>KZ826369.1:0-116982 GCA_003184635.1 Aspergillus sclerotiicarbonarius CBS 121057 | reverse complement strand
AAATAAAATAAATAAAATAAATAAAATAAATAAAATAAATAAAATAAATAAAATAAATAAAATAAATAAAATAAATAAAATAAATAAAATAAATATAATTATATAATCTTAAATAAAGTTATTATTATATTATTTTTTTATTTAGACCTGACTGCCCCCAGTCAAGAAAATATTATTATTTTTATAATTTATAATAAATTTATTATTCTCTACTACAGTAATCTATATAGAGAATTATTTAAATAATCTAAAATAATTTAAATAGCAGGTATGAAAATTATATAAATAAAAAAATATATTTTTAAAATTATTAATAAAATACCATGCATAGTTATTTTTATTAAAACTTATTTATTTAATATAATATTACAGAGTTTTTATTTATAAATAATTCTTTAAGATCTGCTCTATCTTTTATTTAGTATAATTATTAATCTTAATTAAAAAAATTTAATTCAAGATCTATTTAAATAATAACTCTAAAATACTATAAAAATAAAGTTTATCAGAATAAAAGATAAAATAAATCTTTATATTATTAAATAATTAAACTTAGAATATATAATTAATTTTTTTAATAATAATTATTAGATTATATTAATTTTTTAATAATTTTTAAAATAATTAATCCTAGTACTAGTTTCTAGTATTTATATAAATCTTATTTTTAATATTAAAATTCATAGATTAATATTATTAATTAATAATATTTATAATAAAGATTTAAAAAAATATTTAATTAAAAAAATATAAAACTTATATTTTTATTTAATTATAAAAAATAATAATTTTATAAATTCCTGGGGCAGGGCTACAAAGATAAAATTAATTAATAATAAAAATTTTAATTAATTATCTTAATAATAATTTATAAAAAAATAAGTTTTTATATTATAAACTAGTTCATGATTTTAATTTATTCATTAATTTAGAAGTAATATATTATTAAAAACTTAAATTTTATTTATAATATATAATAAAACTTATTTTAAATTTTTAATATAAATTATTTTTTTAATTTAATATAATTATATTTAAAAATTTTAACTAAAAATATACTTACTCAAGAAATAATTAGACTATACTTTATATAAATATAAATTTTATATATAAAATTAAGATAACCTGCTTATTTAAATAATTTATTATAATAAATATAATATTAAAATTATAATAGTTCTTTAGGAATATTTAAAAGTTTATTAATAAATATTATTCTAGATAATCTAGAATTAACAAAAATTTTATTTTATATTTTTTTTTTATAAATTAAATAATTATTTAAATAATAATATATATCTTAATTCTAAGTGTCCTAGTAGTAGCAGTATTTTATAAAATTTAATATTTTTATTTAATTTAGATAAGTAAATAATAATTAATAATAGATTTTATTTAATAATTAAATATATAGATTTTTATTATCCAGAACTATTAATAGATTATTAAAAAATAAAAATTTATTTTTTAAAATATTTTTTTTTATTATAATAAGTTTATTTCTAGTAAAGCTCCAGGAAAAGATAATTTTAATTAATTATTAAAAAATAATTTATAATTTACAAATATTTTTTTATAAAAATAAAAATTATTAATAATTTAAAAATTATTAAAAAAAATATTTTATTTTTTAAATATTCTAGGAGTAATAGGATTTATTTATAATATTATATTAAAATTTATTTATTATTATTTTTATAAATTAATATATTTATTAAGATATTATATTTCCTAGGGCGGAATCAGATTAAAAAATAATATTAAAAAAAACTTAGTTTATTATATTTATTAAATATTTAATCTTTTAGTAATGATAAAATATTCTAAGACTTAATAATTAATCAAAGTATTAAAATAATTTATATATTAAAATTTTTTTAATTTTAATTATTATTTTTTTAAAGTATGAATAATTACTAGTAATTCTTTATTATAAATATTATAATTATATTTTATAAGAAATATAATCTTAGAATAATAATTTATTAAATATTAAATTTTATTTATTAATTATAAAAATATTTTTATAATAATTTTATTAATAATATTTATTTTAATATAAATAAAAAATATGAAATTATAATAAATAAAAATAAAAACTAAAACTAATATCTTCTTAAATATTTTAAAAACTTTAGTATAGATATAATCTTAGTTAAAAATAATATTCTTTTAAATTAATTATATTAAAGATTATATTATTCTATTATAAATTTTAATAAATCTTTAATAAAAGTTATAAAAGCCTAAAAATAATTAAATTTTTTATATAATTATTAGAATCTTCTATTTAGTAATAATTATAATCTTTATTAGATTTATATAAATATTATTAATAATAATAATAAATCTAAAAAACTTGGTTTTTATAATATAAAACTTATATTTATAAATAATAATTTATATTTTATTATATTATTATTATAAATTAACATATTATTAATATAGATTATAATAAACTCATTTAAATATTTTATCAAGATTTTATTAATAAACTATTAGAAAATAGTAGATCTATTAATAAATTTAAATAAAAAAATTTAATATTTAAATAAATTATATTATATTTTAAAAACTATAAGATCTTCTAAAATAGGATCTATTCTAATCTAGTAAAAGTTTTATTATATATTAAATTTAATAAAAATTCTAGTATTACGCAGGCAGTCTATTATTTTATTAATAAAAAATAAAATATATAGATTTTTTTAATTAAAATATTTAATTTTTAATAATTTATATAAAAATAGAGGTCTCCTCTAGACCTTTAAACTATTAAAATAAAAAATATAAAAAATATAAAGTTTAATATAATAAATTTTTTAGTTAGATGTTTTATAAAAAAATTTAATTAAAGTAAGTTTGAATTCAGATTTTAAAAATTTAAAAAAAAGTAATATTAATAAATTTTTTTATTTAAATTATATTTTATTTTTATTAAAATCTCACACGGGCTGCTTTAATTAATATAAAAAAAAATTAATAATAATTATATAAATTTTAACTATTTATTTTTTAATTATATTTTATAATTTTTTAAATTATATTTTATTAATATTTATAATCTACTAAAGATTATTCTAGAATAGTTTAAAAAATATTTATAAAAAATCTAGTTTTTATTTTATTTTTTAATATTAACTAGCTCAGCTAGATTAGTTAATAATTTTAATAATTTAATAAAATATTATATTTAATAAATTATATTTTTTTAAAAATAATATTATACCTTCCCAGGTCCAGTATAAAAAAAATATTTAAAAATTAAAAATTATTAATTATAAAACTTAATTAGATTATATATATTAAATTAATAATCTATTTTTTATTAAAATTTATAACTAGAATTACTTTTCTTAAAAATAATATTAAAATTTTAAAATATTAGATTATTTTAATAATAAATTAAATATTTATTACTAAGTAGGTATTGGCTCCAGAGTTAATAAATATATAAATAAAAATAATAATATTATTTTTTAATAAATTTTATAAATTTATTATATTTATTTAAAATTTTAATTTATTTAAAAAAAACTTTTCCTAAATATTATTTTTTATTAATTTAAATTTTTTATAGGAACTTCTAGAGTTTTTATTTATATAATCTTTTTTTTAAAATATTTTTTACTTTTATAATTAAACTTCTTATAATAGAAATATTTTTTTATTAAAATATTTTTAATTTTTAGTTCTATACTTGAAGCATAAATTCAAATCTTAAAAATAATATTTTTAAAGTTTAAAATATTAGAGAGGATATAAGAATTATAAGATTTATTATAATTATTTATAATAATATTATTATTTTTAATATAATTTTTTATTAAATTATTAATTAAATTTATAAAATTTATATATTTTTTTATATAATTATTAAAAAAATAATACTTATTATTAAAATTATATATAATAAATTCTTTTAATTTAGAAAGTAATTTATTATATAAATTTTTTTTAAAAGTCTTTACTAATTCTAATTTTTATTATAAGATAATAAAAAATAAAGATAAAAATATAAAATTTATTTTTAATTTTTATTTATAGATCTTAGTACTAGTAATAAATATTATAAATCTTATAAAAATTAATAAAAATAATTTTTAAATATTCTAATATATTATTAATATTATTATAAAAATTAATTATACTTAGATAGAGTCTAGATATTAAATATTTTTTTATATTATTTTTATAATAACTAGTAATATAAGCTTTATATATTATTAAAATAATAAATTAATTAATATTAATTTTTAGTTTTTAATATATAATTAATACTTAGACTTTAAAAAAATATTTTTTTATTATTAAATAAAGATAGATTAGAGATCTATATTACTCTCTTAAATTTAAAAATAATTATATTTTAAAAAATAGTTAAAACTTAATAAATAACTTATATAATAAAAATATTTTATTTTTTAGTAATATCATCCCATTTTTAAATAAAAATAGTTATCTTTTAGTTTTATTAATCTTATTTATTAAAGAGATTATCTCTTTTAGTTTCTAGATTATTAAAAATCTTTAGAAAAATTTTAAAAATCTACTTCAGATCTCTTTTGTATTAAATATTAAATTTAATCTAATTAAACCTATTTTTATAGTCTAGTTTATTAGGAAGCAAGATAGATAATTATTAATTATCTTTAGAAATAAAAATATTATCTCAAGTTATATTAACAGATCATTTATTTGTGTAAGTTGTTTAGCTGTTTAAATATTATTAAAAATATAAAATAGAGACTGTTAATAGCTTGATAGAAACTAACTATATATAATAATAAAAAAATAAAGAATAATACTTAAAATTATAAGATAGTTATTTAATACAATAAAATAAAGTTATATTAATACTAACTACTCTAGAACTTGATGCATAAGAAGAAAAAAGAATAAGAAATATTATAAACACTTACTTAAAGAAAATAATAGTAAAATAAATAAGATAAACATACTTATATAATCTTAAACAGAGCCGCCGTCACACTTAACAGAGTATTATTTTAGTATTAATATTATTTATTTTACTAAAAATATTTTTATATTATAAAAGTACTATATTAAATAGATATTTAAATATTTTAGTTTAGATATTATTAAATTATTTTTAATATTTTATAATACTAAGATTATACTTACAGCCTGTAATCTAGAAGATAAGATATTTTTAATAAGATTAAAATCTACTAGAAATATATTAATTATCTAATTTAAATAATTATAAGAATATATTTTAATATTATTTTTATTATATATAAATTAGTTTATTACTTTATTAATTTTTTAAAAAATATTTTATTATTATTTTACATGTTTTCTAATATCTAGTAGAAATACTAGATTATTATATTTTTTATATTTATTAAGATTCTAGTTTAATTAGTTATTATAATATTAATTAAATTAATTTTTATAAATAAAATATTAAATTTATTAATAATTATATTTATACTTTTGTTAGTGGTGTGATATCTTAGTTTTTAAAATAATAAATTATTATTATATTATTTTTTATTAAAGCTGAGTATGTTACTCAAGTAATTATTATATAAAAATTATTTTAGTTATAGTTACTACTTTCTAAACTTAATATCAACTATTTTAGTATTATAATTATACTATTATTTATATTCTATATTATTCTAGTAGATAATTAAAATATTATTATACTAATTAAAAATCTAGAATACCACACTCGAACCAAATATATTAATATTAAATTTTATTTTATACAGGAATAACTAGTGTTTAATAATATTAATTTTATTTATATAGCTATCATAGAATAAACAACAGATAGTTTTATTAAATTATTAAAAAAAATAATATTTTCACATTTTAAGAAGTTTATCAGGATAAAGAATCATATATAACTAATTTTACTATATATATTTTATACATAATTTTTTCATAAATAACTTTATATTAACCCTTCTACAGGTCCTCAGGCCCAGGGAGTGTTAGATAACTAATCAGTCATCTGACCCTCGGCCCTCTCTTAGCTAGGATCCGTAGCCACACTCAATCAAGAGCGTTAAGGCTTCTCCTCCAACAACATTTATACCCCTAGAAGACCTCACAAAACCGGATTCATCGTCAACTTCGGCATGACTGTTCTCAGAGACCCTCGCGCAGGCCTTGTCACGCCCCCGCAACTCCACCTCCAGCTCCTCCGCCGACAAGCTCTGACGCACCCTCACGTCGCCATGCATGAGGTAGCTATCCCACTCCCTCACGGTATCTTCCAAGCTCGTAGAATACCCTGAATGATGCTGGTCATCCTGCTCCAGTCGTGTCGCATGAAACGCCATTTTCCCCGGACCCGGCCATCCCTCCCCCCACATGAATCCGAAATGGCCCTCGAGGGTCTTCGTGCGAGGATTAATCCGGATCTCGCTCGCAATGCTGTCGAGCTCCTCGCGCTCAAAAAGCCGAGCCGCCGCGCTCCCCATCCACTCGAAAGGCAATGGCGGGCTGCAACCTGTCTCCGCGTCCCATCGCGTTGGGTCAAGCCCCGGGTCGATCAGGAACATGCCCTGGAGGGGGTCGAATTGGAACCGGCCCCAGAGCCGATCGTAATCCCAGATGAGCCAGATCCGGTGGTGGGTGCCGAGCTCAGGACAGTCATCATGGCGGACTTCGTAGACACCCTGGACGTTGCGGAGGGTCTCGAGGTCGGCTGGGGAGATGGGGAGAGCGTTGAGCCACGCGTTCTCTTCGAGAGTTTTGCGGATGAGTGCTTGTTGGGTGCGATAATACTCTTCCATTGTGAGTACTGTTAGGTCACTAGGTGTTTTGTTTTGTGTAGAGGATAGTGGCTTTTCGTAGAGGGTAAGGTAGATCTTGTGCTTCAGGGGCGGGGGGAGAAAAGCATTTTGGATGACTAGAAGAAACTTTGTAACTAGTAATGAAATGATTGATGGATGACTTAATTGACGAGACTCTTACGTAGCTCTATGATGCGGTACAGTGTGATATGGAATGTAGGTCCGGATATCCAGTCTTGCCGGCAACACAGCTTTATGCTAGCACTTGCAAAGTCAATGTTATAGCTTCGGATAAACGGATTCTGTTCTACTGAGCTAGCTACGCGGATGCTGCGGATCTAGGGTGTGTTTATGTTTGTCCCGAGGCCTCGCTTAACCTTGATTATGCAGGCAGGATCGTCCTTCCCGTGGCGAGGCCAGCACCAATTATTTTCTTATATACAAACATCCAGACTCGGCTGTTTAAATGACCTAAACCTCTAAAACTACCCATCTCTCCGAGTCTGTCCGTCCGGCTGTACATGGAGCACATTCTCAGTCCTCTATTTATCAGGAGTGAAAAGCAACTATTGATTGGTGTCCGTGAGCAACAGGTTATTAGTGGAGGATCCACTGTTATTAGGTTCTTTGACACGATTAGATCCCAAATATCGCATTCCGCGGGGAAATAAAATGCAAGTATCTCTGCGCGTCCATCAAATTGTATCATTCTCGTCTAGACACAAGTTTGTATTCATCCATCTTTTTAATCTCAACTATGGTTTACGAAGTCTATAAGAGCAGAGTCGATATTTCTCTTTTTTACCTATTGTAATGTGCATCATGTCTTTCCCATGGAGGGATTTATAAACGCCAATGACATGCCGTCCAGGTTTATCAGAGAATT
Organism: Aspergillus sclerotiicarbonarius CBS 121057; assembly: GCA_003184635.1. Lineage (NCBI taxonomy): Eukaryota > Fungi > Ascomycota > Eurotiomycetes > Eurotiales > Aspergillaceae > Aspergillus > Aspergillus sclerotiicarbonarius. Next base: position 109,323 of record KZ826369.1, on the reverse strand, counting down.
CATTTATCTCGACTCTATATCCACTCTCGGATCTAGCTGACCCTTGCTACATGAACTCTTTCCAATGACTGCTTATTTACGCACCATGTTCATCTTTCGTAGCCGATCTCGCCCCAATACTTCCAGCGACACAAAAATCGATGACTTGATTAGTTGCGCCATATTCGAGGAATTAGAGTCCGAACTTGAATTGACTCATGTGCGACCCCAGACTATGTAACTGAGCTGGATATCCCAGCCCACAAACAGGCAAGGGATGGCATTTCAGCGGTGGCCAATCCTGCCGCGAAGACGATAGAAGCTGTAGTCATTGTCATTCGGATACGAGAAATTTTACTCCGGACTGATTCCATGAATACTTTTCCGAAAACTCAATCAAAGAGACTGACTGCTTGAAGGATCCTTGTTTCGACAGTATACTGTGATATCATCATAGTCATATTTGTCAGATCATCTCTGAACTGGACGATCTGGCTGGGGACGAGTCCTTTGGCTGAGTGGTTTGTTGTTGTCGATCCTCGTATAGCAGAGATGCACTTCCCTGCTCGGCTTGGAAAACCACAATATATAAACCCTACGGATGGAGGGTGTGGAAATGGTCTTATCCAGCTCCAATGAACCGAGTCTTCTCATCGATCTCAGCTATCATGTTTTACACTCCCAAAATGACCACCACGAAGAAGGAAGAGGTCGTGATTCCTTTGCTATTTTACGTTCAACGCATTCAACGGTACTATCCTCATATGCTCTCCCTTTGCTCTGATAATTGCTAAACAAGGTTATGTCTCTAAGATTGATCTATGAGATCCCCTCCGACGAAGAGGCCATGGCGCTAGTGACCGAAAACTTCAGTCCGAACACGGTGTTCGAGTAAGCAGTCCCTTCCTTCCATTCCATACGCAAACCCTCTATCTCCACATTGGCCGGCTCAGACCTAACTTGATAATGCCCTTCTCCCACACAACAGATGGAACTCCGAAACAATCGACCTGGACGAGTTCAAGAAATTCGTGCAGGGATGGCGCTCTGGATATACTCTTCTCGATCTTGAGTTCCATGAGGCCGTCACCACGCCCGATACCAATGATGAAAAGGGACGTGGAGGCACCATCGGGTTTGGTATGAAAGGCCGCGTGCTAGGAAAGGATGATGGGGAGATCTATGAGGGAAAGCTGCAGTAAGTTTTGACTGCAAACCACTCTATCAGAAGAATCAGACCCCAGCCAGATCATCCACTTTTTATCTTGAGAGGGATCCTTTGCTTGTCATTCATTGGACGGGACTGATATAGTGGCTAGTGCGATCTAAAGGTGGAATGGATAGCGGATCGTCGGGTCATCACGAAGAGTACTCAGGTCCTGCAGGGACCTTATGTTGTTCACGATGACAGATAAGGGCCTTGATCTATGGGAAGGATGTGGGTTGAAGATGGACGGGGAATGGTTGGAACCGGGGAATAGTTGCTTCATCTTCAATATCCCTCTCCACTCATTTAATTCCCCATCCAGGGTCCAGAAATTCACGTAATTCCGTGATCGAACAATCAAGATAATAGTACTTGAACATACCTAGGACTTACTGTAAGAAACAATGCTCACTGCCTATCGGACAGCCATAAAGCAACCTCACCAACTAGCTCACCTGAACAGTATACACCCTACTTTTAGCCGTATTTAATCAACACGCCTGGAGGTTAGTAGTTAGCCAAGAACAGCAATGGAGCAGCGAGATAGAGTTATGCTTGATTTTGTACAACCTTAGTGACTTCATTTGCCAGTTGATTGCTAATTTAGATGCTCGGTACGAGTAGGAGATCCGGGAGAGACGGGGAGCTCATAGTCGCCACCGAGATGAAGGACTAATAGACTTGAGTGAGAACGATAGCGATACTGACGAGGAATTTTCCATCACCAAGAAATAGCCTTCAGACAACAGCGCAGCAGATGTTGAGTGGAGAACTGGCAATAGTTGAGATCCTTAAGCGCTGATCACGCTTAGCCGGGGGAGTTATTTGACACTAGGGCCAAGACATATTGTCCCTATAAATAGGACCAGACAAGACCAGTACTACGTACTCCGTACAACCAGAACAATTGCGATAAAAGGATCTGTAGTGGCTTTTTCAGGGGTGAAAATATAATCGCCGCAAGAAAGGAAGAAAAAATACCCAGGGAAACCATAAGACATATCTGATTAGCCAGCCACAAAGTGCCTGTTCGATCTGATCTCACCAACGTAATACCGTACTCACTGCATTATGCTCAAGAGCAACCCGAATACAAATTCAATGAACAGTCAAGATAAGCTAGGTCAATGGAAGAATAAGTTACGCAACAGAAGATCCAGTCGATAACCAGATTGCATATCACATATCGCGTCTGCCTAATTCTTCCTGACCACCCATCACTTCCTAACATCGACGCAAAACTTCCCGACTTGGTATTGCGGTTACCTCAATCGGATCCATCGGGTCTCGGACTCCACCCGACAATTTCTTTTCCGGGCCAATCTTATTCCCCAAGGAACGAGACCATGTTAGGGTTGCCCCGATAACAAGTCAGCGTTGCCTGCCAAGACAACGCTTAATTATCGGGCCAAGAATACAGAGCAGGATAGCCGAGAATCAGAGCACGCAGTCGATATCAATCACGCACAGAATCTGATCTCATCATCTCATAGACTAATAGAATCTGGCGAGACCTCGGGAATCATTCCCTAGTCTAGATAAGTCTCCACTTACTCACGTCGGCACTAGACACCCAGGCTAGCACCGACTAAAGCATGGGATTCGGTAAAGGAGCTGGCAGCACGCTATCTACAACATGGGGTAGGATGCAAGATCCTGTACCGACGGCTAACTCCCACCTCGGCCACTACTACTCCTATTAGCAATGGTGCTGACGGTCTCCCAAAGTCCCTGGGACAAATCGCTCCCACGCTCAAATCAGGGCTTTAAGCCATCGGCCGAAACCTCCTCCTCGGGGTCCCGCGTCGGGAGAGATTGCCCCATCTACGCTAGTCCGAGTCAGGCGTACTGGGGGTCGGACGCCGCAATCCGGACACTGACAGATCACACAACATGGCGATTGGGTCCAGACATTGGATTCCTGGGAGGTCCAAACTTAAAAAGAAGATACATCGCGCGATTCCATGCTGGGTGGACGTGGTGCGATGGCGTCATCGCAGCACCACTGGTGGTCATGGTCGTGTATGGGGAATGCTGGGGGCGGCGATTCAATATTTCTTCTGCCTAACGAGCTCCTGTGCTAATTTGTTGGCTCGAAGTCAATGGTTGGCTTGGCCGGATCCTGAGGTGCCGGTTGTCGGTCCTCCCCTGGTCGCATGCCTGCTCTCATCAGTCCACAGGCAGGTTCATACTTCAAAGTGCCATGCAATTAGATGGTTTCATCTGTGCTTCGCACAGGAAGTACGAGTACGAAGTACACAAAGGACTCGGAGATGGCGCTTGTCCAGGGACCAAGACCGTTTCTCCGAACTCCATGAGCACCACACCATCATACACAGTACTGCGCTCCCTAGGGCATTCTTCATTTTCCGCTTCCTCCGGGATTGATCGCTTGCACCCCCAGTAGGATTCATCCGCAATTGACGGCACCATGCTTTGACAGAATCAATATGCCAGCTCTGCGTTCATTGGCGATAGAGTGCTGACCCCTATCTGATTGGAGAAGAGCCACTTGCCGAGACCTCATCACGCGTGCCGCCCCACCGTCAATCTCCGGCCAATCAGGAGCCGGTGCCGTCTAGCGGAGGGTCAACTGGTTTCACCCGCATGACGATGATGAATCCCAATAATAGTCCAGCAGTGATCTTCCAGACGGCTCCCCTGTTTCACATTACTATATCTAGGAGTACGAGTACGCGTCTTAGAGAAAGAACCCCAAAAATGTAGTGTCCCACGTCGAATGTGCGCCTTCTGGAAGCGCCCGGACCCAATGAACTTGACGTGCCTGGTGCCGAGCACTTTGCCTTGGAATGGAGTAAAGTTCAAGATTAATGCGGTAGATGACGACGCGAGCGGGTCCAAGTGGCTGTCAGCAGCGGGAGTTATCAGTCGTCACAGCTCACGTAGGCCATCCGGATATCATCCGCCACAGATCAGATAATTCGACCGGATAAAGGCATCTCAAGCTGCCTTGCTTTTTTCCATATTGTAGCCGAAGCGCTGTGTCGTCTTCATGCGCGCCGGTCCGGTCTGCCAGGCCAATGGCCCTCCAAGACAAGTAGATTGTCGCTGCAGTGCCAAGGAAGATGCGAAATGAATTCTTGCTCACGGCGACGGGGCTGGCACCGCCACGCGGTGGGGGAAAATGAATTTCCACTTGCAGTGGTGCACGCAGCAGTGAGCACAGGGGCGAGAGGGAGAGTGGACAAACCGCCAGGGTGGGCCCGCGCTCCTCCCGATCCACGGTGGCTGTCTTGGCATAGCTGGAGAATGGCCGCGGAAGCCAATCATGGCCGGCTATGGGCGGTTCGCGTCGACGTTGACCTCCGTTGTGATGGACATCGGCTTCTATGGATCGGTTCGACGCCGCGTGGATGGGGCGCTTTGGCTTCCGTTTCGGGGGTTGGAGCCACTGTCTCCTGAACGGTTAACTCAACCGGGGCGATGGTTCTTATTCTCCCTGTTACTCCGCACGCATGCTGGAAAAAATCCATGACATGATGAGCGAGCTTCTCCCTTGCCGTTGGTTCCGACAAAACTATCTTCCCAGATAGTCCCTTTTATCCCGGACGACCCCAGATCCGATCTCCCCTTGCTTCCTCCCTTGGACTGCTTTCGTTGCTCTGCCCGTCCGCAATGTTCCAATGTCCTCGTGGACTAGGACTCTCTCTTGCGCCAGTCGCTTGCGCTCGCGGCTCTCGGGCCTCTATGTCGTCACAGTTGGCGCCGTAATCAGCCTCTGCTATCTCTTCTACACTTTCGCCGTACCCCAACTGCATCGCCTGCACCTTCGCACAGACCTGGGTTGGTATGATCTGGGATTGTACGGCTTTGGTCCCTCGAGAAGCTATGTCTCCTTCGACTATGAATCTCCCGCGGTACAGATTTCCGAATGGGAGTCGGGCTGCGACTCGCGGTATACCTTTCTCGCCCCCCGAGGAGACTCGGTTGCCCAGCCGGGGCCAATGATCCTCGACTCTAAGGGGGAGCTGGTCTGGATGAAGTATAATTGGGATGTGACCCAAGACTTCAAGGTCCAGCGGTATCAGGACACTGATTATTTGACCTACTGGGAGGGAGGTGAGACCGAAGGTCGGGGCTATGGAGCCTGGTACATGGTAGGTGACACTGGATGGAGCAGCTTCGGATAAGGTACTGATTGGCCTTAGCTGGATTCGACATATACCCAACAATATGTGATCACTCCTGTCGGGAACTATGGCGGCGATCTTCACGAATTCAACATCACTCCCGAAGGAACGGCTCTCGTGACGATTTATGACCCGGTGCCGGCCGATCTGACGTCCATCGGGGGTCCCGAGTTGGGTTGGATATATGACGGCGTCTTTCAGGAAATCTATATTGCCACGGGCGAACTCATCTTTGAATGGCGTGCATCAGAACACTACCCCATCGACAACACTTATGAAAAACTAGGCAAATCAGGAAGAGTGCGCGGCTTTGCCTTCGACTTCTACCATATCAATAGCGTCGACAAGGACGATAATGGGAATTATATCGTCTCAGCGCGACACACCCATACCGTGAGCTGCATTGACAAGAACACTGGTCAGGTGTTGTGGACCCTGGGTGGCAAACTCAATGAGTTCCGCGATCTTTCAGAAGGAAAAGCAACGAACTTTGCATGGCAACATGATGCGCGCTGGCACGCCAACAATACCTTGACTCTTTTTGACAATGCAAGGCATTCGAGTAATGACCCAAACGATGAAAGTCGTGGGATGGCCATCGAGCTTGACGTTGCCGCTCGCGAGGCTTCACTGCGCGCCGCGTACCATCATCCTCAGCAGATGTTGTCGGTATCGCAGGGCAACGTCCAGATGCTGGATGATAGTGGCCGGGTTCTCGTCGAATGGGGCCACAGTGCTGCATTCAGCGAGTTCAGCGCTGACGGACAGTTGCTATGCAACACCCATTTCGGTGCCTCGGCCTTTTTCGGGTTCGGACGGGTGGTGTCCTACCGTGCCTTCAAGGGCACCTGGGTTGGCCGACCGCAGACGGTCCCGGACGCCGAGGTGCTAGGAGACTATGTGTATGTGAGCTGGAACGGTGCGACGGAAGTCGTGGCGTGGCGACTGGAAGTCTGGAAAACGGACGATATTAACGACAACTCGTTTCGGGTCGTGGCCCAATTTCCGAAGAATGGCTTCGAGACCGAGATCGAGATACCCGATCTCGAGCTTCCAATGTTCCGACTGGCAGGATTGGACTCCGATGGAAATGTACTAGGCGCTACCGACTTACTCCAGCGAGAGCAGGGTGGCAGTTTTGAGCAGGTCATGAACCCTCAGTACTGGATCATCATCATGGCTTTTGTCATGAGTGGAGTCGGTTTGTTCGTCGGTCTGTATACCTGCTGCGGCTGGGGCCGGTATTTCCGTCGGTGTCGCTCCCGGTCCAGCGAGTACCAATTGGTTGCCTTTAGTGATAGCGAGGCATCCGTTTGAGCGGCAAGACCGATTTTAGCGCCATGTCGGCGCCGTTTCGTTTTTGTATATATTATTTTGAACCCTGTACATATGATACCCCCATTCCAAATATGATCTTGGATGAGTTACTAGCTCTTTGCAGACAAGCATCGATGCGCTGACAGTAAACTTAGCATGCCGGTATTACCGCGACTGAGTTGACTTAGACTTGATTTCAGACACACCTAACCAGAGTCGAACAATATCAAAGCCGGCAAGTTGAGCATTTGGACGAAGTGGACAACTCTTTGCTTGAGATGTTTGCAGCAGAAGATCGGCATTGCCAACCCGTTGAAGAGGGGTAGCGCGGCTCCGACTGGCAGCAATCCAATACGAACTGCAGACCCAAGACAGTCACTCAGCCCAATGACTTCCACCATAATTCGCCTAGACGCCTGACCCGCATGATTAAGACCCGCGGGTCACTGATTCTGGAATGAGGCTCCGATCTGCCACTGACAGTTGCACTGAAGTTGTTGCCCGGATTTCACTGCACTTTCTTCAGGAGAAAACCAACTAAAAAGACCCCACTCTCATAGTACGAAAATTCTGTCGTATATTTCACAATCTGGCGATATCCTCAGCATGTCCTCTGTGCGATCGACAAAAGAGTTCACCGTCGCCATTGTTGGCGGGGGTATTGGAGGTCTGACTTTGGCCGCCGGGTTGCTCAGGCGCGGCGTGCCAGTTAGCATCTATGAGTCTGCACCGGCGTTCAAGGAGATTGGCTTGGGGTTGGCTATCGGCCCTGCTGCCCACCGCGCTATGCCCCTGATAGATCCGCAGATTCGCGAACTCTATGACTCTCTTATCACCACCCATGCAGACAGTCCGGGGTATGAGCGATTTCGTCAGACCTGGTTTGAAGTCATTTGGGCGACAGGGGACAGGGCAGGAGAAGTATTCATGGATCTCAAAGCCCTACCGTCTGGACAAACATCGGTGCGGAGGGCTGACTTCCTGGATGCGTTGGTCAGTCTCATACCACCGGGAATTGCCAACTTTGGAAAGCGATTGGTCAGTCTCTCGGAAAATGCGGCCGGCGTTGACCTCTTCTTTGAGGATGGCACTTCTTTTACTGCAGATGTGGTTGTTGGATGCGACGGAATCCGCTCAACTGTCAAAAAATTCGTGGTGCCCGAGGAGTACCAGCAGAGCTTGCCACGCTATAGCGGCATGTACGGGTACCGCGCAGTGCTGGACATGGAGACAATGGTCAAAGCAGTTGGAGACCACCGTGCGCGCGTGTCTAGCATGTATCTAGGGCATGGTGCCTATGGAATCACGTATCCGATTGCGCGGGCTAAGAAAGTCAACGCTGCCTTCTATACTTTCGGTGATAAGTGGGATAGCGAAGCCTGGATTCGTCCTGCGAGCAAGGCCGATATGATAAGACATCTTGGACCGATCATGGGTGAAAATATTGATGGTCTACTCCAGGTGCCGTTCACGTCAGTTCCAGATTTTGCATCACACCTGCTAATTTTGACAAGCACATGCCTGACACTTCCCAATGGGCCGTCTTCGAGCAGACCCCGGTCTCCACTTTTATCCGGTCGCGAGTGGCAATTATGGGCGATGCAGCACATTCATGCACGCCGCACCAGGGAGCTGGAGCAGGCCAGGCTATTGAGGACTCCCATGTTCTTGCGGAGCTCCTGGGGGATGCTCGGGCCATTCGAGCGGAGGACGCCGTCGCTGCTTTTCAAGCCTATGATGCGATCCGCCGACCTCGCAGTCAGAAAGTGGTTGAGAGCAGCAAGCAGAATGCTTACCTATTGAGTCTGTGTCTCGATGGCGTTGGAGCTGATGAAGAGAAGTTCAAATCAGCCTTGCAAGAGCGTTTGCAATGGCTGTGGGATATTGATGTGGAGGAGCAGGTGGAGAGGGCCAGGACAGACATGCTAGAGCGAATGGAGAGGGGATCGCAGGAGGTCAAGGCTGTGTGATATTGGGGAGCCCATAAGCCCCAAATGGATTCTTAGCAAGTGAAGTATCCTGAGAGGAAAGAGAAAGAAAGCGAGTACGGAGGAGTATAGTCCCGCTGGCCCAAAAGGGAAACCTGCGGCTAGGCCCGAAACGGCAGTCGTTGAGTCAGCCGAGCGCCAGGCACCCAGGCCGCGAACCCCGGTTATCCACGGGGCTCGGGGCGCATTCCCCGCATGATGAAAGGCAATGCTTCCATTTCCCTGATAAACCCAGGGGGAGGTGCTCCCCCCTTGTTCGCCGTGGTTTTTCTCCCACTATCGAGCCCACCACTGCACATCCATCCAGCACGATGGCCTCCCTCCGTCTATCCAGACTAATACCCCGACCCCGTCGGGGTTACTCTACCGCCGCATCTCCTTCCTCGCGCCTCAATCTGCCCATCGACTACAAATCGACACCGCTTCTTCACCACACGCCCTCCACCTTATCAGACACCTTGGACCTCCCCAGTTCCACGACCTCGAAATCCCTCAACTTCTACCAAGCCATCAACTCCGCCTTACGAACCGCATTATCCACCTCAAACAAGGTCATGCTCTTCGGGGAAGATGTAGCATTCGGCGGTGTCTTCCGGTGCTCGATGGACCTACAAACGGAGTTCGGGTCAGAACGCGTCTTCAACACCCCCCTGACGGAGCAAGGCATCGTTGGGTTTGCGATCGGAGCTGCCGCACAGGGAATGAAGCCCGTCGCGGAGATCCAGTTCGCCGATTACGTCTTTCCGGCGTTCGACCAGATCGTGAACGAAGCCGCCAAGTTCCGGTTTCGCGAGGGTGCAACGGGGGTGAATATCGGCGGGATGGTAGTGAGGATGCCATGCGGAGCGGTGGGACATGGTGCTTTGTAGGTTGCGTCGGGTCCTGGAATCCAGCAGTACTGTGAATGCTAACTATTGGGCCACGCCAGATACCATTCGCAGTCTCCAGAGTCGCTGTTCGCGCATGTTCCCGGCGTGCAGGTTGTTATGCCACGATCTCCATCGCAGGCCAAGGGGCTTCTGTTGTCAGCGATCTTCGAGTCCAAGAACCCCGTCATCTTCATGGAACCGAAGGTGCTGTATCGGGCAGCGGTGGAGCACGTCCCCAGCGAATACTATACGATCCCGTTGAACACGGCGGAGGTGGTGAAGCCTGGGAATGACATTACTGTCATTTCATATGGACAGCCGATGTATCTCTGCTCCGCAGCCATTGCGGCTGCCGAGAAGGCTTTGGGCGCGAGTATCGAGCTGATCGATCTGCGCACGATCTACCCGTGGGATAGACAGACGGTTTTGGATAGCGTGAAGAAGACGGGTCGGGCGATCGTCGTGCACGAGAGCATGATTAATTATGGCGTGGGTGCCGAAGTTGCGGCCACCATCCAGGACGGGGCGTTCTTGCGTCTGGAGGCGCCTGTCAAGCGGGTGGCAGGATGGAGTACACATACTGGGCTTCTCTATGAGAAGTTCATCATTCCCGATGTTGCGAGTACGTACCCTCCCTCCCAACTTTCTCTAACCTACGTACTAATATTCGCAGGAATATACGACGCCATCAAACAAACCCTCGAGTACTAAGTCCGCAGCCCTACACATACCACGACAATAATGTACATACATACCCATAACGATACAGAACCAGGAACAAGCAGGAAGCAGGATACAGATGGCAGTGGTGTGCACAGTTAGCTAGCTTTCGATAGATCAATCATTCCTACATTATTATTCTATTCTATTCTATTTTCATCTTTTTTTTTTTTAGAAGAGAGTCCACCATACTTCCCTCCCCAAAACAAACTTTTTTTCATGCGCCCCAAACGCATCAGTTCCAAAACCACACCCCCCCACCCGAAACAGCCCCCATCGGCAACTTTAACCATCCCGTCCCCAACAGCGAACTACAGTTCCCCTCGAATCCACCGGACGGGTTACACTAAGCCCGGAGATATTCCGTATGAAACTACCCGATCGGCAATAAAACCTACCGGGCTTGAATGGCTGAGTCAATGCAGGATTTACATTCCGCGATGTTTCGATTTCTATCTACCTTGGATTACGAGAGATTAAGTCCCCGTCGGTATGAAAGTATTCCTAGCAATGGAAATCGGGCTTACGGGAGGGAGATGACGGTAGCTCATCATTGTTGATCATACATATAATGTACGGAGTAGATTATGCATTTAGGATTATTGTCCACTACCCAAAAGAGAACCACAAGTGCAGTTCATCGATAAGTGCAAAGAAGAAGGAAAGCAGCTGACTAGCACCTGCCATCCCCAATTATCAGCTCAACGCACGACCTCGGATGGCCACTGATCTAGTAGGAGGAAACATCGGGGAAGGTGTCCTTGTCGATCTTGATGGCATCGGTGTGCCAGGTCTTGCCACCGTCGGAGGTAGCGAATCCGTTGGTGGAGGAGCCGCTGTACAGGGATACAGTGTTGCCGAAGGTCTCATCGGCAGCGCTGAGGTGGATGGTGATGTTGTTCCAGCCTAAAGTGCATGTCAGTCTCCCATTTGTCTGGAGGGTGCGGTGAGAGGGAGGAAAAGAACGTACTGTAAGACTGGAGGGTACCACAGTCGCCGGAACCGGTGTAGCACTCGTCTCCAGAGTAGAGGTAGAGGAGAGGGTTGTCGAGGGCTAAGTAGTCGTAAGTCAGTGCAATGATGAGAGGAGGCTGTGGGCAACTCACCATCGCTCTCCTTGGAGACGGTCTTGCCGTTTATGGTGACGACCTGGATGACCTTGTCGTCCTCAACGTAGACTGTTTGCATTCGTCAGAGCCAAATAAGATAACATCAGATTCCAGATATGAAGCAGGGGCATACCCTCAAAGTCAACCTGGGTGTCCGTGGGGACGGTCACGTAGGCCTGGCCGTTCTGGGCGCCTAGTCCATCACATTAGTATATCAACTCTGGGCATGGATCTGGAACTGAACTAACTGGGAGTGTAGGTGCTAGCAGCGACACACCATTCGTCGTCATCGGCAGGGCAGCCCCTTCGTCGATTAGCTTTGTCTAGTCAATCCAAGAAACTCCCATAACATACTGCGACTCGTTGTCGGGAGACCAGTTCAGCAAAGGCTGGTACAGATCGGCATCGTAATCACCGGCCGTGGAGGAAAGACCGATCCACAGCGACACCCAGACCTCGTCGTCGGTGTTCTCGACGGTCACGTTCGAGGGAACGGCGGGAGGGACGAGGGACCAGGTGGCCCTGGTGATGTGCGCGTTGGTGGGAGGACCAGTGTAGAAGCCGTTTCCGAAGGACCAGACGTCAGCAGTGGTGGCGGCAGCACGGGCAGCGAGGGCCAAAGGCACGGCGGTGTAGGAGTAGCGCATGGTGATAGAGAATGTAGGTTTCAGGCGAACCAGTCGCGAAGAAAAGAGTGACTGAGTGGGAAAAGAGTGAGTGAGGGAGTGAATGATAATCCAAGCCTGGTAGACAAGATGCCGCCGGTCAAGATATAAGGCGTCTGAGCCTGCCGTAGGCTACTTGGAGAGGACGGCATTTTGGCACGAATATTGTATCAGGAGCATGGTGGACCCATCGTCGGGTGGAGTCGCCATTCAAGCTTGTTTTAAGTTGAAACGCTAAGGAAGTTTTCACTGCGCCCGCCGTCGGTCGGTCAGCCCCTTCGAGGTAGGTTTCTAGTTTCTACCCTGTTGAATCCACATGGAACGAGTCAGGGTTCAGGACCTAGGGATCCCGTCGCCGGAAGTCGCAGGGCAGGGGAAGCCAGGCGTCAAGCATCGTTTGTTCTCGCCTTCCTTTGCCTGGCCCGCACGACCCTACCTCCCCTGATCCAGACACTATTAATATAGGATCCATACGATGCAATAATATAGCCCTATAGACTCCTCCACGCTTCAGGGGTCTCTATCCAATGATCGACGCACCTGTGCCCCTATTCCCACTCCCCAGGTGCTACTTCGGCACATCTCAATCTAAACGACGCGACCAGATAATTGCGTCAATCCTCCCTCAATTGTTCGGGCCGAGCGAGACCCACCTCACGCCAAATGTCCTTGGCTTTGGTGCTAATAGAGCCTAAACTAGGATTGGCATTGGTAGGGTTGCGGGATTGCATTCACCCTGCCGTCGGCGTGGTCGATAGAAGCCGAGGAGATTAACTTGATTCTCCGCCAATCAATATGGAACGTGGTGAGTGGCGACTGAACCCCGTGGGAGGGCGATACGCATGCTTCGCCAATCTCGGGGCAGCTGCCACAGCAGGATTCCCAATGATCAGTCGAGCCGTCAGTAGGCAGCAATGAACGAGATGGATCCCTGGACAACGCCCATTACAAATTATATGCCACGAACAAACCATTTGCCAGCATACCGAGAGATATCATAACTCGTGAAGATTTACAGTCAGCTTCGTCCGGCGATCCGCCAATGCTCATCTTCTCCTTCAGGCCTCGGCGCTCACCTCCGGCGACTGTCCCCGAGGAGACCCGGCCCGCGTAGAGATCTCGGACATATTGCTCCCCCAAAGAGCCAAGGCATGCCGCTTTTCAACCAGCTTCAAAACCTCGTACATGAACTTCCGTTCGGGTCCTCCATCCGGGAACACCTCCCAGGCCACTCGGACCGGGAACGCAAGGCGGTTGATCATGTTGCCCCGTGCATTGAGCAAATACCACTCCAAAGTCCGGCAGATACCACACCCCAGAGCATACTGTTCCAACGGTCCAACGCGATCCGTTGGTCGCGTATCAACGGACGATAGAATCAACCGTGTGGAGTAATAGAGACACATGGTTTGGGCGAGACGAAGATCGGGATAGACGAACTTGGTGGGAGTGACTATACCCCCGGTGCGGAAGTCCCGGCACTGGAATACGGGAAAATGGCCGTCAAGCAGGACTTCCACTTCTTGGGGTGGCCCGTCGGGGTAGTTGTCGACCCATTGGACTTTCCACTGGCGAAATCGGTTGGTTAGGTCGGCGACGCCGCTCCAGAGTGAGGCTTGCTTCACTGTAATCTCATGGGTGCTGTACATGTTGGACTGAAGAGTAGCTTCGATGTCGTCAAACAGCGCAAGCAGAGCTGGGATCTCGACTGCCAGATCGAGTAAGTAGTGCAGTATGTCTCTTCGGCTGGTTTTGGCGGACCACGGGAGGTTGATCCAGTCCTCGCTTGCGAGAAAAGAGGGTGTGCGACTGACCATGGCCGCCGCGACCTGCGCCTCTGTTAGCGAATGGATCGGGGGGGAACTTAAATCCGAGACGCACCCAGTACGGACGCAGCTCCGTATACAACAAGTGTTCCACACCATGCATATGATTCTCCGGGCCCCGATGCTCAATCAGGCGCAGTGCACCGTGGACGTGGGCAATCAGCGACACCTGGGTAGTTCGCTCCACACTCTATAGGTCATTAGAATCATTCACCCAATTCTTAGGTTGCTGCGGATACCTCAAAGGCCATCAAAAGCGTGACCGTCACCAGCGTCGATTCAGCCTTGCTGCGTTCGGGGTCTTGCAAAGCCTCCTGCAAACTCCGCAGTACTCGGGGATAAAGACGGAACCCCGCCGCTTCCAGGTTCTTATCCTGAACGGTCCGACCAAAGTACGCGATCGACACCGACTCAAACGCATCCTCAAGGATCGGTGAAAACATGCGAATCTCGGCAGCTCGTCGCAGGGCACCAGCCTGGCCTGCTTTAACATCGACTTCGGGGCTAAATGCATCCACAAAGCGTTCGATAAACACACCCAGCATGGGCTTCGCCGAGCTTATGTGACATATTGATCCATAGCTCGAGTCCTCCGTGTCTTCCGACGAACTCCGACTGTAACCACTAGGACCCGACCGAGAAAAGACCTCATCGTCCGGATCCAAGGATTCGTCACTGTCGTACGAGTGAGACTGGCGAAGGGCAACAGCACGCTGTTCTATCACTGGGATAACGACGCCTTTAGCACCTGGGACAGTATCCTCACCCCTACGGTACGACGGATACCCACCTTCCGATCCATTCGTCGGTCCCACCGAGATCGCCACCTCGTTTGTTTTCCCGCGAGATGTTCGGATTCCGGCGATGAGCCGGTTGACAGTGTCCGGAGGGGCCGAGCGGATCACATCGACGAGGCTTTGGAGCTGCGCTAGACGCCGTGGAGCTCGGCTCCGGTGTTCTAGAGGATCAATTTAACTAGGTCAGCTGCAGGCCACCTCGGAACTCACCGAGACAATCCTGCCTCGGGGGGTAGGAACACGCACCACGGGTATTAAGGGTCGCCGTTAGCTCACGGATTTCCTCGCGGAGATTACGGATCTCGTCGGATTGACTGATGGGTTGGAGGGCATCTTCAGGATTGGTATCATAGACGCACTTGGACGGATAGCCGTGGGCACAGCACGCATGACAGGGTTTAACGCGATCACACTGTCACTCAGGATCGTCAATTAGGGAGGATAACGCATGCAGGTGAGCCAGCGAAGTGGGTTGCACGGGCCCCTTCGCCCCAACTAGCAGGCCATCTCCATCCGTTTTCTTTTTCCACCTGATTTCTATTCGTCTGTATGGTTTCTTTTCTTTTTTGTCGGGGAGGGCTGGAATGGAAATACCTGCCCGTACAATAGTATCGGGTCGGGACGCACCTTGACCTTGCGGAACCGGCAGACCTTGCAGGACCGCAATTGACGGGCCAGTTGAGTCGAAGTAAGGGGGGTCTTTTTCCGGTACTGATCGGGGACCAGCACTAGCTGCGAATCGAGGGTCGCCATGTGCGGCGAGTTCAACCGGAGAGCTCCAGTCGTACCAGTGTACCAGTTCACGATGTAACGATGGGGGAAGGTCGAAGTCGAGCTTGAGCGTGAATGGGGCCAACAGGACAGCGGGATCTGAGCCAGCAAGATCTGGGCAGGCATGGCCGAGTTACTCCGAAATTCTCACTTTCGCTTACGCTGGGGCCAGCTACCACCGGGAGACCAATAATCGTTCGCACTTGAGGCGACGGCGGCCTCGGAAGTGGGTTCGGTGGACTCGCCGTCGGACGCCCTGGACTTCCTCGACGCTGGCGCATGACGGTGAGTTGACAACTTGACAGCTTCCAGAATCGCCACCGAAGGGCTGGGCGGGGACATGGACGGAGAACAACTGGCATTGTACGCCGCCCATGACAGGTGGATGCGTGAGGGGTTCAAATTCCAAGGTCCAGACTTTGGGGGGAGTGAATGAGAGATCAGGAGATGGGTCAGGCACCAATCAGGCCGGTCGGCGGGGTGGGCGGATCCGGATTAGCGTCATTGCAACGGTCACAGAAAGTCTGGAGAGTAGATAGACGAAGATAGGAGATTTCTCATCAACAACACATCCCTTGATCGGATGGTAGCTTACCTTGAAGTCATGCTAGACTCATTCAGGTGTCCGAATATCCGTCGGTGCATCCCGGTAGCCCAAGGTAGAGAGATCTCGCCCGGTCGCGAGCACTTCTTGCCAGCCGGTCAAAATCTATACTGCCATAGCACAACCATCTACCCAACGAAGCGAGCAAGTGCCAGCATCGGGCATCTTAGAGAAATATGATAATGAAGCTGATTGGATGGGATCTCGATTCTTTGATTGAAGGAACGACGAGGGGATGGGTTGATGGGCTGATGGTGATAGTGAGGGGGCAAGCCGGTGGAGGCTTTCCACTGGCCAGGATCACCTGATGGCCGGATCACGAGGTCCCCTGGCATCCTCTCGACTGACGAGACGGTCGTGTCCAGTTTCCAAGACCCCCCCTAGCATGTGCCATGCCAACTATCAACGATGTGCTCGGAGCAGGCATGCTAATCGCTGCATTACTACGGGGCACCAATGGATGGAAATTATCGATTGAAATCTTGACAGATGGAACGGCTTCGTGTGACGACATGGTGAGCTTCGAACTGACAGGCCAGCAGATGCGCGCATTCAGCCACTCGCCAGCCGCTCCCCAGAACTTGTCGGAGATGCTGCGAGCCAAGCATTGCAATGACACGGAAAGTCATAGCTCGCTGCTGCCTGAATGACCAGGAATAAGTCTCTCACGGACTGGGCATGCCATGGACGGAGATCTGCGACACTCAGACGCCACCAGGGAGACGGCCATTCGTCGCAGAAAGGGCGAGGATCCCAACAAACTTCCCCCGAGGCAGAATACCACAGGGTTATAGGATCGAAGATACGAATGATCACGGAGATCCGAGACGGACGAGTCGATCATCTCCACTTCCCCGGACAACCTCCGACAGAAGGGCTACATCATAGCTGTCGCACGATGGATGAAGAAGAATGGCGTGGGGGAGGGGATCAGCCGAGCAGCTTCTGGTCCCCCTAGTCGTTGTCCCCCCGCATTTACCTGCGCCCCGGCATCCTCTGGATCCAACCAGGAGTGAGCTTCCCCCCACGCCCGCCCCTCCCCCGGATTTCAGTGCTTTGCTGCTTGTCGGTGGCTCTCTGACATCCATCCTCATGCACCATGTCTCGAATAACCCCTATCTTTCGGCATATATAACGGAAGGTTTTCCTCCAGTCGTGATGGACTCTACAACGGAAGTGTCGGTGTCTTCTGTTCTCCCCCCGTGCGCCAATTGTCTTCCATTCAGCTCATCATGGCGGAGAAAGTTATCACCGACCACGATGCCATGGGCGAAAAAGCCGAGATCGCCCACGAGGAGGTCGCTCAGTTGGCCCAGCTGACAGAGGAAGAAAAGATATTAGAGAGGCAACTGCGGCGGCAGATTGACACCCGTATTATGCCATTGGTTATCCTTGTCTATCTGATGAACTACATCGACCGGTACGTCCCTCAATAATCAGCCTGTCAAATGATGCCATCAGTGCGCCAGCTGACCTCTATAGGAATAATTACGCCGCTGCCAAGCTTCAAGGCCTGGAACAGGACCTCTCTCTCAATCAACAAAAGTACGAAACGGGGCTTTCCATCCTCTTCGTCGGCTACATCCTCATGCAGGTCCCCTCCAATCTGCTTCTCAATTACATGGGCCGCCCTTCGCTTTATCTCGGCTTCTTCACCACGGCGTGGGGTCTAGTCTCGGCCTTGGCCAGCCAGGTCACAAGCTATGGGGGCATCGTGGCCTGTAGGTTCATTCTTGGCCTGGTCGAGGCACCTTTCTTTGCGGGCGTGCTCTTCTACCTGTCCAAGTGGTACACGAAGAAGGAGTTAGCCCTGCGCATGAGTATTTTCTACTCCGGCTCATTGCTCAGCGGCGCCTTCGGCAACCTGATCGCTGCGGGTATTCTTGACGGACTGGCAGGTAAGAGAGGCATGTCGGCCTGGCAATGGTTGTACATCATCGAGGGTTCTATCACGGTCGCGATCGGCCTGGCCATCTGCGTCGTGCTCCCCAACTTCCCAGAAACCTGGAAAGCCTTGTCGCCGGAGATGAAATCGATTGCCACTCGTCGGTTGGCCATCGAGGCGGCCGAAGCGGATATTGATGAAGGCGGCAGCATGAGTCAGATCAAGGGCCTGAAGCTGGCATTCGCTGATGTCAAGACATATCTCCTTGCTATTGCGTACATGTGTCTCACAGCCGCTAGCGGGTTCCAGAACTTCTTTCCGACCTTGACAGAGACGCTAGGTTATAACCGAATCATAACCCTGCTCTTGGTGGCGCCACCGTACGTTTTCATGGTTGTGTACAGCCTTGCCCACTCATACCTGTCTGATCGTTTCGGCTATCGGTTCTGGTTCTTTGTCTGTCCGATCCCCATCACAATTGTGGGATTCATCATCTTCGTGACGACAGACTCCTTCGGGCCTCGGTATTTCTCCTTTTTCCTGATGATCTTCGTCTTTGCCCAGAACGGCACGTTATACTCTTGGATCGCAAATGCGATTCCCCGGCCTCCAGCAAAACGAGCTGCCGCGTACGCGTTCATCAACTCGGTAGCCAACTCAGCCAGTATCTGGACCCCGTACACTTACCTAGAGCAGGAAGCACCATATTACTACACTGCCATGGGGGTGTGTATCGGGATGCAGGTTCTTAGCACCATCACGGCGGCCCTCCTGTACTTCCACCTGAACTCTCAAAACAAGCGACTGGCCCGGCTGGAGGATGAGGATGCGATTTTGACGGACAGGGAGATTCGACGGCTGCAGAAGACGGCGGAGGTGGAAGGAATCGATATTGCGGCGGCGCGTCGGCTCCAGAAGGGGTTCCGGTATGTAACTTGATATGTGTACGGAGTATAAGGGGATCATTTCTTCGGCATTTATGTACGTATGGTTTCACCCACGTTTTCTTCAACTAGCCTCCGCCACAAAATTACAGAAATCTGTTCAGTGATCTTCCGCTACTAAATGCCAAGTCAACTTAAGTGAGCCCACTAAGTGCTGCCAGTTACATAGCACTTCACCGTTGAGGCGTGAACGAAGCTCCGCCACTGCTGCGTCAATGTGTCTTTTGTAGGCGTTGGGTGCTCCGGACCTGGAGAGTTGGTAAAACCTGGTGATATTGAGACTTGATCACGATATAACTGAGCACATGGACTTTTTTTTTTTTTAAAAAAAAAAAAAAAAAAAAAAAAAAAAGAGAGAGAGAGAGAGGGGGGGGGAAATGGGTGTCCTAACTTACCGATCCTACGCGGGAGTCCTCCTTCAGAGGAAGGGCAGGATCCTAAGCATCTCCCGAGGCGTCGGAATCTTCCACATCTTTCACCTCTGCCTCACTATAAGCAGGCCAGATTCCTGACATCTTTCTCTCTTCTTCAAATACGGCCTCATATCCCTATCCATCCCTCCCTCCTAGTCACATCACCCTTCTTTATTCAACCTTTGTATGTCTATCTTGACCCTTACAATGTCTCACACCCCCAGCCAGTCTCCACCTGATCAGTCCCCTTGGACGTTAGATCAACTCTTTCTCCAAGTGAGGAATGACATTCTCTCATCCGACGGCTCACGTGTCCTCACATACACAGGGGTTGAAGGTGATACCAGTCTCAGAGTGGCATGCATGTTGTCCGAGGACGAGACTATCAGCCCAATACATGTAAAGGTCACACCCAACAGTATTACCAAAGAGTGTCAGATCAGAATATTTTCCTGGGAATACGCGATCATCGCCTCTTGGGCTGGGGATGAATATTGCTTGGCTACTTATGACAATTTCTTCACGTAAGCGGAATTCGATGAACTGTCACTATATGAAACCCCAGGTAGGTGTCCCTGTGACTCCTCACTCATGTCATGTCAGGAGATATATCATTCCACTTCCTCATCGTGTCTGCTGGCCTACTGATTCAAAGGCCATATAGGAGATGGCATCTTCCCCCCGCCCTTTCAAAATGCAGTAAAGCAGCCAGGCTTCTGCTTCATCCCAAAGTCGGAGACGATCCCCACGGTTATTTGTGAGGTCGGATGGTCGGAGGACTATCCCCGTCTCCTGCAGGATAAAGATCTCTGGTTTACTGCCGGCGTCGGCCATGTTAACGTGGTTATCTTGCTCAACTGGTCCGTTGTTGAGAACCGCGTATCAGGGTTTATTGAGATATGGCGGCAGAATGGCGCAGATCCTGAGCGGTTTGTACGTGCACTAATTTCTTTGGCATTTCACTCTCGCTTTAGCTAACCTTGTCTATAGCAGATATTTCCCAGTCCCTCTCCAGAAGCCTCTGAAGCCCCCTTCGTACTTTACAGGGGGGATCTTTATCGGGGGGGAGTAGTACCAGAGGGACGGAGCCCTGACGACGCTTGGGACTTGGAGCTGGAATACTTGCGAGTGAGAGCCCAGGACAGACTGAGGATCCGCGGTCTTGTTCCGGCTTAACATATCAAACAAGAGATACCATATACCTGGAGGCCCGGAGCCTGAATCAAGAGAGTAATAACGCCCCCGCGTGTGGCCTCATTATCATACGTAGGGCGCCTTGGTAGGCAACGCATCTCCTCCCTCGGTTTGTATTTGGACTAGCCTCACGTTACTGAGAATCAAAACTACTATCGTCGTGTATCAAACAAGAGTTACTGTATCTATGAAATCAGCATAATTACTCACTCTCCCGCCCACATCCTCCATCCGATAATCCACAAACACCGCCCCCGCCTCCAAACTCAAGTGGTTATGATGGGAGAGGGAGGATGAAAGCATCTTGCATGTCGTGCTCATTGCAAAGTGTTAGATGAGAGGAGACTGGCTGCTTCATGTTATTCATCTCTCATATACAACCCTTGATTAATAATAGAGGTAGCCAGTAGCGACGCGTATCCGCGAACCGCCACCTCCGCAATTCCTCGTGTTTGCCGAAAAGCACCACCACCATCATCTTCAAGAAACGATGAATTACAAACTCCAGATAATCCTAAGCCAGTCGAAATGCGTCATCGGTGGTGGCTGGCATCAACCAGCTTTCCTGTGTTGGCGGTATTCCACCTCTCTACATAACAGACCTGGTCAGCTAAGAAGCTCAGGGAACAATAGGCGCCATGGCGACCATGTTCAATATCTGCACCGTATGCCAAGGGTTGCAGGAAATTGTGCAGTCCGACTCTAGAGCCATGATTGTAACCCAGCCTGCGTGGTGTGTCACCGATCTCCCCATTTTGAATCTAAACAATCCAACTCTTCCAGGGCCGTGACTCTCAAAGCCATCTCGCTGGCATTATCCGCGACAGCAGATCTCACACTCTTACTAACGATGAAGTTGAAATGGAATGCAGTCAAGGGGTTCATCATCACCGCGTTCCTCTGGACTTCATCCTCGGCCATCCTCTTCAGCCTCGTGGGAGTAGTCGCGCAACAACCTCCCCCAGTCATATCACCCCAGACATGGCGCTACACGCAGAATTACTACTACGGGATCTTTGCAGCGGCTCTCTACATTCTAATCGCGGGCTTGTTAACAATTTACGCGATCAGCGTTCACACCGTCCATCTCACCCCCAAAGACCGAACATCCGTGGAAGATACAAGTATCGTTCTCCGGGCACTGACGCTGGCGATCTTTCTGCTCGGCGGCGCAGCCATATACGTCCCCATCGAGGGATGGTCTCTTCCCGACGCTCTTTACTGGGCCGTATACACGATCCTAACAGTGGGGATTGGAAACATCGTCCCCAAAACCCATCTTGGACGAAGTCTGCTCTTTCCATATGCGACGGCTGGTATCACATCACTAGGTCTGTTTATCAGTTCGATAGCATCATTCTGGACCAGAATGGGAGACCTGCATCTCAGATTCGAACTCGAGCACGAGGGAATTCATATCCATGAAATAGTACCAGCTGACCAATCAACGACCCAACATGAGGAATACGAATTAGTACAACATCCAACAACACATCCCCGAAAGCTCAACATCCCCAAAGCACAACAAATCAAACTCAACTTCCACCGGCGACGTCAATGGCTAGTATTTATTTTCTCCGCGATAGCATGGCTCCTCTTATGGCTCGTGAGCGCACGCATCTTCAAAGGCTCAGAGCGCAATCAGGGATGGACATACTTCGACGCCTTGTATTTCACATTCGTCTCGCTGACAACAATCGGGTACGGCGATTTCTATCCGTCGAGTAACTTCGGAAAGTCGTTTTTCGTCTTCTGGGCTCTTCTCGCTGTTCCGGTCATGACGGCCCTGGTTGGAGTCATGGGACAGGTGGGATTTCGTGCGGTGGTTTATTTCGTGCGCAGGCTGGGGAAAGCGTGTCCCTGGGGCTACTATGGGCGTCGTATACGGGTGTTCTTGAGAGAGAGGAGACTTGATATGCCGACAGGCGGTGACTCCTATACTGGATCGCTGAGCTTAGATGCCATTGACATTGAAAACCAGCAAAAGCATCCAGGCGCGGACTATCCAGCTACGAGCTCACGAATGATCCAACATAGTAACCTACATGATCCACCAAACTCACAATCCAGACCAACCAGACAGATGGAATCCACACAATACAAGCTCCTCCTCCTTTGCCAAGAAATCAAAAACATTGTGACTCTGCTGCAAGACGATGTCAGGAATGTGGATCTGCATCGCAAATGGGTCCAAATCATACCATTGCTCGATATTGAAGACGAAGAGCAGGGCTGTTCGGAATCCATACCTTCAGTCGAATGCCATCACCGCCATCGCCGTTCACATGTTGTTGGCGAGGTAATGTGTCCAACGGACCGGAACAAGGAAATGTTGTTGATGGTGAAGTTACTTATTGAAAAGCTGTGCTGTCATCTTCGAGAGGATATTAATGGGGATATGACTATGGATGAGGAAAGGGACACAGGTTGTGGTTGGACGGCGTAGTACAAGCAAGCATCGCAGATGAGATACTGATGGAGACGGATCGATTGTCTGCTTACAATGGGGATATCTCAAGCGTTCCCTCTCTACAATGAAGTAAATAAATTCGATACAAAATGAAGTTCACATACCAAGGGGGACGTCTACAGTCGAAAAAGAAATCACAATTCCTCCCTTGGTTACCTACACAGGCATTCAAAAAGCAAAACCTCCAAGCTTGACAAGCGAGCAAGCAACAATCAAGCAACTTCACCATCTCACTCACTCACAGCACCCACCACCTAAATAAATCCCATCCCAGAAACAAAAACAAAAAGAAAAGGAAAGAAAAAAGAACGGCCCGAGCCGCGGATCGAACGCGGGACCTCTCGCAGATATGCTTGGGTTTGTAGGCGAGATGCCATCCCTAAGCGAGAATCATACCACTAGACCACCCGGGCGGTGATTGTTGAATGGTGCTAAAATTACAGCACTATGTGGCAGCAACAATTTGTCTCGAATTCCCACAGCTACGCTACCTACCTATAGGTAATAATACACTGTGAGGTTAATTAACACCCCCATGGACTATAATTTCAGCAATGTAATAAAAGCAAAAAGAAGGAAAGCAAACTAATAATTCCTCAACCAAGGACACCGAGCCGTATGCCATCTTCGACATAATGCACATTTGAAGGCGCGCGGGTGGGTACCTGCCGGTATCACTTAGCATTCATTATCTCTCTACCAATCTTAGAGATCTATACGTACGGAGTATAGCATCCCAATTTGGGCTATTGGGGGGATTCCGAGAAGTAGTTGTATTTTTTGGTGAGGAGTTCTGTGGTTTTGGTTGTTAGTGGTGGATTTTTATTGTTTTCTGGCTGAATATATATATCTATGTGTGGGGATGGTTGGTATGGGTTGACGAACGGAGTTGGAAGGTTCTTTTCTCTTGGATGTATTTTGGCTTTTGGGATTATTTTCTGGGTTAGGGGATTTGGATCTTGAACTGGTTTGTGTGTTAGATTTGCTATAACTGCTGCGTTTGGTTGAGTGGATGGATGGATGGATGGATATATTCTGTGAAGTAGTACGTACAGGGCCATTTTTGACCGTTGTTTTTGATCAGCTAGGCTTGGCTGATTTTTCAAAGAGAGAGAATAGCCGCTAATAAAGAGGGACTTGTTAAATACGTGATAAAGTAGACACGGTTAGAGGACCAAATCCAATAAGCTGAATTGGCGATAGAGAACACAGTGGAAGGTATGGGAGATAAACCAAGAACTCGACCAAGACGGATGGGTTGGAGTTCATTAGTTGAAGGGTTCTAAATTTCTATCTGGCAGATCAGGTTATAGTAGGTATGACCTAGTTGTTACCCATTTTGCTCCTGTTGTGATAACGCCTACGTCACGGTCTAGAAATCGAAAGGGCTGTGGATTGGACATTTATCAGTGCTGGTGGTAGTTAGTAAGGGAAGGTGCTTGGTGAGATGATGCCTGGCTAGGAGGAAAGCTAAGATGGAAGGATCAGATGACCTGTAAGTCGCTAACATCCTGTTCTTTAAGCTGACGGGAGGTTAAATGCACTTCCTAAACGGGAAGGTTGTGTGAGTATGAGATAAAAAATGTAGATGGGGTAAACGATCGATAAGGTACTTCGACTTGAATTATATAATCACTGGGGTTAACTACACGCAGTAATTTCCCTATATCCCCAAAAACTAATGAATTTTCGAAATGAAGTTGGCATAGAGTCCTGATGAGGCATTCCACCACTTTATACAGCGGGGAAGACGGTTGAGCCCACAAAGGTCCCGCAGTGAAATCCAACACATATCATTGCGTGTCAATAATTTACGGATATAGTTGATTTTCCTGATCGCATGGCCGGTGCCGTTGTTCCTTGAATAACCCGATCTCTGTTTGATTGTCATCAACAATCCCCAAAGCTGTATCCACCCACCTCATAATCCATCCAGGTGGTTTGTCGCGATCGGAAGGACTCGGCGTCAAGCATACTGCTTTCACACACATATCGGAGCAGTTTTCAAGTCCTGTGGTCTGAAACCAGACTCGTTAGCGACATCACCCATATCGAAGGCGATATACGTGTCCCTTGCGACGAGGAACAAGTCGTGAACAGCAGTTGACTCCGACGATTCCGACGATACTCCGTTGTCGCTTCGAAGAACTGTAATGACGAAACTGATCGAAGATATACTAAAGAGCTACAGCAAAGCCAGAACATCAGTTCTCAGGAGACACCTTTGAATGCCCAGTTGTGGTTCATAAAGGGTGGCTGGTGGAGTGCGACAAAATCGCTCGGTTAATTGCAATCCTAGATATGTGGTCGGTTGTTCCTGTCTGAAGCAAGCAGAATGACGTGTAGTTGTTCTTCGTCATTCATGTTGGTATGGGACAATAAGGTGAGGTATTTAGACAATCGCGGGATGGCAATGCATGCAGGGATTCATCTGAGCTTCAGGGTAACACAGCTAGTTAGCTGGATCAGTCATACCTCCTGTGCTAGCAATTGACCAATGTTGGGACCGAGGAAAGACGCCAGCGACCGTCATTTGCAGTGGCAATGCGGGGTTCAGTGAATGGAGCCGAGTCGTACGCGTTATTGACGCACCTCGACGCAGCTCAACCATAAGTCCTTCATTCCACCCCCGCCGATGATATCATACCACATGGTCGACAAACAAACCGCCCAGTCTGCGAAAAGAAGTGCATCCCTTGCGTCCCCGACCCTGTCTTTGGCCACTGGTGTCAGCCCGTGGCCTTCACTTTCTGGTGCGGAAACGTCAGGCCGGGGGTGAGAACGATGTTGATCTGGGGATTCATCGATCGTGGCGGCAGCGGAGGACTCTGGTCCGTTTGGACTGGCCAGCGAGCGTCGAGGGAGGACCCTCCAGGGCAAACAATCTGGTTCGCCTAAAAATGGGCGCTGCTGCATCAATCAGAATGGTTTCAGCATCGCCGGATTGGGCGACGGCCAGGTCACATGATGATCACCGGACGATCAACTCGTTCGTATTTAATCCCACAGTATCCCATCCATCGGCCATCCTCTGCTGGCATAAATGCCATTGTTGACTCGGACGTATTAACCACGATTGATACCTTGATCTATCAACAGCCTCCGTGCTCGAAGCTATACCACACTACAACATGTCGCCTCTGCACCAAGCGTCCCGCCCTCTCATCCGCGCCAGCAGCGCTTCCAGCCGCGTACGGCCTTTCTCCATTGCGGTTCCTGCTCGGCGCGAGGGCGAAATAGTGTCCCCCAAGCCGTGTGGGTATCTGGCGGAGTAAGTGCCCCTTTTGGTGGCCGTGGAGAAGAGTTCCGGGACCTGTCCCGATGACGTCATGGATCGCCCGGAGCACCCTGATCCATTTCAGTTGCAACCAGCAGCTAACCGGCACATTTACCTGACAGGAAGAACCCGTTTGTTCACCGTGACGCAGCCAATGAAACCTACTTTGTAAAGTCCACCGAGGCGGAGAAATTCCGCCTGGTGCGGCAAAAGATGCTCGAACAACGCCGCCATCTCGAGGAGTTGGAGCGGCACATGTAAGTTCTGGCTGGGATCAAGCATGATGAAGATCACGCGCTGACTGGTCCCAGCCAAGATCTTGCTAGAGAGCAGGCCAAAGAGAGATACTAGATCGGCCGAGTTGCCGTTGTCTGCCTCTGTTTTCCGCCTTCTTCGATGTCTGATCGCCTATGTTTGCTGGACCTTGAGGGTCCGTAACACGAATGGTCAAGATGAGTTTCCAAAGTAACCATCGCTGGCCGCCATACGAACCCCCGCCAGATTGTAGAGTAGGACCTATGATGACAGTAAGGGGTTCGCCATGGAGATTTGTATATACAATGTGGTCGAGTATCAAGAGTCACGGTGTGAATGAGAAATGTGTCCAGTGTATCACTCTGCTGTTTGGGTTTTCCGAAAGATAAGGAAATAACCCCCGTATTTTGGAGGGGGGGAAAAGGAAGAAAAAAAGAAAAAACAAAAAAGGTAAAAACCTACTCGAAAGGGACGAATATGTCTGAGAATCCAAGGTAGTTAATTCAATAAATCTTGTCTTTATCCATTCCATAGCAGCCACACCAGGTGGAATGTAGGTGGCTATCACGCTGTTAAGAGAGTAGGCGCCTTAGCAACCGCCAATGCCACCGGGGTGTGATCAGGGGCCAAACTTCTCCGGCAGTCCGTCGACATGACTAGTGTAGAAAAGTTGGTCCATTTCAAACGGGGCGACCCACGTTGAGCTGGCAGCCGAGGGGAAATCAGGCAGTCACTTCTCTACCTAGAGCCTCTAGTCAAAAGGTAATACCTAGTAATTATCGCCTAAGGTTTCCGACCGAGCCAGGGCCGTAAGGCTGATCAGAAGCCGGAAGCGGCCCGGTCGCAACCCTCGCCGGAGATAACGAATTCGGGGCTTCGGAGTCTGGGCATGAGCGACGGGATTAATAATGACGCTGTACGGAGTAAACAACTCAACATCCTCGTGTTTCCTCGGGAGGAAAACTGAAGCGAGGCCTGCCATTCCCTGATCGACAGCGCGATCGACAGCGTTCCCCCAATTGGTGAGCAAGGACTATCTATCTACCGGTGTCAGCAGTAAGACTTTTAGCAACGCGCAGTGCCAGGTATTGGCCAGTTATTGTAATGATCCAGGCTGACGCTAGCCACCGTTGTCCACCTGATGTCGGAGTTTGGTCCGTCCACATTGCGATCGGTACAGTCTAAGGATTCCGAGGTCGATAGAACGGTCAACCATCAGTTCGTTTGGATCGACCGTCAAGAGACCTACTTGATCATTGATCATAGACGTGTAGAACTAGCTTGGATGGTGCAGACGTTGTCCCACACGCAGCTCATCAGGGCCCAAGCTCGGGCTCGCAAGGCGGCAAGACACGTCAAGTTGGAACCGCCAAGTTCTGGAACATCTATCGATCTAAACAATGGCCTGCTTTGGGAGAAAATCTCGTAATTAGGACCCCGGATGCCTCCGCTGAGTCAGCCGCCGCACCCGAGCCAAGCGGGTCGTCTCGTCTCATCTGCCAATCGGATCTTGGATAAGAGGCTGCTTTCCGCTGACTCAGAGGAACAGGAACAATTCTGCTCCGGACGGAGCTTCGGCGGTACCAAGGACCGATGGAATGGGGATCCTCATTGGCTGGACTGGTAGGTGACAGGGGTCCGCCCCACCGGGCTAGCACCAAAGAGGAAGAATGGGCGAAGGATGGCCGCGCGGGCAAAAGCCGATGTTTGCCTGGGTTGGATCCACGGCCCCAGCAACCGCCAGCCGCTCAGCCTCCAAGCCTCCAAGCCTCCAAACACTTTCTTCGTCCCGTACCTGATTAGAACGGAATGTTCCAAATCTGCCTGACTCAGCGGACCTTCCTGCACGCCGAATTGTCCGGTGGATCCCCTGGCTCGGAGATGACCCTGATCCCCGATTTCTAAAGAAGTTTCAGGCCCCCACCGGTGCTGATGCCACTCCGAGGACTATATGAGCTACTCGCCGCCCCCCAATGGGCCCGATTAGAATGTCATCCTTATTCCCGATCGACAGGGTGACCTTGACGCTCTCAGCATCGTCGAGTCCCCAATTCAACCACCATGGAGGAGGACAACGAAAAAGTCTCGTACTCCCTGGGAGTACCCGAAGGCAAGGATGATTCCGACAGCACCACAACCGTCTTGAATGAAGATCCCACCACCACCCCCCGCAACCCCGGCGCCAGTCTGGCCGATGGATGGGCGTTGATGCCTCAGGTCAAAAAGCAGAACGAGCGGGACATGCAGTCGGGCTTCAAACGCAAGGAACTCGGCGTTACCTGGAAGAACCTGTCCGTCGAAGTCGTCAGCGCCGAGGCCGCCGTCAACGAAAATTTCCTCTCCCAATTCAACATCCCTCAGCACATCAAAGAGTCCCGAAACAAGCCGCCGCTTTGCTCCATCCTTCACAACAGCCATGGCTGCGTTAAGCCGGGTGAGATGCTTTTGGTTTTGGGTCGGCCTGGCTCCGGTTGCACCACCTTGTTGAAGATGCTTGCCAACCGCCGCCTGGGTTACAAGTCGATTGACGGTGAGGTTCGCTATGGATCGTTAACGTCGGACGAGGCTGCCCAGTACCGTGGCCAGATCGTCATGAACACCGAGGAAGAAATCTTCTTTCCGACCCTGACAGTTGGTCAAACGATGGATTTTGCGACGCGCCTGAAGGTCCCTTTCAACCTCCCGAATGGCGTCGAGTCGCCGGAAGCCTATCGACAGGAGGCAAAGGACTTCCTCCTCGAATCCATGGGTATCTCGCATACAAACGACACCAAGGTTGGCAATGAATATGTTCGTGGTGTCTCGGGTGGTGAGCGGAAACGTGTGTCCATCATCGAATGTCTGGCCACCCGTGGCTCCGTGTTCTGCTGGGACAACAGCACCCGTGGGTTGGACGCCAGTACGGCCCTTGAATGGACCAAAGCCATTCGAGCCATGACTGACGTCTTGGGCCTGTCCTCAATCGTCACCCTCTACCAAGCCGGAAATGGTATCTACGACCTATTCGACAAAGTGCTCGTGCTGGATGAAGGCAAAGAGATCTACTACGGCCCCATGGCCGAGGCACGGCCGTTCATGGAGGACCTTGGCTTCGTCTGCCGAGAGGGCTCGAACGTGGCAGACTACCTCACCGGTGTTACCGTCCCCACCGAACGCCAGATCCGGCCTGGGTATGAGAACCGCTTCCCTCGCAATGCGGACATGATTCTCGACGTATACGCCAAATCGCCCACTTATACGCAGATGATCTCGGAATACGACTACCCTGACACGGAACTGGCTCGCGAACGTACCTCTGAGTTTAAAGAATCCGTTACCCAAGAGAAGAGCAAGAAACTCCCCAAGTCCAGCCCCTTGACGGTGGACTTCATTGACCAGGTCAAGACCTGCATCATCCGGCAGTACCAAATCATCTGGGGCGATAAAGCCACTTTCTTCCTGAAGCAGATGGCCACATTGGTCCAGGCGTTGATTGCTGGTTCACTCTTCTACGATGCCCCGAACAACTCTAGTGGTTTGTTCGTCAAGTCGGGTGCTCTGTTCTTCTCACTGCTTTACCACAGTCTACTGGCCATGTCGGAAGTGACCGACTCTTTCAGCGGTCGACCGGTGTTGATCAAGCACAAGAATTTCGCATACTTCCACCCCGCTGCCTTCTGTATTGCTCAGATTGCTGCCGATATCCCCGTCCTCCTGTTCCAAGTTTCCATCTTCTCCCTCGTGGTGTATTTCATGGTGGGCCTCACCATGTCCGCTTCGATTTTCTTCACGTATTGGATCCTGGTCTTCACTACAACAATCGTGAGTCACTGCCAATCTTTCTATTGTCATGAGAATTACTGACTCCCTTGTCCTTTTAGACCATGACGGCGTTGTTCCGGGCGGTCGGTGCTCTTTTCAGCACGTTCGATGGAGCGTCCAAGGTCTCCGGTTTCCTGATTTCAGCTTTGATTATGTACACGGGTTATATGATTAAGAAGCCTCAGATGCACCCATGGTTCGGCTGGATCTACTGGATCAACCCTATGTCGTATGGTTTCGATGCCCTCCTATCTAACGAATTCCACGGTAAGATCATTCCCTGCGTGGGAACGAACCTTATTCCCAGTGGAGAAGGCTATAACGGTGATGGCCACCAGTCGTGCGCTGGTGTTGGTGGCGCCACCCCTGGAAGCACTTATGTCACTGGAGACCAGTACCTCGCTTCTCTGTCCTACAGCCATAGCCATGTGTGGCGCAATTTCGGTATCCTTTGGGCTTGGTGGGTTCTCTTTGCTTCCGCGACTATTATTGCCACATCTCGGTGGAAGTCTCCTGGCGAGACCGGATCTTCTCTTCTCATTCCCCGCGAGAGGGTTGACGCGCATCGTCAGGTTGCCCGCCCCGACGAGGAAGCCCAGGTCAACGAAAAGGCCAACAAGAAGCCCCATGATGAGAGCATGCAGGATGAGAGCGACATTGACAAGCAGCTCGTCCGGAACACGTCCATTTTCACTTGGAAGGATCTCACCTACACGGTCAAGACGCCCACGGGTGACCGTGTGCTGCTCGATAACGTGTATGGATGGGTAAAGCCTGGCATGCTAGGTGCCCTCATGGGTTCCTCTGGTGCCGGAAAAACCACTCTCCTCGACGTGTTGGCCCAGCGCAAGACTGAAGGAACCATCCAGGGTTCTGTCCTTGTTGACGGACGTCCTCTGCCGGTCTCGTTCCAGCGCTCTGCCGGTTACTGTGAACAACTCGATGTCCACGAGGCATTCGCTACTGTGCGCGAGGCATTGGAATTCTCCGCCCTGCTCCGCCAGCCGCGCCACGTGCCACCCGAGGAGAAGCTGAAATATGTGGACACCATCATCGACCTCCTGGAACTGCACGACATTGCTGATACTCTCATTGGCCGTGTTGGAAGCGGATTGAGTGTGGAACAGCGCAAGCGTGTCACGATCGGTGTCGAGTTGGTTTCGAAGCCTAGCATTCTCATCTTCCTGGATGAGCCCACGTCAGGTCTCGATGGTCAATCCGCATATAATACGGTCCGTTTCCTGCGCAAGCTCGCCGACGTGGGTCAGGCTGTGCTGGTGACCATCCATCAGCCTTCCGCTCAACTGTTTGCTGAATTCGATACGCTTCTACTCCTTGCCAAGGGCGGTAAGATGGTCTACTTTGGTGATATTGGCGACAACGGTCAAACTGTCAAGGACTACTTCGCTCGCTACGGAGCCCCTTGTCCCGCGGGCACCAACCCCGCTGAGCATATGATTGACGTCGTTTCTGGCACTCTTTCCCAGGGTCGGGATTGGAATGATGTCTGGAAGAACTCTCCTGAGCACACCAATGCTGTCAAGAATCTCGATGCCATCGTCAGCGACGCAGCTGCCAAGCCTCCCGGTACCGTCGATGACGGCAACGAATTTGCCATGCCCCTCTGGAAGCAGATCCTCGTTGTGTCCAAACGTTCTTGCGTCGCCGTGTACCGCAACACTGACTACGTTAACAACAAGCTGGCCCTCCACGTCGGCTCGGCCATCTTCAACGGCTTCTCCTTCTGGATGATTGGTGACAGCGTCGGCGCGCTCCAACTCCGCGTTTTCACCATCTTCAACTTCATCTTCGTTGCTCCCGGTGTCATCAACCAACTGCAGCCCCTCTTCCTGGAACGCCGTGACATCTACGACGCCCGCGAAAAGAAATCCAAAATGTACTCCTGGATCGCGTTCGTAACGGGTCTCATCGTCTCCGAAATCCCCTACCTCTGCATCTGCGCTGTTCTCTACTTCGTCTGCTGGTACTACACCGTCGGCTTCCCCTCGGACTCGAACAAATCCGGTGCCGTGTTCTTCGTCATGTTGATGTACGAATTCGTCTACACCGGTATCGGCCAATTCGTGTCCGCCTACGCCCCTAACGCCATCTTTGCCTCCCTCATCAACCCCGTGATCATCGGAACCCTCGCCTCCTTCTGTGGTGTCTTGGTGCCCTACGCCCAAATCCAGGAATTCTGGCGCTACTGGATCTACTACTTGGACCCCTTCAACTACCTGATGGGCAGTCTCTTAGTCTTCACCAGCTTCGACGCCCCTGTCAAGTGCAAGGAATCCGAATTCGCCATTTTCAGTCCTCCCAACGGAACAACCTGCCAACAATACCTGGCCAACTACATGAGCGGGGCCGGCGCGCTCATGAACCTTATCAACCCCGACGCAACAAGCGACTGTCACGTGTGCGAATATTCCAAGGGAAGTGACTACCTTTACAGCATGAACCTGCCGCATTACTACGATGGCTGGCGGGACGCAGCCATTGTCGCCCTCTTCGCTATTAGCTCGTACGCCTTGGTCTATGCTCTCATGAAGTTGCGTACCAAGGCTTCCAAGCAGGCGGAGTAAAACCCCCCTTCCCCTCATCTCACACAAACCACACACATTTTCAAACCCCCACCCTATTATCGTATCCCATGTTTTGCATATAGACAAGATACACCTTTTTGTTTTCTTTTCATATTCCTATTCCCCTCATATATTCCTTTCTTCTTTTCTGGATCATACCAGATACGATCCTGTTAATCGGGTCCGTCGGGCGATTGTCAATCCACAGTTATTCCCGGAACCCACCTTTTGTTTTCACTTCTCTTTCCCCCCATTTAACTCTGAATCTTAACCAAGACAGACATACACACACACATGTGTGTCTTGCATTCTGGGAGTTCTGTTCTACTATACATACATACATTGCTTGATAGAGATGTATTGACGGTCGGTCATGTGTAACGCGTTGGATGTTTGAAATATGGCTTTTTATTATCATTATTATTATTAGAGTACCTAAATATGAATACCCTCCTCCTTTGACTTACATTATAGTTTCTCGCTTTCTGTAGTATTAGTTGGTTCTATTATGACAGACACTAGGCGAGGTGACTCACCTACAGAAAACAACCCAACACTACGTAGGATAGACCCATTCCATCACTGCGTGATTGATTTAATTCAATTAAATTGAATTCAATAAACTAAATAACGGAATAATCAAACCATCACAATCTCCCATACCTCCACTCTTGATTATCCAAATAGGAAAGAAAAGCACATCACCAACATTAATTAATCTTCTAAGAAGAACAAAAGCCAGGCAATACATAGGAAATGAATCGCAAGAATCATCAATCATTCCTTCGCCTTCACCAAATCCGACTTCTCTGCAATCCTCACCGCCAAATCCATCAACGATCCACTGGAAAGGATCTCCAGGATCGAGACCGCACTTTCGATGTTCTTTAAAATCCAGGTGCGCAAGTCCACCGCGACGTGCGAGTCAATGCCGTATTCAGTTATGGGGTTGTTGGGGTCGATTCTGTCAATGGGAATAGAGAGATGAGAAGCGATTCGGGCGCTGAGGGCGGAGTAGATGGTATTGGATGCTTCGTCGAGGGATTTAGTGGATTGTAAGGTTTCTCGGATGGTATCTGGGGAGGAGTTGGTGGTAGTGGTATCTTCGGTTGGGTCGATGAATAACCGGCGATAATGGGCGAAGAGGGGTGAGTCGAAGTTGGGTAGCGAGTGGATTGGGTTCCAGGTTCCCAGGCCGGTGATAATTTGGGAGGAAGGGGGTGGGAGTCCGGTTGGGTTGTTCAGTGCTGATGTGATAGCGGCCTCGATGAGCGACATTAGGGTAGGTGTGTCTGTGCCTTGGAACCCCTGCTTTGCCATTTTCGATGCGAGCTCGGTGTTTTCGGCCAGGTAGCCGACGTCGGTTATAACACCGAGATCGAGGGAGACGGTCGGAAAACCGAGGGAGTTGCGATATGCGGCGAATGAGTCCATGAAGGTTGAGCCGGCAGCGTAGGCAGCTTGTGTTGCATTTCCTATGATGCCACTGATGGAGGAAAGCATGATGAACCAGTCGAGGTCTTTTGGGAGGTGGTGGTGGAGGTTCCAGGTGCCGGTGTGTTTGGGGCCGAGGACGGCAGTGTAGTCCTCGATTGTCATTTTTTCGACATGGATGTCCTTTGTTTAGATTAGCAAGGTCTAGTTATAGAATGAGGAGGCATACCCGGAGGATCATCGCTGCTTGAATGACGCCGCGGATTGGGGGAGCTGTATGTGCTAGCTCAGATATCATATTTTCGACCTGAGTGCTGCTGCAGATGTCAACAGCATGTACGACGACACGAACACCCTTCTCTGCTAGCTCGCGAACTGTTGCCTGGGACTGTCCGTGGGAAACACCGCTCCTGTTGACAAATATCAGGGTTCTGGCACCGTGGTCGGCCATCCATATCGCGGTGGCTCTCCCTATGCCACCCAGTCCTCCAACGAGCATGTAGGAGGCATCAGACCGGAGGAACGTGTCTGATTGCTTTGGGTGCATGATCTAATCGGTTAGCATAACCCGAGGACTTCTGATACCTTAAAGGTACGCTTTGTTACGATTTACCTGAACAACATCCTTTGGCCCGGCTGTGAGAATTATCAAGTCCGCCGGCTGATCCGACACAAGTGCATCCAAAGCTTCATCGAGTTCGGAAATAGTGTATGTTACAGGGCTCACTGGACCCCGAAGTTTCCCATCCTGTAAAAGGTTGCCAATTTGCTTCCAAATCTGATTCACGATGTCCGAGCCCATATTTCGAACGCTGTCGAGGCTGAATGTTGCAAACATAACATCGCCCTGAGAACGGGGTAGTGCCCACCCCGAGCCTTTCCTGGACTGTGTGTTGGAGAATTGTATAAATCGACCTGATCGGTTTATATACTTCCACAGTGAATGATAAGTTCGGTTGTCGGAGTGGTTGCAGTTTACAATGACATCGAACCCCGCTCTTTCACACAGTTGTGGAGTGTCTTTGGCAAATATTGTCTGCTCATGGAGCAGTATCTGATCCTCAGGAATATTGTATGATGTTGACAAGATGCTCCTGTCAACCGCCGTCTCGACAATGAGGAAAATGTGGGCACCCTGTAGATGACTCAACTCCAATAGAGCCGGTCCAATAGTGGCGTCTGTCAGGTATATCAGGACCCTTTCCGACGCACGAACGCGAGCCAGTTGATGGACGGCATAAAATGCCGAGCAATATGTCTCCGGCAAAGCTGCCCCTGACTCAAACGACACGTCTGGTGGCAGCTGGTAGAACGCTGTCTTCCGATCTTCATACATGTTGGCCACTGTCCCTTCCCCGAGACCAGCCACCCTGTCACCAGGGACGAATTCATGGACATATTCTCCCACAGCTTCAACAATTCCACAGCATCCGAATCCTAGCATATGGCTTGTAGTAGAACTAAATACAGCTTGCGCATCACGTTGTTTCAGACCGGCGGCGTGGACCCTGATGCGCACACCATCTGCTGCAAGATCGATAGTAGGAGTTTTGACGAAGCGGACTTTTTTGGGGCAGGAAGTACTATCATATATTGCTCGAAGAGGCCTGCCATGCTGAAAAATACCATCTTTAAGAACGTATTGGTCGTTTGAGGTAGCAAGCGATCGGTTCAATGCGGCGTCCTCTATAACCCGAGGAAGAAGTAATAAGCCATCCTGTGCTGCATACTCGTCATCGATTTCACTTGAATTATCTATCAAGAAGTGGCGCTCAATAACACGATATATGAGCTCGATAACGTCCTCATTTGAAGGATTCCGTCTTCCCAAGTCCAAAGTCACTATACGTCGGACTGCGGATTCCGAACGAGCTGTCCGTGCGAATCCAGTGACCAGGTTGACATCCGGATGGTTAGACAACATTGTGCCACCTTGTGTGACCCACAGCACGCCTGATGCTTCCAGGAAGATTTGCTTGATGGCTGTGAACGTCTCTTTGTGGACATGTGCCAGTGCTGAAGTGTTTAGATCACACATCACCACACAAACCTTCCCTGCGGGTTTAGCATTATGGAGACTGGTGACCTCCACGGCCAGAGGGGTGGTGAGAAGCATGTTCTGTAGGGGAGTAGATACCCCGTTGTCGTCTGTAACCAGGAGAATATCTGCGGGAGAAGGAATATGGTCATGTCTAGGCCGTGAGATTATCATAGAACGCCGCCCTCCAGACTCAACCAATGCGCTTATGCCTGAGAACTGAGCTGCTTTCAGAGACATGTCCCAGTCAACATTGGAGTAAGTTGCTCGATTATCGGCCCATGTCTCTTCGCGGTCGGCAAAAAGAATAACATCAACCGGGCTTTGCAGTGAGTTTACCAAAATCAAATGACCGTCCGGCTTGAGCAGCGAGTGGATATTTTCAAGGGCATCCTGGATAGATCCGACCCTGTGCAGGCCGTAAGAAATGACCACAACATCGTACGCCAGATTACCAAAACCCTGGGATTCTAGGTCCTCGGCGATGTCCAGTTTCTTGAAAGTGATCCAGCGTTTCCATACGGATAGTGTTCTAGCCGCAGTCTCGAAGACCGTTTCGTCTGGACTGGTAACGGTGTACCGACTGCATCGAGGGCTGCTACCGCCTGAAGGTGCAAGTTGTCGTAGGAACCTCCATGATGATAGTCCTGTACCTGCATCTATCTCAAGGATCGATACCATGGGATCCCTATGGCTGACTAGGTCTAGGTACTTGGAAATACTTTCATAGACCGGATCATGCAGCGAACTTTCCCAGTATGCGTCCCATAAAGATTGGTCATTGGAAACGGTCGGACCACCAAACTGCCCTTGAAATATTGCCGGAAGGTTATGGCCCATCACGCACAGTGCCTTTCCCTCAGGCCCCGGTAGTCCTGCAGACTCAATATGAAACTCTGAGATAGGTCTTGTCAATACTTGTTTCCCATCACGTACTAAACTCTCAAGGTAAAGTTTTATACATGGTGAGATGCCTTCGAAGTGACTATCTCCCAAGTAATTCATTGCCTTTCGGAGGTAGAATAGAGCATAATCTTCGTACAACCTCTCTCTTTCTAGATCTTCATCGCTGAGCATAGGAGAAATCCCGAGGAGATTCGAGAGGGTCTCCACTGAAAGCATATCTGGGTCGGCTTTCCATTCAATCTTGTATGCAAGCTTCGGTATTTGAGCGCCAGGATCAGTTGAACCTTGATCGATCCGTCGACAATGAAGCCCGGTGATTGAAGCCGCCATCGTTTGGTTTTTCTCCGCAACAGTAATAGAAGCCACAATCTCGCTTTTTGTTTCCTTTGTGATCCAGGTACGCACGCCGAGTTTGTTCCCAGCCGCACCCTCGATATTGGCCCGAATATTCATCTCCTCGATGCGAACAGGAATTGCTGGACTCCTTGCCATATCAGTGTTAATAAAACATGAATGTATAATACCGTCTAATGTACATGGGTGGATGAGA
Source organism: Aspergillus sclerotiicarbonarius CBS 121057 (assembly GCA_003184635.1). NCBI lineage: Eukaryota > Fungi > Ascomycota > Eurotiomycetes > Eurotiales > Aspergillaceae > Aspergillus > Aspergillus sclerotiicarbonarius. The sequence goes on along the minus strand of KZ826369.1, from coordinate 71,568 downwards.
TGGGGGTACTGAAAGTTCATGGGCATTACTGCTTCGGTGTCAGGGATGGTAATCTCTGCTAAGGAGGCCCGACCGACGTAGGAGGCCCGGGTTATGTTGGCAAAGCACGGCCCGTAATCAAGTCCAATACTGGCCAAATTCTCGTAGAAAGCTTGAACATCAAGAACGGACATTTCGGGCTCATTACACAGCCGAGACTCGTTTATCGTGGTGCTGGAGCAGGTGGAAAAACTTCGAATGCCAACAACACCCGTGCAATGCTCTGTCCATCGATCATCGTCAGTCACAGAGTATACATGGAACTCATATAACGGGCCCTGAAAGCCATCGTCATCCTCGGAAAGTCGCAACGAGATTGTAACCTCGGCCGCAGATGTTTCTTGAAGAACAAGGGCCGACCGTATCAGGATATCTCGCAGATAGAATCCAGTGTTAGTATGGTCACCGGGATTGACCGAGGCAACTTGGGAGGCTGCCTCAATTGCCATGGCGATGTATCCAGCGGCAGGGTATACAATATTGGATTGAATTCTATGGTCCATGAGCCATGGTGTTTCGGATACACGTATAATGTTCCTCCACCGGGGCTCAAAGGGGCTAGACATGACATCTTGCACACCAAGAATGTCTGTGCGGGGGTATTTGCGATTCCGAAACACCTTGCTCAACCGTGGCTCTGCCCAGTAGGACCGAGAGTGGCTCCAGGGATAAGAGGGAAGGTCCATTATGAGATGAGGCTCATGTGATGGATCAGGTTCGTTGATCTCGCGGAAGTTGACGGGAAGCCCAGAGCATGCCAGGGTTGCAACCATCATCAAAATAGTCGCGACCGCCTGGTGTTTTCGCATTAGAGCACTGGCATATGTGATATCTGCTGTATCTAATCTGCTATCTCCTTTCAGAGTCTGCTTTATCGGACCTGATAATGCTGCATGCGGGCCGATCTCCACCAGAAAGTCAACATTGACTTTGCGCGCAGTACCAGCTCGCCTGGATCGTTTCTTACCAAGGGGAGTGGAGTTGTTTCTGATACCACGGGTTTCAAAACAAAGGGTCCGTAGAGATTGGAAAAATTTCACCTGGCCGAGGAGATTTTGGACCCAATATTGCGGTCCTAGTTCCGTGGGCCAGATTTCCGTGCCGCTGACAGAGGAATAAAATGCCACTGATCGATTGGACAAGCAATCAGCTATTTCACTCTCACTCCGTGGTTTGATATGCGAAATGTATTTCAAGTACTCGCGGCTCACTGGTTCCATATGATGGGAATGATAGGCAACCTCAACAGCTAGGCGACGACTGAAGACTTCCTTGTCGCGGACTAGCTCCTCGAGTTCCCGGATGGCCGGTTCATCACCAGATATGGTGACACTATGTGGGCTATTTATGCAAGCCACAGAAGCTTTGCCTGATTGCAACTGACCTACATAAACCTGAGCATCATCGGCAGACATTCCGAAGGCGAGCATGGCACCTTTGGCTTGGTTGTGATCTGCAGACAAATTTCCAGCCGTGACACCGCGATAATAGGCAACGGCCATGGCATCTTCCATATTTAGAGCACCAGCAGTATAAGCCGCGGCTATCTCGCCACTCGAATGCCCGGTTACGGAGTCAGGATGGATCCCCCATGAAGCGAGAAGATCCACCAGGGCTATCTGTAAAGCGGAACATATTGGCTGGCTGAATGCAGGATGACTTAGCTTGGTGTATTTCTCAGCCTCGAGTATATCTGATGTTTTAGAAATATTAGCGGTGGCAACCACGACATCTGAGGTGTAGCATACCCACCAGCTACACGAAAAGGTGCGTGAATCCCCGCCATATAGGCGTCGATCCTGCGGATGGACTGGCGAAAGACTGGGTATGCAGCCATAAGACCTTTGCCCATACCGCACCATTGAGCTCCCTGACCAGTGAACACAAAACTAACGATTGGTCTGCGAGGGGCTTTGTACACTCTCGCCGCTCCCGCCAGCGCTTCTGCCACGTCGGCAGCAGAGCTCCCCAGAACCCCAACTCTGTACAAGTGTGCAGTGCGACGCTCATTCAACGTATATGCAAGATTTTTCATGAACGCATCGCCCGCTCCTGAGCCACTTTCCAAGAGATACGCACGTAGGTGACGGATTTGTGCCGTAATCGAGTCCTCATTGAAGGCGGACAGCAAGAAGACACGAGTCCGACGAGTTTCTGAGGACTGGACATGGCTCCCTATGGCGCACGACACCAGTGGCCGGGCCAGTTCTACCAAGCCACGGTCGGACATATATCCCCAGGCGTCTTCCAAGATCACATGAGCGTTGCTACCGCCGTACCCAAAGCTGTTAACAGAGACACGATGTGGACCTAATGTGCTCCAAGGCTCGCATTCGAGTTGAACCTTCGGTGGTTGAGAAAGAGTTACAGATGGTCGTCATGGAATACGCACCTTCAGCCTCCACTCGTCGAGCAGGATCCGGGGATTTAAGGTGTTGAAGTTCCGATTCGGAAGAAACATGCGATTCTCCAACATCAATACTGCTTTTATGACACCAGCCACCCCACTGGTGCCTTCCAGGTGACCAACATTTGTCTTAATGGAGCCAATACGCAGGGGTCGCTCTGCGGTCCTTCCTGGCCCGAAAACACGGGCCAAAGCCTCTGTCTCGATTGGATCACCGGCCTGAGTTCCAGTGCCATGTGCTTCGACGAAGTCAGTATCTACCGGGTTGAGACAAGCCGTTTCGTATACGCGACGTATCAAAGCTTCCTGCGCTGCACCACTAGGAAGCGTGATCCCGGGTGTTCTTCCGTCCTGGTTGGACCCCGATCCTCGGATAATAGCGTGAATATGATCCCCATCTCGAACGGCATCCTTCAATGGCTTGAGTATTAAGCAGCCAATGGCTTCGCCCCGCGCGTACCCATCGGCATTCTCATCGAACGTATGACAGCGTCCATTGGGAGAGAGAAATCTAGAGCGGGGTTAGCAGTTAGCAACAGATGATTAAACAGAGAAGCATACTTCATCATCGTCATGGTTGACATGAATTCGTGGCTCAGTATCACATTGACCCCTGCTGCGATGGCCACAGAGGCATCCCCGGTCCGAAGGCTCTGACATGCCAGATGGAGAGCGACCAGGCTCCCGGAGCAAGCCGTGTCGACGGTGACACTGGGGCCTTTTAGATCGAAGAAGTATGATATCCGGTTGGCCGTCATAGCCCGGGACTGACCGGCGTTTGTGCATTGGTACATTGGAATGGAATCGGGATCTCGAAGGAGAAGGTCTGTATAGTCTGCGTTGAAGCAACCGACGAAACAGGCTGTTTGGCTGCCCATGATCCTGGATAGGGGGATGCCAGCTGTCAATTGTGAGCATCCAGCCTATGCCACCTATGGATTTTCATACCATTCTCCAGCCCTTCGTATGTTACCTCAAGAAGTAATCGTTGTTGCGGGTCCATGGCCTAAACGTGGAGTGTGAGCAAATCTATATGATCGACGGTTATGGTTCCAGATGTACCCACCGCTACCTCGTCCCCTGTCATGTTGAAGAACGGCGCGTCAAACAGCGATACATCTTCGATCAGAAAATGACCACCTTGGACATTGATCTAGATACACGGTCAAGATAACATGCCGGATGGGGTAGTGGTGACGTACATACTGTGCCGTGCCTGGCATGGTCGGGGTGGAAGAAGGCGGCGGGATTCCATCTGGAAGCCGGGATCGGACTCCAGGCTTCCCGACCCTCGACGATCATGTTCCAGAGTCTCCCCACGGTGGTTGCATCCCCGGGACCGCGAAAGCCCATGCCAACGATAGCAATGGGTATCGAGGCATCTTGATCGAGTACTGATAAGTCCGCTTGGCTCTGGTGAGGGGGAGAGGGAGAGGGAGAAGGAGAAAGCGGGCGGTCGGAGATGAGGGGACGATCGGCGGCGGGGGCAGTCATGGCGGGCCGATTGGAGGGGAGACCACGGGACTCCACGGGACGCCATGGAACGCCATGCAGGGCTGCCCACCGTCACTATCTATACAGGCCATTGCAATAAAAACCGACATCCGCTGCGACTGCATGCCAGTGTACTACGTGGAAAATCCCCGAGCTGTTACAAGGGATGTTTGATGTGCTGCATTAACTTAAAGGGTACTTCCATCGGAGCTTCATTTCTGGGGCCACCCAACATCGATGGTTCTCGACAAGGAGACAAAGGTGAGAATCACCAAATGGCCAACGCTTGGATTGCTAATTTTCTGATGGCCGTTGCTATAGAGGACACGTTTTTCTTGTCCCCCGGGACATCGTGGCCTTTACTATGTACCACCCACAATGACTGGTTCGGATCGCACAGCTGATACAACGCAATCGAGTACTCCAGCAACGGATCCTGCACCCCCGCAACCGTCACTGTCGGGATGTTGATATACCCTTCCAGGTCCGAATCGATCACTGGGTCTCCACCGGGATCCATGCGAAACGGTGGCAGGGAGTTTATGAAGATGGCACACCGGAACAGCGGCGCTTCACGCGGATATGTTTTGGCATGGTGGATGAGGAAGCCGGCAGCCAGGGTACCCCCATGGGAGAAGCCCAGGATGCCGTCAAAGGGACCGTCCTCGTTGATGACATCGTACAACCAGTCATAGGCATCCATCAACGACGCATCCCCCGACTCCGGGTCGGAGAGGGGAAGAGGAAAGCGGTAATAGCTATAGTAAGGGCCGTCATAGTAGCCCGCGATGCCGGGCCCCGGGGCGGAATCCACGTCGCCTTCAACGAAGTGGAATGTCGCCGTGTTATCGCGACGCAGGTCCGCCATCAGCCCACCTAGAGAATCAGCCAAGGGGGTGGAAGCAACCAGGGTGCCACATACCCAGTTGAGATTGGAGGATCTACCAGCATCATCGTGAGTGAGACAGGCCGACCTCAAACGCGGAAAGAAGCCTCACCTTGACATTGGTGCCCCAGCCATGGAGGCAGAGCAGTTTCAGCGGCATGTTACTCGAGCGGTTGAGGAATGAGGATTACGTTGAAGACAGCAGCGTGGAGCCATGCTGCGACCGATTCCACCGCGGTGGCCGAGGATGCTTTATCCAACAGGGCCTTCTGAAGCTTTGGCGATGGCCCGACAGGTGCGGCAGATTCTCCCCAGCGCCCTCGACCCTTGGTGTCACCACGGATCATTTGGGCAGGGGCAGGGAGGGGACAATGACCCGATCGAACTGGGCATGGAAGTGGCCGTGCAAGCGATGGGGTGGATACGATATACGATTGGGTCCGATCTATATCTATAATTATTCTGCGCAGGTTTGGAATCTACTGAGTCTGGCGATCCAGACCGAAGCCGAGCCGTACATAGTACGTACACGGAGCACGGAGTATACTGAGGAAGGACGAGAAAGGAAAAAGCGAGGGTGTGCCGGTCGGGACGCCCCCCTGACCCGACTCCACCGACCGTCTGGAAACACCGGCAGCCACCTGCCCGGCAGAGCCCCCCGTGATTGGTGAGTTGCCACCACCGCACGACGCCATGGCCCCACTTTGTTGCGCGGTAGGAAGTTGCTGAGTGGTTGGCCGCTCAAAGGGCCCAACCCAATGGTCGGCCGTGCAAAGGGAATGGTTTGCAAATGGTGAAAACTTTCGTGTTCGCATTCAAAGGACATTGGGCCACCGCGTGTCGGTCTCTCAGGTACACGCCCCTTCTAGCCCTCCCTCTCGACGGTCCCTCCGATAAGCGTGTGCATTAGTCCCGTCAAAAGGATCAAGCATGATTTCCAGCGCGGCCGAGAAGGAGGGGAGAAAAAGAAGGCGATGAGGAAGCATTCTTCAGCAATCAGCAGGTGTGGCTGCTGAGCTGTCAGTTGGTTTCATCGTGCAGCGCTGATCCTGGATCAATTTCTCCGGTATCTGGGAACTGGGAAGGGGTGGTGTTATTGATTCATCCGTCCTTCTCCACCGGCTGCTCCCAGCTGCGATCGCTGCCAATCATTCGCTCCTCCGACCGACCCATGAAGTCATGACTGTCTCTGCCCGGCTTTGGCCTTAAAAAACTGCCCCGACGGTGCTGGTCACCTCCTTCTCTTCTTCCCGATGTTTTTTTCTCCCTTCTGAGACTCTGTCACCCGTCAATCTGTCGCAGCTCGCCGGGTGCTGGTCTAGACTCGACTTATTTTTGGTTCGGCCCCCGTGGACGCGCCGTTGGTATCCCACGCCTCCACCGAGCCACGGTTTCAACCGAATCAACCACCATTTTTTCCTCTTTTTTTTCCCCTCCCGCCTCGTTCCCCCATATTATTATCCGTCTTTGACACCCCATTATTCATAGTTTGCTCGTTCTTCCCTTCTCATTCGTTGCTGCTCTTTATATTGCCGGACGCCTCCGGATTGCTCGGTACTGATTCCATTTCCCCCGTTCTTCCTATCGCACCTCATCTTCCTTTCCTTCACCCACCCATCCCTTGGTTTGACAGATCCTGATTGTCCGCGCAGCTGGCTGCCCGGACTTTTTCCAATGTCGGAGTCACCGCGCGACGATCCTTCCTATGAGCTCCTGGGGCGCCAGAACAGCTGGGACGGGAACGATGACACCTTAGTCCCGCGCGAGAATGGCGAGCCATCTGCGTCCTCCCACCCAGAAGGCCACCATGATGAACCCTCAGAAGCTCAAGCTCAAGCTTCTCCTCCTCCTCCTCCTCCTCCTCCTCCTCCTGCTGCTGCTGCTGCTGCTGCTGCTGCTGAGGACGCCCCCAACGAAGCAACCCGACCTGCCCGGGTCAGATTTCGCTCGGTCAGCAACCACAATGAGGGGGTGCCTCAACGCCCCTCGATGATGCCGCGTGCAGATTCCGACTACTCCCTTCGTTCCTTCCATTCGGTTGTAGCAATGGACCAATCTACCGATCTTGCTGATTACTTCGAGCGAGATCCCCAGGATACGAGCCCGGAAGATGGAGAAGAGGATAATACGAACAAACGCTCATCGCCCGCAGCCGAAGAATCCCGGGATTCTTCTCTCGAGAAAGACGCGCCACAGGAACCCATCTCCGCCAGAGACCGCTGGAAGAACGCCAGTAAATTGATCCGCCAGAAGACGGTGCTCCTAGGCGAACGTCTGGGCCGACCCCTCGATGATGTTGGTGATTTGGGAGCAGCCATGTTACCGGATGATCTCGAGGGAGGCTATCCACCCCGCCGCAGGATCGAAGAGACAGAGGCCTTCGATCCGCATGCCCGCGATGGGGAAGAACCGCCTCCCCCTCCTAGCGCAGAAGCTCATCGACTCGTTCGCAGTATGACCCAGCATAACATGCACCAACGCCGCAAGCCCAAGTCTGCGTATGCCAAGTCTGGACAGGAAACCCCCGATGGGTTGGGTCGCCCGGACTCGTGGTACGGAGCTGGAACCCCCGGGAACCGCGGCGGTGGCGGCATTCTCTCACAGCTGCTCAAGTTGCATGCCACCCAGGCCAACCGCGACAACATGTCTGTTACCACCGACTCCTCGGATAACGAGTCCGTGGTTTCCTCAGGCACTGCGACACCGAGACGGGACTTCTCTTCGGGCACGTTTTCGTCGGGCACCGCTACGCCCAAGAAAGAGAAGTTGAAATGGTACAAGAAATCCAGCCATCAGTCCACCGCTTCCCTGGTGGAGGCGTCGATGAACCTGAGCCGGGCGAGTTTGCCGGCCTCGGCGGACACCCTGGTGAATATTGCGCCCAAGAAGGGAAAGAAGAAGCGCAAGACCCGCCTCGAGGACGAAATTCGCGTCACCGTGCATATCGCCGAGATCCTTGCTCGCCAACGATACATCATGCAGCTCTGCCGTGCGCTCATGCGATACGGCGCCCCCACTCACCGTCTGGAAGAGTACATGCAGATGACGGCGCGTGTTTTGGAGGTTGAAGGGCAATTCTTGTATCTGCCCGGGTGCATGATCATGTCCTTTGATGATTCCACCACGCGCACGGCAGAGGTGAAGTTGGTCCGTGTGGTGCAGGGAGTGGATTTGGGTCGCTTGGCGGAAACCCATAACGTCTACAAGAACGTCGTCCACGACATGATCGGCGTGGAGGAGGCCATCCAGGAGCTCGACTTCATCATGAAACGCCCCCCGCGGTTCAACAAGTGGATCCTTGTGGCTACCTACGGTTTGGCCAGTGTTGCCGTCGGTCCCTTCGCCTTCGATGCCCGACCCATCGATATGCCCATCATTTTCTTCCTCGGATGCCTGGTTGGCTTCATGCAGCATGTGCTGGCCCCCCGGTCGGTGCTCTACTCCAACGTTTTTGAGGTCACGGCCGCGATCCTGACGTCATTCCTCGCGCGCGCGTTTGGGTCCATCTATGCCACTATCGACGGGGAGCGGCAGCGCCTGTTCTGCTTTTCTGCGTTGGCTCAGTCTTCGATCGCCCTAATCCTGCCTGGTTTCATGGTGCTGTGCAGCAGTCTGGAACTGCAGTCGCATCAAATGATTGCCGGTTCAATCCGTATGGTCTACTCCATCATCTACTCCATGTTCCTGGGGTATGGCATCACGGTCGGTACGACCATCTATGGGCTTATCGACGGCGACGCCGCCACTTCGACGACCTGTTCAAATGAGGACGTGTGGTTCAGCAAGTACATCCAGCATTTTCTCTTCGTCCCGATCTACGTGGTGTTTTTGGCCATCATCAACCAAGGCAAGTGGAAGCAGGTGCCGGTGATGATCGTCATCGCGGTCTGCGGCTACGTGACCAACTACTTCAGCACTCTGAAACTGGGATCCAACTCGGAGGTCGCAAACACCGTCGGTGCGTTCACCATCGGTCTCTTGGGCAACCTGTACAGTCGACTATGGCACGGTCACGCCGCCACCGCCATTCTTCCGGGTATCTTCGTGCTCGTGCCGTCGGGACTGGCATCCAGTGGATCCCTCCTCGCCGGTATCGAGTACGCCGAGGAGGTGCGCAACAACCTCAAGTCCGGCAACACTTCATCGACGGACAGCACCTCGGACACGTCGATCGCAAGTCTGGGTTTCGGTATGATCCAAGTTGCCATTGGCATTACCGTGGGTCTGTTCATTTCCGCATTGATCGTATACCCCTACGGCAAGCGCCGCAGTGGTCTCTTCAGCTTCTAGATATACACCAGCGTTTATGCGTTCCATGTTCTGTTATGTTGCCTTGGATGCGATGTCTTTCGGGTATATTGAGTGATTTGCATTTGAGCCGGCTTTGCATAGATATGATTATTGAATTTCGATGGGATCATTGCAGCGCAATGCCACTTTTCTTGTTTATACTGGGCTAGAGTTAGCATAATCTTGGTTTGGATGTGCATCCATGGAAATATACCTATCCTGCAGAACTCAATTAGCATCTGTACCGTAGGCGTTCCAAGGGAACATCCCTCATCATCCATGATTCGTCCGGATCAAATCTAGTATATACACTCCATGACCCATTCAAATCCTAGCTATTATATTCTCTTCAAATCCACACACACCCTTACATTCCTCCTTTATCATGCACATCTCCCATACTACATTCTCACACCAAACACTCCCCCCCCTTCATCTTTCACCTCTTCCCCAACACACCAATAATACACACACACGCATAACCATCCCCCAACTTATAAAAAAAAAAAAGGGGGATGTCCCCCAAAACATGGCTCATAACCGGCTGCAGCAGCGGCTTCGGCCACCAACTCACAAGAACCGCCCTCGCGCACAACGACACCGTAATCGCCACGTCCCGAGACCCAGCGACCCTGGAGAGGATCTTCTCCAACCCCAACTCCAACCCCAACTCCAGATCCAACCCCCAAAACAATCGGGAAGGTGGTGAGGGAGCAGAGAAAGAAAAAGGAAGACTCATACCCAAAAAGCTTGATTTGAGTGGCCCAGATACGGAAATCGAGGCGTTCGTGAGAGATGTTCTCGCCTCGGTCGGGGGGACTGTGGATGTGGTGGTGAATAATGCGGGGTATATTCTGGGGGGTGCGGTTGAGGAGTATAGGTTGGTATTCTTTCTCTCTCTTTTTTTTTTGTTCTTGGGGGAGAGGGGAGGGGGGGTTAAGGAAATTAAGGATGATAGTAATGCTAGTGCTGAAGCTAATATATGATGCCATAGTACAGAAGAAATCAACGCCTCCCTTCGTACGAACTTCACCTCGCATCTAACACTCACGAGAGCATTGATTCCGAGTATGCGGGCTCAACACCACGGTATTATAGCAACGATGGGATCCATTGGGGGATGGACTGGCGTGCCTGGGACAGGTATATACTGTGCGAGTAAAGCGGCGATGGCGGTGTGTATGGAGGCGTTGCGGGAGGAGATTGCGGGGTCTGGGATCCAGGTGGTGTGTTTGGAACTGGGGCATTTTCGGACGGAGCTTTTGTCGGAGCGACGGGTTGTGAGGGCGCAGAAGAGGGTGGAGGAGGTGGAGGGCGTGGGGGAGTGGATGAGGGAGTTGGATGGACGGCAGCCGGGGGATGTGAGGAAGGGGGCGGAGGTGATTTATGAGATGTTGATGGGGACGGGGAGGTGGGAAGGGCGAGGGAGGTTGCCGGCGAGGGTGCCGGTGGGGAGGAATGCGGTGGAGGTGATTGGGGGGGTGTTGGAGAGGCAGGAGGGGGTGTTGAGGGAGTGGGGGGATTGGGGGATGGAGGTGGATTGTGACGATGTGGTGAGAGGGGAGGGAGGCTGAATTGTGTGTGGATGGTGGAGGATTTGGTTGGATATGAGTATTAGAGTACACCGTGGAATGTGTCCCATGTACTGGATGAGATCATGTGCTCTGAAGAGGGCTGATATCACCAATGCAACATGAAATGAAGCATGTCCAAGCCCCACTCCCGGTTCATACTGGGCGTGGAGCTCGAGATTGGTGCGGAATGTTCAATCCATTCGGCTGATTCGATATCTCGTATTCTCTCATTTGTCATGATCCACGACATTCAGGCGTGTAGCATTTCTGAATCAATTCGAGCCCCGGAGTGTGCCGCATGTACCTGATGTTCTTCGTCAAGGAAGAATGTCCCAACGATCGCCTTCTCCTCGTGCAGAACAACCGGATCACGGATAATTGCTAGCACTTTTCTTGCCTTCGGCGAAGACATCAAACTTCCCTTGCCGAAGAGCCCGCAGCGCATTAGTCGAATGGTTTATAGTAGGTCCCTGTTGCAACAAGACATGGGGCGATTTGCAGAAACCAGACCCGCATATCCTCCGATGAAAACATAGCGAATGCCTCACAGAGCAGGAGTGCTGATTTGTGTTGCTTCAGCATCAAGCATGCGTAGAGACACCTAAATCCTATGAGAATCCGGACCATATTCCATCTGTAGAGGGTTCGGCCCGAGTCATCCTGTCGGTACTATAATCCGACGAGTCTCGTCCCAGTCACAGACCCGAAGGTATAGAAGCAGATTCGAGAAGGCAGTATAGAGGATGCTGGCTCAAGTATCATGTTCAGTAGAACGTCGGCTACCCCGTTCTTCATCTTGATTAGCAGGGTTTCCACTATCAAGTAAACCTAAACGTTATTGGCACCGTCGGGAATGCCATGGGTGCAGACGCAAGGACAACACCGTGGAGATGCTTCAATGCTGTGTCCCTTTTCGCGTGGTTCATTACAGATATCCAGTATTCTCTGCGGGTATCAAAGCAAATGCCGAGAACGTCCCACCTGCACCAAGTAAAGATGCATGTCACTCTTGGAGATCACGACAACCAAGCAAGCATTAATCCGCTAACATGGCTTGGGTTCCAAGAAATTCCGAACAAGTTGATCCATGTGCCTGCCACCTGCCCCAGCTTCAGAACTTAGGATTTCCAAAATATGCCTAGCTTAGCATGGACACAATGTGATCGCTTTCCAATCCACATTGAATATGCATGCGGCAGGATTAGACTGTCGCCGACTGGCCTCAGAATCAGAGCCATCGAGTCCAAGTGCATAGCAAACAAAAGGTGGCCATGGAATAAACTGATGCTTTATATCCTGAAGAGTAAGGATTCGCTGTGGACGGTAGGATGGCATAGAGCCCACTGCAAAGCAACCGCAGCCTGCTGAAACAATCATCTTGGACACACCGAGTGTTTTAGTCTATAACGTGAGACTTTGAGCTCCCTGGTTGAAGGAACACGGAGTGTGACCCTGTTAAGCTGTCTTTAGGCTTCGTTTCCAGTGTCGGTTATTATCCACCTGGAGGCGTGAACGATCACATGAAAAGATGATGGCGAAGTTTGATCGTAGGGATAGAACGTGCCGACACCTTGAGAATGTCTTTGGATAGACATGTAGGGATTCCAGCGTTTCCAGTCTTGCATAAATCATCTATAGTCCATGTTCGTATAAAGATAGTGTTTTTCATTAACTTACTTTGTTGTGGATGCAGCAGCAAAGGTGCTGAGAATTTCTTTGGTCGACTAGGCACTATTCTTAGATGAAAAACTAGATCTCAGTAGATCCTTCGAGAATGGATCAATCGAAATTTGGTCACTTTAGTTGAGAGAAGCCATCAAAAGTGGTCGCGTCTTCAGTCCGTGTGCTAATATAGGCCGATACGATGATTCCAGAGACGTTCCTGCAAGCGTAACTCTCGTAAAAAGTCCCCCGCTTCTCTCGCTGCGTTCAACGGAGCCCCGGCGTCTCCAATATAGCAGGATAACGGAAGTACACATAAGGGCTGCTCATATCAGATGGAGAACATGTGGCCAAGGATATGAGTTGTTTTGTAATTGATTTTGCGATGATGTAATGCCATGACATGGTACGATATGATCTGTTCTTTCGGATTTGGACCACATTGCAGGGCATAGCTTGAGACAATTGGCGCAGATTGTGAATTATCAAAAGTTGCGCCATGCCACGATTTTGGGAACTCTTCTCTGGGGCCAGCTGTCGAATGTTGCCGATTTAACGCCTTCAGGGTCAGTCACGATTCACTAGACCGTCTCATATACAGCGTGGTGAGGTAAATCGCTTGTTGGGTCGAGTCTGTGAACTTGCTCACATGCTGTTGGCAATCTTCCAGTGGTTAAGCAACTTAATGACACTAAAAGCTTAGAATGACTTCTCGTTGAGCTCTGCCGTGTCACGAGAGTGTCAATTCTTCCTCGGTCGTGACTGGCTCTCTTTCCTGTATTTCGATTGTTGAAGTTTCTGGCGACATTGACGTTTTCGACATAGAAACGAGTGAGAGAATTCAAGGGGAATGACTCAAGTAAGAGTGTGATGTTCGTGCCATAGATCATCTCACAGATTCATTGGGCCTTTTCGATCTAGACCCTCATATTATTATGAATTTCCACCGGGAGAGTTCGAAGTGCTGAGAGGATGACCCGGGACTTCATCACCTTGAAAGCGAACATGTCAACAAAGTTGCAAAAGCATCTTCTAAATCATTGATAACTCCACTGCAGGTATGAGTACTAAAATTCCATGCTCCTGATGCGTGGCAGCGTCTCGTAAAGGCAGTTTACCTTGGGAATATCCCAGTAAACAAGATTCAACGCCTTGACTGTAGGAAGCTACGCAGGACGCGATCAGAATCCTAGCTGTATCTATTTGTTCATAGCGGCGCTGGGCGACTTCCTAACTCCAAGCCAGAAGAGCACATCCCTCAAGGTCAGAGTATTTCGGCCCCATTCCATGAAGGAAATGTAGTCATACTGACTGTATCATGTCGTGCGACCCCCTTTACCCGTGTATAGGGATGTGGATTCTTTATAAGGTGACTCGCTCTTCTTCTTCCTCTTCTCGATTATCATCTTCACGTTCTGGAACACACTGGACCATAAAATATATGAAGACAGTCTCCGGGGGTTATTGACATGGCCCTAATATATAGAGGCATTGAGCATGTTGTGTTTGAAATAGCCGTGTGGACACATCGTGACCATAGGATAGAGATAGTGTATCTAGCCTACCCAGGAACAATGTTTCGTCTATGAAAGTAATGCCCACATCATCTGAGGCTGGGTTGCGTTTTCCATGAGTGTCGCACGTCTTGGTCGGTGCTCATGTCGGTATTGTAATGTATTTGTCCCAACTGTCGCCCTTCTTGGTCGTTTCTTCATGTCGGTGGTATCATGGAGATATCATAAGTAGTCAAGTATATGCAGATACCACGCGGTAATCTGTTGAAGCGCGAGTATTGGTCAATTACATTGCGATAAGACCCGGTGTGCTATTCGTCAGATGTGGTAGCTGACAGGGCTGTCTAGGAGTAAACCTGAATGTGTCCGGGAACCGTGGTCTGAATCATGGACCAAGGCGTCGCGCTGCTGTGTCGATAATCGGCGTTTCCAGTATATACAGACCCGGTCACGAAGGGCTTCAAAGCCGAGTGCTGAGCAGAGATCAATGAAGCTTGACCGTCGCTGCTAGTGGCTGGTACCAGAGGTCGCAATGCGAGCCTTGAGTGTCTCCTATTGGATGTTCCGGGAGGCGATGAAGCAAGGCTTATGTGCTTTCGTATAGCCTCTAGATTTAATGTCCTGCAATGAGAGACTACTATTGTCATGAATGTTAGGATGATGCTGACAGATGGTATACAAGGACTAACCATCGCCCAGTTGAGGCTTGTAGCGCAGGGATGAGTATAGCGTGGGATGTGAGGAAGAGGAAGAAAGGAGAAGGAGGAGGAATCGAGAGGTATTTATAGTACCCTGATATCAGAATTTTCATTCTTTCACCCCCAACAATTGAGGACGTGAAGTTATACCCATTAACGTGATGGGAGTGACGGACCCCAGTGACGGAGTGGTCGTGACTGCGATGAAAAGTTCAGCTGAGCGTGAAATGAAGCCTAAGTGGATCGGCCGGGCGACGCTAACGAGTCAACGACCCTCTCGCCTGCCAATAGTCACTACTTGGCGCCACTGAGAATGCATATCCCGTCCACTTTAATCTATGGGATCAGCATGTTCCCCATTCATCTTCCCGGATCTTGCATAGATCAGATTCGCATCCCCTGGGCACGATGGTAGGCCCACTTCCGCATTCACGATAAATTTCCGGTGGCGGCCCGTTGGAATGCCATTCTCTCCTGTCATCCTTACCATCCGTTCAATCCTTCACTGCAGCCAATATGCATCTCTCTTCTCTTCTGCTGGCATCCGCAGCCATCCTACCCGCCTTCGGCTACAGCATCAACGACTTCTCCTGTACCAGCACTGAGCACCCGAACCCCGTGGTGCTCCTACACGGTCTAGGTGCCACATTCTACGAAGACCTGAACTATCTACAATACTGGCTTCAAGCCCAAGGCTACTGCACCTACGCCAAGACCTACGGTGCATACGATGGATTTCCCTTCCTGGGTGGGCTCAAGTCTATCGCCGACTCCGCCCAGGAAATCGCTGCCTATATCCGCGAGGTGAAAGAGGAGACAGGAGCCGACAAGATTGATCTGGTCGGTCACTCGGAAGGCGCCTTCCAGACCCTCTACGTCCCCAAGTTCGAGGATGGCATTTCGGAGATGCTCGACAAGCTGGTGGCCATCGCGCCCCCTGCAAGAGGCACCAACTTTGCCGGAATATATGACCTTGCGTATGCCTTTGGCAACGTGTCGCGCGCGGCCGTTGGCGACATCCTGGATACCGTGGGGTGTGCTGCCTGTGACGATCTGGGCCCCGATGGAGCGGCGGTTGACCGCTTGAACGACGGCGAGCCCATTGTGCAGTCTGGGAATAACCTGACGGTTATTGCGTCGCGGTTCGACGAATTGGTGACCCCAACAACGACCTCATTTGTCCACGAGGACGGCGTGACCAATGAATGGGTGCAGAGCACATGTCCTCTGGACCCCGTCGGCCATATTGGCGAGGCCTACGATCTGAACGTCTGGAATTTGGTGAAGAATGCCTTGGACTCTACACCGAAGCGTGAGTTCATCTGCTTGCTGGGATCTCCCGGAAAGTAGAAAGGGATTGCATGGCGCCTATCTGCATACTGTATAGAAAAGTTGAATTGATACCCGAGTGGGCGATGGTATATAGAAGTCCTAATGTATAATCACGTCGAAACCATCTCTTTCAGGCCTCTGTTGCAGCGGCCGAGGCCCCTCCACGCCCATTACTCTCATCCACTAGCGTGGATTCGGATCGAACAGGAGGCTGCTGGCCTTGGACACGATTATGCCCATCCCTAGCATTTGATCAGTAGCAGACTATGTTTCGGGAAGCTGGAAGACATACCCAAGTTTTTTGTTCGGCAAGAATAGCGACAGGATCACTACCGGAGCAGAGAATGCCAGGGCAGCAATAGTAATAGATCTATATCCGTCAGTTCATTGTCCGCAAGATCGTGAGCGCCAACATACCCCATAACATCCGAATACTAGACGACAGGTTAGCAGGTAGCATGATAGAAAGAGACAGACCACTTACGGCTCTGTCAATCGCTGTTCGCTCTGCTGACCCCCAGGCTGGCAGCGTGCCAGTAATCGAGTTGTACAGCCTATCCACTGTGGCCTGACTCACACCAGATCCCAAATGCGACCGCAGCTGTTGACGCAGCTGCCCAGAATAAATAGCTCCAGCAATCGCAGAACCTATTCCGTTGCCCAGATACGCGGCCAGCATGACCAATGACGTGACCTGGGCCAGTTCGGCATGCGACACCGAGATCTGGGCTGCCACAATGCCGACCGTCTCAATAATCCCGCTTCCAACCCCTTGGACTAGCTGCACAATGAATAGCTCGGCCATGGAGCTCTGGTTGGTGCGGAGGCGAACCATCACCCCGTATCCAACCATCCGAACGATTGCTCCGACGACCCCAATCCATTTGTAGGTTCGGAGGCGGTACATCAGCAAGCCAGTGCCCATACCGACCAGAGCTTGCATGATGCCATTGGTATAGTAGAGAAATTGGGCGTTGCGGGCCGAGAAGTTGTGTGAGACCTCAGACCAGACATACAAATACGTATGCGTGGCGCCAAAGCTGATGTTGTCGATGCAAACCAAAACCACTGGGATCGTAACCGAAAGGCTGCGGAAGTAGCGCACGGGAACCACCGGATGTCGGGCAACATATTTCTCATACGGGTAAAGGCAGGCTAGAATCACCACGCCTACCGCAATTAGAGCATCGACCCAAGGAGTCTTCCATCGGTTAGCAGAGGTAGCGGCCAGCGTGATGGGGAGTAGGATCAAAGCGAAACTGCCGCTTAGAATAAGAAGACCACCCAGATCGATGCGGGAGCAGAAATCATATAGATTGAGCTGTTCGTTTAGTACGAGACCCGACCGCTTGGCCCGTTGCTGGAATACAAGAAGGGTGGTGATAATGAAGCTGGCACCGAAAGGCATCAAGATAGCGAACATGCCGATCCCCCAACGCCAGCCAATACCATCAACGACGCTCTGAACAATAAATGCAGAGACCCAGGGTATGATGAGAAACGGGACATAAAGGACATTGTAGGCGAAACCTCTCCATCGCATTGAGGATAAATCCGAGACGATGGTAGCATTGAGAAAGGACGTGCCGGCTTGTCCAATGGAATAGAGGACGTAACCACCTGCGTAAGTGCTGAATGTCTTGGAAGAGGCACAGAGGATATAAGAAACAACGTAGCAGGTAACGGCGAAGATATAAGCTTCACCGCGCCCGAGGACATCGGAGACCTTGGCAATTGGAGGCTTGGTGATGGCAGATATGATGCTTGCTGCGGTGTTCAACGTAGCTAACTCGGCAAGCGCATCGAATTCAGACGTCGCAAAGTTGCGGTAAGTTCCCACAGTCGAGTTGTCTAGCTCACTATAATACCCGCCATGGTTAAATCCTGCCGTAGCTATAGGAGCAGGCACCTTACTATATGACCATCATCATCGCCAGTCTGAACAAGATGAGCACGTATACTTGAATTGGGACAGGTTATACGTACCCCGCATACAGCAAGTACCTGCCTTTGCGCCCGCTCACGGCTTCAGCGGCTTGGATTTTTGCTGCCCCAGTGCCATCTGGGACCGTGGCGCTCGATTCCTGGATGGTGACATCGATAGTGTTGTTCTTTTCATTATCAGTCGTCAAAGGCCCGGGGACATTTTGCTGTCCTTCTGACGGACGAAAAAATCTGCTCCAGCCAGCCATTGTGGATGCGATTATTAGGGGACGGATGTCTGTTGGGCGGACCACATCAGATATGTATGCTTTTCGTTGCGCAAGCGACGGATCGAGATAGCCGGGATCAAACAAGTGTCGAGTGACCAAGCTCACTAGTGCGAACGACTCGGCTCACTTATCTCCATCCCTGGTCTCGAATGCGGGGGTTAGCAAAATGGACACCACGGTCTTGCGACAAAATGGCGTTAGCAGCCGCCATACACGACCATTGACGCACCTCAGTCTGATTATAGGCCGATAATGGGCGAACGGATGGATAAATGAACGAAGCAAAGATGGTGGACAGGCGAAAAGATCGACATGACGAAGGCATCAGCTAACGTGACTATCGCCCGGTGGGGGGGGTGCCAATCCATAACCCCGAGAGCGGCTCGACGCCTCGGCCAGCAAGGGCGACAAGCAGCCACTGAGACTGCCGATCCGTCTGAAGATCGTCCACTATAGGACGGACCAGGTTGTGAGAATGGGCAGGCATTCTCGGGTGCAGCGCCGAGGACTGAAATAATCGAAGAATGTGACAATTCCTGGTGGCCACTTCTGATAAGAAGCTGCACTAGTCGACATGATCCTGCGGGGGATGGCACGGCACTTCCTAGACTGGATGGTGTTGCTGACACGCACATCACCTCCGCAGATCGGCGAAGAAGCAGCTGTCGACCGAGGCTATTTCACTCATCGGAATATAATGCCACGCTGTTCTACTGCCAGTAATTCTACCGATCAGACCAAGGCGAAGAGAAAGAGCAACTGGGAAGATGGCTGCGGAGAGTGGGGAGGCCGGCACTTTCCCCCATTGGGAAACTGTGAAGGGAAAATTGACTCGTCGCAACACGTGACCCACGCGACGCGTTTCACCAAGCGTGACTCTACAGCTCAGATTCATTCCAGATTTTTTCTTTGGAGATCTTGACAGCACGCTGCTATCATTTGGCATTGGCTTCCTTTTTAGAACACGGCCTGCAACTCTTCCATCTTCATTGGCGCTCTTCACTGGCATAGTCGTCATGGCGAGTCACGAATTAGACGACGCGATTGATAGCGAATTCGATCTTTTGAGAGATGAATTGAAGAACATCAAAAGACAACGCGCCCTGCTACGGCTCCTAACCGAAATTGCCCGCGAGCAGAAATTGCTAGTTCGGAAAAACAACCCCTCGACGAAGTGACTCGCCTACCCAACCCGCCGCCGGCAACCAACCATACCAGACCCCCATCGTTACCAGATTACACTTCCGATGATGGATCGGCGCGAGGAGTCAAAAGATCACTCTCGGAGGCGACTGACGATTGGCCTGAGCTTGTGCCCATGCCACTGCCACTTTTTCCAATGCCTTACCGGTCTTCCCGTCGGCACTTGCAGATCGGCATATCGCATTTGGGGGCTCATTTTACGCGCTGGAAAGACTACTATCATTTTGATGAACGGAAGATAGCAGAGGCACGTCGCCATCTAGCACTCCTCTTTTGGGAAAAGTGGGCTGAGCAGGTCGAATCAAATGGGGGGTTGCCTACATGGCATGGCTTCCGCAGCTTTATCCTAGAAAGAAAAGGCAAAATAGTTGGTTTGGAAGCTCTTTTGGAACGATACGATGGTGCTTGTCAGAGAACGACACAGTCTGTGCAAGATTATGCCGCCACTTTGACAGAGATCCAGCGCCTCATAGGGCCTGTCCCTGACGATAATGAACGCATCCGAAAGCTCTATGATACTGTTCTTCCAGAGGTGCGGGCAGCAGCACCCCATCCTCAGACGCACCTGGGTGACTTTCGCGCATGGGTAAAAATGTTAGCCGAAGTTGAGATCCAGATCCCCTGCCGGTATGAGATGGTTGGCAAGAGGGGGGAATTGCAACTCAAACGGCGTCGGATACGATGAGATGGAATGAGACAGTTAAGGATTGTATATGTATATATTGTTTTGCTACTAGGTATGATTGAGTGAACAGTCCCATCACCCAATCCCACTATGGATGCCCTGCATTTGGAGAGATAAGGACGTCGACCAATGACCTCTGGGTTGGTGCCGACTAGTTCCCGAAGAGTTTGCTGCTAGGCGATTAACGGAAGGCCACCAGCAGGCCAGCGATGCAAGGGATCACGGGCCACCAGCGCTGATCCGCCATCTGGCCTTCTTTCCCACTCTTCCTCTCGCCATCCGCGGCTTATCCTGGCCAGCTGAATCCATCCCCCACTTCGCGTTCATTGCAAATCCCTCCCTCTTAATTCGTCGTCTGCCATCACATTGCAGATGCTGCCCTCGACTATCACCGCCAGGTGGGTTACATGTCAGCCTGCCCAATATTCTGGGCGGGCCATGGTCCAGCCTGCATTTAACTCGCGGGGTCCTCCTTGAGAGCCTCCGGTCTGCGTACTATGGTATGAGGCGGATGGCATGAGGTGATGTCGTGAGTTGTTCCAGAACAAAGGACACATGGAGCCCTTCAAATCCACTGGCTACACCACACCCCAAACCCGCCATGTACCATCGTTCAAACGACGGCCATGGCGGGAGGTGACCCATGGCACGGCAATCGCCTTGATAACCCTGGCAGGACTCGCATGGTGGACATTGCCTTTCCATGCTGCGAC
Source organism: Aspergillus sclerotiicarbonarius CBS 121057 (assembly GCA_003184635.1). Classification (NCBI taxonomy): domain Eukaryota; kingdom Fungi; phylum Ascomycota; class Eurotiomycetes; order Eurotiales; family Aspergillaceae; genus Aspergillus; species Aspergillus sclerotiicarbonarius. The sequence goes on along the minus strand of KZ826369.1, from coordinate 50,858 downwards.
CAGGGAGAGTGTCGTCCGCCCGAAAGAGGAGTTTAGTTGGGATCAGGTGCGTCGCTTTGTATTCATCACGACAAACATCTAACATGCACAGGTCACCCCTTCCCAGTCACTCGCATACCATGATTGCTTCGATGGGTTCCAATGCGCCCGTCTCGAAGTCCCGATGGACTACAACCGATCCGATGGTCAAGGACGGCGCTTTGCGATCGCCGTCACTCGCCTTCCCGCTAAGGTTCCGGTGACAGATCCACGATACGGTGGTGCAATCTTGGTCAACCCAGGTATCTTCTCTCCTTTCTGTGTGTGCCCTAGCTCTCGATTAATTGAGGATCTTATCTAGGTGGCCCGGGTGGCTCGGGCATCGCCCAGGTTCTGCATGGTGGCAGATCTCTGCAAATCACTGTCGACGCGGAAGCAGATCCGACCGTCAAGGGTCCAGAAAAACTTTCGCAGGACAAGTACTTCGACATCATTGGGTTCGATCCCCGTGGGGTCAATAACACGACTCCAGGATTCAGCTGTTTCCCGAACCTATTCTCCCAGAGGAACTGGGAGCTGCAGGTGGCGACGGAAGGCATGTTGGGAAGCTCGGAAGATGCGTTCTGGCGCACCTGGGATCGCGCGATCGCTCTCAATACAGGATGCTCCGCCAGCTTGACCACGCCGCCAAAGGATGGAGAGGAAGCCTTGGGTGAGCATCTCAACACACCCCCTGTCGCTAGAGATATGTTGGAGATTGTCGAGCGACACGGCGAATGGCGTGAGAAACAAGGTCTAGCAGGACAGCGTCAACATGATCGTGTACATGGCCATGATCTGGGGCAGAGCTTAGTGGCGCGGACGAGATGGAACCGAGGACATGAAAAGCTTCTGTATTGGGGCCGGTCGTACGGGACCGTCCTAGGGTCCACATTTGCAACTCTGTTCCCCGATCGCATTCATCGGGCTGTCCTGGATGCTGTGGTCGATGCCGATAAGTACTATCTGGGCGACGGGCCCAACCCTGTCGAGGATGCCGATGCCATTTTCGATCAATTTACGCAATATTGTAGTGCGGCTGGGGCGGAGAACTGTCCCTTCTATGTCCAGGGGGGACCAGCCGCCATCAAGGAGACCTACCTGGCCCTGGAAGACACTCTCTACAACCGATCTCTGCCAGTTCGCTCCTCGACCACACGGGGCCCGGAAATCGTGACATGGAGTGATTTGAAGATCATCCTGCGGATTGCCATGTATCAGCCGCTTCAAGCGTTTCCTCTGCTAGCAAAGTTTGCGAGCGAGCTGGCCAAGGGCAATGGCTCCGCCCTGGCAGACTTGAAACATGGGGGCCGCTCTCCGTCGTGCCCTTCGAGCCGGTGTCTTCAAGCCGGTCCGTGGTCCGCTGAATGTCAGGTTCCGGAGCACAACGAAGCATATTCGAGTACGGCCATTCTCTGTGCAGATGCAGAGTATTTGCATAGTATCGGGGAAGAGGAGTTCAGAAGTTCTTGGGAGACTTTGCGAGGGGATAGTTCCATGGTCGGTGACTACTGGGCTGGGCTTCTGATGAGCTGCGTGGGGTGGGATATGAAGCCCAAGTGGAAACTCACAGGTATGATCGATTCTCGATTTGTCTTTCTTGTTGCTGAGCATTTAGGACCCTTTGCGGCCAACACGTCTCATCCATTGCTTTTCGTAAGCAATACGCTGGATCCGGTGACTCCTCTGCGGAGGTAAGTTCCCTCCCTCGCTTTGCGACCCTCGCTAAATTGCGCAGTGCCCGGAAAATGTCCCGAAACTTCCCAGGATCGGTGCTCCTGCAGCAGGACTCTGAAGGAGTAAGTGGCTCTGTGACACCTCGGATAGTATTTGGCTCATCTAACTGGGCAGCATTCGACCCTTGCCGCGCCCTCGGTGTGTGTACATAAATTGATCCGCCAGTATTTTCAGACGGGCGAGTTGCCGCCTCCGGGCACCGTCTGCCAGGCAGACATCAAGCCGTTTTTGGGCGCATCGCCGACGATCCAGGAAAGAAGCGCAGGAGAGCAGAGACTGTATGACGCTCTGATGGAGGAAGCGGAACGAATGCCGATAGCGCGATTACCGCTGTAGATCTCGATTGCTTATTTTTCCAGCATAGGGATGACTCAACAGCTGGACATGCCTATCTATACTTAGAAACCACCTTTGATGCACGATAAGCGGAATGGTCTAGTGAAGGAATATCAATTCCACCATGTTGAAGTGGGGTCTCGGCCACAAAGCCGCGATAAGCCGCGATAGCCACTGGCAATCGCAACCAAGGAAGCGGGCGTCAGCAGCCTCGGTTCCAACCCGTCGGTTACAACAGCCTGGCTTTGGTTGGTGCGACCCCGCCATGCCGATCAGATAAGGACCAGCTCATCCCCTGGCCCTGCTCATCACTGCATCCTCGATCACTGCAACTATCCATCATCACCAGTCATCCAATACTCCCTGCATCACACCATGGCCCCTCCCACCGAAACCGAAACCGAAACCACCACTTCCTCGCCTCTCACCCTCCAAACCCGCCAATCCGCGCAAGAGACCGCCGCCGAAGCCGCCAAAGTGAAGAACGCCCCTGGGCAGTTCCCCCGACCCCCTGTCTTCGAGGACAAATACAAAGAGCGCGAATATCTCAAGGGCCGCCTGGCCGCGGCATTTCGCATCTTCGGGAAGAATGGTTACGATGAAGGTATGACCTCCTACCCATCTCTACTCCGTTCATCTACTTCGGATTCATGGGATAACCACTAACACATTGCAGGCGTGGCAGGACACATCACCCTCCGCGACCCAGTTGACCCCACCACCTTCTGGGTGAACCCATTCGGCGTGGCGTTCTCGCAAATCAAAGCATCCGACCTGATCCAAGTGAGCCACAGCGGGGAGATCATCGACGGGGGACCGGTTCGACTGCTCAATGCGGCTGCCTTTATGATCCATTCGACTATCCACGCGGCTCGGCCAGATGTGCTCTGCGCGGCGCATAGCCATAGTATACATGGACGGACGTTTTGCACTCTGGGACGACCGCTAGATATCATCACGCAGGATGCGTGCATGTTCTACAATGTACCCCCCCCACCCCGAATCCCCCGGACCCTTCAATTACTAAAAAGAACAGGACCACGTCGTCTACAAACAATTCAACGGGATCGTCCTCGCCGAGGAAGAAGGGAAGAACATTGCCCAAGCACTGGGAGCCAAGAAAGCCGCGCTGCTGCAGAATCATGGGCTCCTGACGGTGGGGAGGACCATCGAGGAGACGGTGTTCTGGTTTGTCAGTCTGGAGAAGTGCTGCTACGTGCAGTTGATGGCGGATGCGGCGGCCGCCGGACGGGGCGGGCAGACGGTCAAGGTGGATGAGGCAGATGCAGCGTTTACATACAAGTCGATTGGGGGGTCGATGGCAGGGTATTTCAGCGCGAAGCCGATGTTTGATGTGATTCACGAGGAGACGGGGGGGAAGTATTTGAACTGAGCTTTTACGTTCAAGCTGCCTGTTATATCCGGTTGCTATATTCCAGCTGTTATATTCATCCCATGTTCCATCCAACCCTCCCTACCATCTACAACATCCATATCCCCCAATCAATCACTCGCCCTCCCCTGCAACACCTCCCTCACCTCCCTCCCATTAACTGCCGTCAACGGCTCCCCTATAACCTGGCCATCCTCCCCCACCACCGCCAAAATATTCTCCATCGCCAACCTCTCAAACCCAACCCTCGTCTCAACCACCCCACCCCCAACATGCGTCGTCAACGTAACATTCTCCATCCCCACCAACCGCTCATCCACACGGGGCTCAAACTCATGCACATCCAACGCCGCGGCACTCACCTTCCCACTCTGCAACGCATCCACCAAATCCCCCTCAACCACCACACCCCCCCTCGCCACATTCACCACCCTCACCCCATTCTTCATCCACCCGATCCTCTCCCTATCAATCAACCCCTTCGTGCCCGCATTCAAATCACAATGCAACGAAACCACATCCGCCTCCTCCAAAACCCCCCTCAACCCCCCACCACCACCCCATCTCACCCCCAACTCCCTCTCCCTCTCCTCCCCACCCTCCACCCTCACCTTATCAAAATAAACCACCTCCATCCCCAACCCCAACCTGGCTTTCCTTGCAACCAACCCCCCAATCCTCCCCAGTCCAACGAGCCCCAACACCTTCCCCCGCGGATTCTGCGACCGCCCCGCCAATTCCCTATGACAGGCTAAAAACCGCTCCGTGTCCCCGGACCGCGCTGCGAGTTGCGACGCCGTGAAGTTCCGTAATACGGATAGGATCATTTAGAGGGTTGTGTCGGCGACGGCTTCGTCGGAGGCGCCGGCGCCGTTGGTGTAGTAGATCCCTCGGGACGTGAGAGAGGGGATCGAGACGGTGTCGTAGCCTGCGCCGGCTGAGGCGAAGATTTTTACGCTGGGGGGCAGGAGCGAGATCAGGTGGGGGTCCCAGGGGGTCATTTCGTTGCCGCTAGCGAAGTGTGGGCGGAAGAGGGCTGTTATGGGGCCATATCTATATTATTATGTTTGTTAGTGGTGTGTGAGGGAGGGAAGAGGATGGGGTATGGGAAGGGGAGGGAGAGGGGAGGTACTTGTTGGTTTTCAAGGCTTCGATGAAAGAGTCTCGGGTGAGGTCTTCGTTGCGGATGATGGTGAAGCGCGAGGAGAAGGGCCCGTCGTAGAGGGTGTGGTTGTAGGCGATGGGGTCGCCGAGGTGGAGGATGATGGGTTTGGGCATTTTGGTGTTTGGTTCTGGTGGTGTTTGTGTTGGTGGTATTGTATTGTTGGGTTGAGGCATGGGAATGATGTGGGGGGCGGGATACAATTGAGGCAGTGTGAGGTGAGGCTTTAAGATATGCAGTGTGTTTCCCCGCATTTCACTCCGCGTGAATAGTTGCATGCGGATAATTCTCCGACTCGGACTTGTTTCCCTAGAGGATGGATGATGGATCGTCGTCAGCATTGACTAAATCCCCCGGTGGGATCGAGGGAATTCCTATCTTATGTCAAGTTAAGTCAAGTCATACTCCATTAGTCTAATGAAGCCCGCTAAGTGTGATGCTAACTATGATGGCGCTTGCCGTTGAAGTAAGAATATGAAGCCAGAACGGCTATCAAATCCCATGAATCCCAGTTCTCACAGTGAAACAATCTCGCAGTGAAACAACGCAAAAGCCACGCGCAGCAAAACGCACACCATAACTAAAATTTCACAATGATATGCAACTGATCAGCCAGTTTCTTGCGAGTCATTATCTTCCAGTCAGCATCTCATCCTTGCGTCCAATATGCGTATTCTATCTGGTGTGCTTGCGTTCCTCGGTCACTCGCTCTGAGGCGTGGTTAGGGCCTCTAGTCAAGTCAAGTCGAGTCATATTCTATTAGCCTAATAGAGTCCGCTGTATGTGGTGCTAGCTATGTAGGCGTTGAAGCGAGAATATGAAGCCAGAATGCCGTATCCCAATGTCCCAAATCTCGCAGTGAAGCAACTCAAACGTCGCGCGTGTAGGAAGTCGATCGCGCGACACAACACAACTAAAATTTCACAATGATGCGCAACTGACTAGCCAGTTGCTGTGAGTCTCCATCCTCTTGTCTTCAGTATCTCATTCCTGTGTCCGACCTGCGTGTTCTTATCCTGGTATGCGTGCGTGTCTCGGTGGCTCACTCCGAGGCGTGGTTGGGGCATACAGTATTCCAGATAACATACCAGGCCGAGCAGACCAGCCACACATTCCTCCGGCCAAACACCTCTGCCAGCGGGGCTAGCACCATGGGTCCAAAGGCGAACGCCAGGACAAAGATCGAGACCGCCATGTTTGCTTCACTGTCACTGATGTTCAGGTCTTTTCCGATGCTAGGCAGGGCTGGTGCTAGCATTGATCCACTCATCAAGGTCACTAAACCTCCCATGGATGTCAGGATCGTGAGACCCCATCGGGCAGGAAGAGACCAGTTGAAAGGACACTCTGGGTTGTCTGGTCCGTCCCAGGTCACCTGTATGACTGATCAGTATGAGACATTTGATGCTTGCCAAATCAGCGCTTACCAGCAATTCATCCGCAGGGATTTCTGATCTGAAGGGAGTCGCCGCGGTGGGCTCGACATCGCTGTCCTTGACATCTGGGCCCTTAGCCGGTGATCCACCGCGCTCAGGGTCTTGTGAGTCTGCCATTTTCAATTGAATACAGGAATGGATTGGAAGTAATAAGACTCCAGAACAGAGGCAAAGTACTATTTAACCAAATCGGTTGGGGTCCTTGTCTTCCAGCAGGCCAGAATCAACCCCTTTGTAGCATCTGAATCCCTGAAATCGGGCGAAATTGCCCGATGCATCCTGATAAGCTCCCATTGTGGTTATATGGTGCGAAGGAATCGTTCGTTGCATGGAGCTGTCGAGATAGGGTGTATACATCGGACTATCGCTGATCGGAGCTCGGACAAGGAGCTCGGACAAGGTTGCCTTGGAGGTGAAGGGTATATGTCTTCGAAGGAATAATTCCACACACGCTGTAGAAAGCGGTATCATTGGGGATTTTTGTGCATGGAAGTCCGTCGCTGATCGGAGTAGATAACCGGTGGTCGCAGGATTGGTGGCAGAAAGAGGATCCTCTGTGACGCTGTTGTCAGCCTTGACACCGCTGGAGGTGTATGAGAGACCAGAGATAAATATAGGAATGAGAAAAGTTACTGCTGATAAGATGGGCATTTCATACCTCTGTGATTGTTGTTGAAGGTCGGAAGTGGTCGGTGGGTTGTATGTTGGAGGGAGAGTGGAGAAGATCCGGAGATTTGGAGGGAGGGACAAAAAACAAAAAAGAATGACCGACGCAGGATTCGAACCTGCAATCTCTTGATCCGTAGTCAAGCGCCTTACCATTGGGCCAGCCGGCCTGGTTGTTGAAAAAGCGAGCAATAATTGACAATATAAGCCAAAGCGGTTGAATAGAAAAATAGCACAGCACGGCGCGGTCGCGTATCACATTGAATTGCCCATGATGAATCATCGACGATGCCCAACCCACGAATGTCCAGTCAGCAGAACACGCTGTCAGGTTTTATCTATTGGAAACATATTTCACCAGTACTAGTTATGAGAGGCTGTATTACTTGTGTTAAACAAGTTCGGATATTTTCGCATGTAAATGATCTACATGAAGCAGTTATATATTCCGGGTCTGGCCCGCGCAGCACTCCTCCATGACATCTATAACCACATACTGAGTGGCAAACCAATCTAGGTAGACTCGGCCCCTCCCTCGGGGACTCCACTATCAAGTACCATCGAGGTACCCGTACAGCAAAGGCACACAAGGCAACAGCTCACCTCAGCAGCATTCCTATGAAGCGGTTGCGGGGTCGCCAAGGATCCGGGGTGATCATGCAATGACCCCTTCGCGGGCATCTGACTGGTCACGTCGGGCGGGGTAGTCGAAGTTTACTGCGAGGCCAGCCGGACACCGCAGCTTTACGACCCAATGGCCATCGCGTACAATCAATAGTCCCCCTCCATGACAGTGCCGTCCTCACGGAAGTCATCCCTAGTACCGGATGGGTCGGAGGAGTGCTGAAAGAACTTAAAGCGCCGGTAAATCTGGGGTATGGCCCACTTGCTACCACAGGATCATGGGAGCTCGACTAAGCTCTCGTCTAGAATGCCATCTAGATCTACACAGTGCAGATAACCGGTAGCGGCCTGAGGTGGACGACATTGCCAATCGACTTGGCCAAGTAAAGGGAGGGATGGGATCAGCCCATGTCGACCGTGACGACGGGACAGCCGCTGACGCCGCGTGGTGTGATCCAATGGGTTTGATGTAGATTGACTGAGCTGGCTATGTACGGCAATCCCTGTCGCGTGTACTGCAGCGTATGGATGCCGGCCAGAAACCAAACAAATACACGGCAGCTCCCCCGGTGCAGATGAGATCACGAGTGCCACCCCTGGCTAGGCAAGGCAGTAGGCAGTGCCCCTCACTAGTAGTCATAATGCATCCACGGTGTGGTCATTTATTGTGCTTAATACATGATCATATTGGCCCATGCCAGCCGAAACACGTAAACTCCGTCATGTCATCCTGCTGAAGATCCCGTCCGTCCAAAGTACCTGACCCTAGATGGTAACAAAAGAAAAGAAGAAAGGAATGGTGGTGAAGATCGCTGTCCCCGACAGTCCCCCTCTATTTGATGGCCCTGCCCTCAAGCTCCAATAGCGGTAACCGGACACGCTCCCTCGGCATCACTTCAAGTGACGCATGTACCGTAGTGTTAAATAAACCGCACCCATCGTTGTGTAGGCAGCGCCCCCTGCGGTAATCCAGACCGGTCTGTGAACGCTAAAGGAGGTTTGTAGAATCTGTGCCCTTCTCCTGCGCTTCTCTGACGGGCTGTTAGATGGCCCTTACCCGGAGTCCGACGAAGCCTACCTGTGGTCAAGAATCTGTTTCTCAACGTAGCAAGCTGCTGTCTAGAATAGGCCCCGACGGACGAGCCCATGGACGAGAGGCCTTGCAGAGCAGGGGTCGACATTTTGAAGGAGTTTATTGTGAACCTTGCGAGACAAACAAGCAGAGTAGAGAGACCTTTGACAGTGATGAGAGCCACAAACGAGTTGAGGGTGTTGCTCTCCTTTGAATGCTGGGTGACACAAGGTTTATATGCCTCTCGTAACCTGGATGCGGGGTAGTCACAGGATAAGGGTTGCACTCAGCAACAGCTGGCTCGACCTCTCGTCATCCCTGTCTTTGTTGATCCGTGTCGTAGGTTACATTCTGGAGGGTGGTGATTGGAGGTCATTGTTGGGCCTGCCTGGTGTTGGCGCACTCTCGCCCCTGGAACGGGCGTGAGCTATCACCAGCCCAAAGTGCAATACCGACTAAGCGACCAAGTACATCCCAGGTACAACCGCCAGCCCCCAGCGCTCTTCGTTTTGATAGGATATCCTCAAATTGAATGGCATGGGAGTGGCGTTGTCGATGACCCGGACTCGCAGCCCAAGCAAGAAGTACCGTGAAGAGCAGCGCCTTCTGCTCTCCGCTGCCGTCTAAGCCAAGGTGAATTCTAGTATCTGGCCACCTACAGGGAAAACACTAATCGTCTGATTGAGTTTGAAACATGACACAGACAAGAAATTCTCCCACAGTGGATTCACTTGCCTGCTTTATGAGGGCCGAAACAAAGCTACCATGCCCGGACCAGGCCTTGACTTTGACCATGCCATGGCAGCAATGCTTGCATCCGGCTACAGTAGGCTGAGCTAATCACCGGCATAATTACTTGACATACAGAAGAGTGCCAGTGGGCTAGGTGGCGAAGCTGCCAGCCATCGTATCCTCTTCCCAATATGCATGCGGAGCAGACAATATCACTCACTCCAACAGTACTGGAATGCGACCCGTGAATCAGTGCGCTTCTGAAATTTAACCATCATGGCAAATAGCCTAGTTGATTCTCACTTCTTTCGGGTCCTCTTTTCTGGGATTCCCACTTCAACCCGCCAATACAGAACCCTTGTGTATAGCTGCCCTAATATATCCTGAGATAAAAAGCATCTTTTTCCAAATCATTTAAATCATCCGTGTTCTTTTGAATAATTCATCCTGATACTCTACTACTAGATTGTTCCATAATTGACTAATTCTGTCCAGATCTTCGGTTTTCAGATGATGCGCCTGGGATTTGTTCCACAAGGCAAGCTGCATGTGGTGTGTATCGCGCACATCTGGAATTCGCAAATATTGTATACTATCTCCACTCAAGTGCCATGCTTTCCAATCGAATGTGATTGTGCACAGAGCCACTTTTTTTGTTTGTTTCTACAAGCACTGGCAACTTGCCTCGAGCGTCGTGTGCACCTCCTGCAGTTCCCGCTCAGTGATACTGCGGGATCATCGCCATCGCCAAACAAGAGATATAGTATGGATCCATCGCTAGGTCGACCAGAATTGGAATTGCATGTTACTTACAATATATATCCAAGTCGCCAGCAAGTCGCGAGCAGATGCCTCAACACACCAAGCAATGCTGCATCGAATTTGTGTTTGCAGCTACGGCACTGCCAAGGAACAAAGAATCCGAAAAGAGGGGATTAACTTGACTTCAGGGTTACATACGTGACCACACATCTATGGCAATAGATCAGCATAGATCGGACCTAGATTAAACTTTCGACTCTATCCTTTCAATATTGACGCTTTCAGCTGTCACTCCTGGCTTGAAATGAGGGGCGCCCCGCATAACACTGATTGTTGCAGCCATGAACATCAACAAAGTCTGGTTTGCATGATACCACAAAACCAACGCCATTGACGCACCAGAGCCCTCTGAAGCCTTCGACGACAGACTGAATAGAGATAGTGCCGTTGGAATGGATGGACGAAAATGGAAAGTGGGCAAAAATGTGGGCCGATAAGATAATACGCACGTGACTGCAATCTTATCCGCGTGTCGGAAGAAAGTTTTGGTCGAGTTTCCTGTCCTGCTCCTGCTGTCTCCAAACCATGGCTGCCCCGCCAAATGTGAGAACCCACACTAAACTTGCAGGAACCCCCGATTATGATGACCCGACATTCTGGGATACCAAGTTTGCCACTGGTCGGGATGTCGGGGAGTGGCTGAATTCCGGTGAAACGCTCATCGACGCGGTCGTGACCCATCTGGAGAGTCGCCCGGCAACAAACACAAAGGCAAGAGTCCTGCATCTGGGACCAGGCATCTCGAAGCTAGGCACCAAACTTTGCGATGAGTTTATGAAGCGCAATTGGGCGGGAAATGGTATCGTGGTATGTGCTTGTGGGTTTGAGCATTGACGCAATTGCTAACCCATAATCTCCTCGATAGAACGTTGACTTCTCCGCCGAAGCCGTTCGCATCGGGCAAGAAACCGAGGATGGAAAGGATCACTTACATGCGATGCACTGGCTGCAAACAGACTTGCGGTCTTGGGCTGATGTGTCTAGATTAGCTCCCCTCGCGCCCTTTGACGTGATTCTCGACAAAAGCACAAGCGACGCGATCGCGACATCCACGCCCGTTACATTCCCTCTACCCTCCGATGCATCGAGTACATGCCCGACGGTACAACAGATCGTGGACAAAAAAGGAGATACAGTGATATCGCCAGTAGAGTTATTGGCGCTACATCTCGTTCCCTTGACGCAGAAAGGAGCCATCTGGGTCACTCTTTCCTACTCGACCATGCGCTTCGATAATCTGCATCATATGGCACAATACTGGACTGTTGTCTCCCGGACACCTTTCAAAGCGCCGCAGGGAGAGACATCGTCGTTTGCTTATGCGCCCGAGGTTTTTCACTGGATGTATATTCTCCAACGCAAGTGAGACACACCCCTGCAGTATTTACAGTATCGCGATATTCGACTAGGAATAGCCCGAATTGCCAGACGCACGAAAAACAGCAGCAGTGATTTGGACTGCAATATATTTACAAGGTTCTCGCAAATAGCGCCAATCTGCGACCGAGTTGAAAATCATATGACGGAGGGAGTAGCAGCATACATGGTGAGTCGTCTGGGTTCAGGGCGCCTATTGTGCTGCGCTCCCTTCCTCTCACTAGTAAGGAACTCGATATAATATAGCCCCATGAAGCTCTCGTAAAACCCCGGCGCAAAGTGGAAGCTTTGTGCCATCGTGGACCAATCCAGGAACAGTAAGTGCCTGATCATCAGTAGTTCTCTGTATGGGCTGCGAGAAACCTCGCGATGGATCAATAATGATCATAGTCTTAAACTTGCTTACAACCAGCATATCGTGAGCTCTTGGAGCAGCATCCAAGGGAGCTTTAGCTGAAAGCCAGCAACCGGAGCCAAGTTTACAGCGAGCACATGCTACGGGAGATGCGATCAAAGACTAAGCTCATTCTGAAGATATGGATCGCAAAGCAAGACCTGTCGCGTCTTCAGAGCTCGCTACTAGTACTTAAAGACACCTCGCATGGTGTTAAGAAAACCGCTACGTATCAGGGCTCAGCTGTAGCCCGGGCCAATTCTTCCTTTTCAGCAATATCCAATAATCCCAAACTCTCCCTCCGAGTCGGCGCATTTGGATCGAAGAAGGGCTTCTCCGCAAGCGATGTGACTCTGGTGCCATGTCTAGGCTCGGAGCCTTCGTAGTCCCAGCTGGCGTTGTGAATGGTAATCCTGTTGTAGTCAGTGATATTGCCTGTGTTAGAATGGTGAATAGTTACTGACCGGTTATCCCACAGGGCGCTTGTTTTAGGGCTCCATTTGAAGCGAACCTGTATGTCAATGTTCTTCTCATAAACATCACACAGATAGCCCAAGATGACATCACTCTCCGCCTTGTCGAGACCGACAATGCGGTCGGTCATTGCTCGGTTCACCCAGAGAGCTTTCCATCCCGTAGCAGGATGGACGCGGACTAGGGGATGCTCACGCTCCACGTACTTTGGACCCTCTTCAGGGTGGTTGCGATCAAGATACGGATGGGCCGATCGGTAGATGGCGGTCTTACCGTCGATGATTTTACGAAACGCGGGGGACAGCTTCTCATAAGCCGCATAGCCACTGGCCCAGAGCGTATCTCCCCCGATGCTGGGAATGGTATCGTTATGCAGATGCGTCACACCTGCAGGCTGACGCTCGTGAACAAGGTCGGTATGCCAACGGGAGGCCCCTCCAGGACGGCGGAAGTTGGCAGGGCGTTCTGTTGCCTGCAGAGCAGGCCATATGACGGTCACACCTGGGACGCCAGGTACCTGAGGAACTTGTGGCTGAACAAGGACAAGACCTTAGCACCCGAGCCCTCCTCAGCTGGCACGAAGAGGCATGGTGGGCTTACATGAACCTCAATCTCACCAAACCATTCACCCAGCGCCTTTTGCTGCTGGGGAGAGATATCTTGGTCCCTGAAAAAGACAACACTGCGTTCAGCAATCAGCAAGCCCAACTCATCCTTCTGCTGGTCGGTAAGGTCTTTCAATTGCAATCCCACGATTTCGGTCCCAATGTGCCTGGTTAGATGGATGACCTCTTTCGCAGCGGATAAGAGCGCTTTCTTTTCTGGGTCCGCACGGGTGGCTGGGTCCACGTGTGCCCGGTCATAGTCGCGGATCTTGTAGACGTCGTCTCTGTACAACGGACGAGATGGGCGGTAGGGATAACCCCCAGACAGGTCTATTCCGGCCTTTTCAAGGCGTTCCCGAGACGCTGGTGGAAGCGGAAGGGTTTGCTTCAGAGGTTCCGCAACATCAACTATTCTGGGGTCAATGGGAGCTGGGGCCATGGTGCTCGAAATGAACTAAAAGCTTTAAAGGACTAGAGCGACAATGATTTCGATTTGGCTTTGCAGGACCCAATGCGATATTTCTATGGCCAGCTTTGCGCATTTAGGGTTCAATTCCCCTCATCGTTATCGTGGTACGGGTTGCGATCACATCATCATCACCCATCATTGCGCCTTCTGCATCCCACCCCCAAGAGTAAGATGTTAAACGGATGTCGCGGCATTCTCTCGTTTTGACCCCTCTTTTATTTCGAACCCCCTCCTTTGATGACTCCTTATCTCCGTTTACTCCAGCCATGCAACCCAGCCGTCCATTAACGGGCAGGCCAGAGGGCATCATCCAGGGGTTCGATGGTCTCATCGTCTCATTGATAATCACTGAGAGCATTACATCCCCCAGAAGACCCTCTTATCTAGGCGTTGCAACTGAGGACCGAGGTGTCGCTAGTGGCTCGTCTCGAGCTACCTTTGACATGACAGGCTGCGACTCGCTCCTCGCCTGATAGCGTCGCTATTACACCACACCTGACTAACATAACGTTACCTGATGGCCCCATACTATTTTCATCTTTCAGCAGCATATCAGACGGTTCAATCTCACAGAATTCCTTCCCTTACGTTACGCCGATATCGTTGTAATTGGCACGGGCAGAACCAACGACCACCACCATGACCCGTCGAATCCATCGAGTGGCCGTGATCGGTGCCGGAATTAGTGGCGTTGTGTCTGCAGCCCACCTTCTGGCGCAGGGGATCGATGTGACTGTTTTTGAGCGAAATCATGCAGCAGGCGGCGTCTGGTAATTCCTGATCGTGCAGCAGTGCCGCCAAGTGTATGAGTTCTAACGACCGACCCAGGCTCCACGATGAAAGAACGCCACTTGAACCGAATTACCCCTCCATGAAACCCTCTGTGTCGGAGGAGCACCGGGGTGATGACCGAGAAAAGGTGGACTCATTGTCTCTGGAGCATGCTCCACCAGGGTGCGTATTTCCGATGTTATTTCTGGAAGATAGCTTACAATGCTAGGCCGTGCTATGATGGACTCAAAAACAACGTGGCCACATCGCTAATGCGGGTTAAGCTCAACGCCTGGCCAGAAGGAACACCGGAGTTTGTCAGTCATAGGGTAATGAAAGAGTACATCCAGGACACCTCGAAGAAAGCGGGAGCCGACAGTGTTACATTATACGGAGCTCGAGTGAACAGGCTCCGCAAGAATGGGCAGAAATGGCATGTTACCTGGTCAACGTTGAAGGAAAACGACCAATCAGGGAGACTGGAGGGGCAGGAGGAGACCGCTGTAAGTTGATATCCTTTAGGATGAGTGAATTACTAACATGCGCTTAGGTATTTGATGCAGTAATAGTTGCGTCCGGCCACTACCATGCGCCCCGTGTTCCAGATATACCCGGCCTGGCGAAAGCGAAAACACAATGGCCGTCGCGTATACTACACTCGAAGGGATACAGAAAACCGGACTCCTACGCGGGCAAGGTATGAAGTTTCTCCTCTCGACTGCTCCTTATCAAGGAATAGTGAACCTCATAATTTCTTAGAATGTTCTGCTCATTGGGGGCGGAGTCTCGTCAACAGACCTTGCTCGAGAAATTGGACCCCTGGCCAAGAACGTTTACCAAAGCACGCGGAACGGCGAATTCGACATCTCTTCCAGTATCCTTCCCGACAATGGAGTAAGAGTTAGCGAAATAGAACGCTTTGAGATCGAGTCGCCGACAGTTCCTGATAACGAGCCTCTACCTATGGTAATCCACCTGAAATCAGGACAGAAACTATGCGGAATTGATGCAGTCATCATCTGTACTGGTTATCATATCGCACTGCCTTTTCTGTCGGAGTACCACGACGATGCGACACCGGCGGAAAAGGCCAATGAGACGATCCTAGTGACAGATGGGACGCAGGTGCACAACCTGCACAAAGACATATTCTATATCCCGGACCCGACCCTGGCATTCGTGGGAGTCCCATACTATACGGCCACTTTTACACTCTTCGAATTCCAAGCTATAGTTGTAGCAAACGTGTTCGCTGGGATCGCGGACCTACCCTTCAGAAGCGAAATGAGAGATGAGTACACTAGGAAGATCCAGGAGAAGGGCAGCGGGAAGCGATTCCACTCACTGAGAAATGTTGAAGAATTCTATGTGCTTGATCTGTTGGAGTGGATCAATGCCTCGAGGGAAAAGCATGGATTCGCTGCGATCGAAGGCCATTCTGATAGCTGGCATGTGGTCAAAGCGGCGCAGAGGGAGAGGGCCCAGCTGCTTCTTGGGGCTGGCCGGAGGCGCGATAGTGGCATCGGAGAACTTCCAGCCTTGGAGGTATGCAGCTAGGCAGGCCATAGATCAGTTCGCATTTTAGTGTAGATGACACAATCAGAGACCACAGATATCGCGCATGCTCTCGGGACTTAACTCAAGGTTATCATGCGGGATCGGCATGACCCTAGCTCGCCGGCATCGCATGCCCAGGGCACATCATCCAAGATCTGGATGACGAGCTTTGGGGGGTGGATGAGCCACCACTCATCCTTCGCGCACCCGCCATGCTACCCATCCCCGCACACCGGTCGACTGATCGTTATCTTTCGGTCATCATTCAATCTAACAGGATTGATATCCCCGCAGATATTGCGCGAACGCGGTGGATGATGATGCCTTGGTCTGGGCGCACCTCTGTTCACCAGATGTCGCGTCGAAGCTAGCTGAACAGAGACTTTCACCAAGCCCACATCAGGGATAAATATGTCCGACCATCATGTGAAGGTACAGAGCAGGATGGCAAGGCATTGAGGATATTCTCTTCTCTACTGCTCCGGTACCCCCCTTTCCCGACGGTACTTTCGAGAACCCGAGCCGAGACCGCAGTCATGGCTCTATCACCAGCTACCGCTGATGAGAGGGCAGTCGAGTCTCCTACCTCTAGTGGAATTGTCCAGAAAAGCCCGAAGCGGAGATGGGTTAGCTACATCTGGGATACGTTTGACAAGTCGCCCGAGGAGCGCAGATTGCTCTTCAAGCTGGATTCGGCCATTCTGACTTTTGCATCGCTTGGTAGGTGGTACGATAACCCAGCCAGCCACTGCCAACCATGCTAACTATATCATAAAGGTTACTTCATCAAGTACCTTGATCAAGTCAACATCAACAATGCCTTTGTTTCCGGAATGTGCGTGTCGCGCAACGGTACCTCGAGTCACTGCTGACAACAGCACAGGAAAGAGGATCTGGGCCTATATGGCAACCAGCTCAACTACATGCAAGCGTGCTGGACAGTCGGTTACGTCATTGGCGAAATTCCCAGTAACATCCTTTTGACGCGCGTGCGGCCCAGATACTGGATTCCGGCCATGGAGGTATGCTTTGTTCTTTGCTATGAGAACGATGTCACTGACCTTTACAGTTGCTATGGACGGTACTCACTTTTATTCTGTCGAGATCGACTAATGCGACCCATTTCTATGTCCTGCGCTTTTTCATCGGTACGTCGAGTTGTTCCATGCGAATCTCTAAGTACTAACGCAACCAGGCCTGGCCGAGAGCAGTTTCTATCCCGGAATGCAATATATCATTGGATCGTGGTACCGAAAAGATGAGCTTGCTAAGCGCTCATGTATCTTCCACACAAGTAGTGGAATTGCAAGCATGTTCTCCGGATACCTGATGGCTGGTGTGTACAACCTTGGAGGACGTGGAGGGTTGAAGGGTTGGCAATGGTATGTTGAGTCATGTTCCCATAACCTTCTCTGATCTAACAGCATAGGCTCTTCATGATCGATGGAATCATTTCGATCCCCGTGGCAATTAGCGGATTCTTCATTCTGCCGGACGTACCCGAGATCTCGAATCCATTCTACCTGAGTAAGGAGGTAGGTCAATATCAACGAGGGAAATGTAGGGCGGCACTAACCATCAACAACAGGAAGTGAAACTGGCGCAAAAACGAATGGAATTCGAAGGCCGCAAAAACAGAGAGCCATATACCAAAGCCAAACTGAAGAAGATCTTTTCATCGTGGCGCATTTACTTGCTCACGATAGTTTATATGTGAGTTTACACCATGCCTCAGATCCTATGGATCGAAGCTGATTTCTTAGAGCATTTAACAATGGAGCAGCTGGCAGCCAGCCCGTGTTCCAACAGTGAGTATTTTTCCTCCAAGGCTCTGAAATCATGTCTAAAACTTTGCAGATACCTGAAAGACTCGACGAACCCGAAATACACCGTTGATCAGATCAATGCTTATCCAACGACTACAAATGCAGTCCAGGTAGTCACGACGCTCATCTACGCATGTACGTATCTCACCCCCAACATTTAGCCGAAAAATGCTCACACTAAACAGGGACCTCCGACACGATTCTTAAAGGAAGACGCTGGCCTTGCATCGTTATCGGCGCCGTAAGCCAGCCTCCCCACAAGGATATGCCAGAAGATACTGACCGATGAAAGTGCATAAATATCATCTGTTATGTCTCACTCGCTATATGGGACATCCCAACAGGATGGAAATGGACCTGCTATATCCTCTCCGGCGCCGGGTTTGGCCTGAGCGGGCTTTGCATGGCGTATGTCCCTTCACCTATCCATAACAAGAACCAAACTAATCCAAACAGATGGGCCCATGAGATCTGCACCGACGACAACGAAGAACGTGCCTTAGTCGTAGGCAGTATGAACGAAATGGCCTACGTCTTCCAGGCCTGGCTGCCGCTAGTGGTCTGGCAGCAGGTCGATGGACCTCAGTACCGAAAGGGATTCATCACCGTGACAATCATGTCCGTGATTTTGATTATCTCGACTATGGCTACAAGGAGCATGCAGCATTGGGATGATGGGAAGAAGTATATTACCCCAAGCCATGGTGCGGGCTTTCTAGCTAACTCTGATATCCAGGGCAAAATTGATCCAAGGAGAGGGAGAGGGAAGTAGTGAAAGCGACCTGAGATCCTCCAGAGAAGAAGGACCGGTGGAAGAGGAGCAGCATGTGTCGAAGCTCTAGGCTAGGGACTTAGAAAAGCGTGGTATATCTAGCTTCCAGGGTGGATGATTGTGTTATCAGCGAGGATAGAAAAGTGATTTGATTCTTCTTATAGCCATAATATCCCAGAGAGGTAGTTGGATCGAGCTACCCCGCAAAGGGCAAGGGCAATCACGGGCTCCACTCCCCTGTCGCTCGCTCAGCCCCCGACCTTCTCAACTCCCCGCCATCCGTCATCAGTCTTCAGCCCAAGAAAAGGCCTGCTCCAACTACCCAGCAAATGCTTACCCGCACGGTCCAATGGCCGATCCGCTTTCAATCATTGGATTCGTCGTCCAGGCGATCGACGTGGCAACTGAGCTATACCGATATGGGAAGGAAGTAAAGGATGCCCACAACGAGATCCGAGAGCTGTTCGGAGAGCTCTTCGCCCTGAAAGCAATCCTCGAGCAGATAGAAAAGAATCAACAAGATGCGCTCGTCTATGATTCTCATTCCCCACAATCGATGTCTTTAAAACCGTTTCAGGATGCTCTGACGGAGGCCTCGACTGTTCTGAAAGAGATCCTCGATGATTTGGAGAGCAGGCGTGAAAAGGGGACATCTGTCTGGCGACATCTGGCATGGCCTGAGAGGAAGGCGAGGCTGAAGGAAAACATTATGTTGGAACATGTGGTTGGTCAGTAGGCGAGCGTCACATGACCTATGGTCACGTTGGTCACGGAGTTATTGTTTTCATCTAGTCGCGTAGGCAGAACTGTTCTAGTTATTATTTATAAATTACATATTATTTCTTCTGTCTAGTATTCTTATCAGATTATGAGTCTGGCAACTTGCTATAAAATATTATTATTTTTGTTATTCTAGTATTTTTCAAGCATTTAATCAAATACTTTTATTATTATGAGCTAGAGATAGGGCTTTTTTAGTATAGTAATTTTTAAATATTAGAAACATGTATAATACATACTTATTCTTATAAATTATTTTTAAAGATTCTTTTTATTTTACTAATTATATTTGATTCTTATCTCTGCCAAGCTAATATATGGTTATATAATAGTATTTTATTAGTTAGAATTATAATCAGACCCACGTCAGAATCATAAAATAGTTATAAAAGATAGATCTATTTCTTTTCTGTATATTAGTAAGAAAAATATTATAATAATAGCTATTATAATTTAAACAAATTATATTCTAAAGAAGCTGCCCGAGAGCTTGGAAAGTATATTAAAATTATTAAAAAAATATAAAAATTATAAAATATAAGATTTTAGAATAAAGCAAGCACTGAAAAATATTAGATTATAAAATATAATTAATAAAATATTTATTAGATCTCTATTAATATATAAATAATATATTATTTAGTATACTATCTTAATTAATATATAAATATAATTAGTATACTAGCTGTTAAAAGAAGTTCTTGAATATTTTATAGCATTGGGCGATTCCAAAGAATATGTAAATAATATATTTAAAATAATATATTATTTAATTCTTAATTATAACTATATTTTTTACTAGATAGTATTCCTTGATCTAGTAAAGAAGAAATAATCTGACTTCTTTATTATATTATATTTTATTAATAATTTTAAATAAGTATTTATGTTATTAAAGTAATTAGATTATTTTTTATTATTTTATTATATTTTATTATTACTACTCAAGTAACTTGACTCTGATCTATTAAATTAAATTATTAATATTAAATTATAACTTTCTAACGATGCTACTAAAGTTCTTATAGAGATAGAATTCTTTGATTACTACAGAGATGCCGTGAAAAGAGGAAATAAACTTGATTAAACTAATTTTATAATATTTATTATAAAGTTTAAATTATTTACCAAATCAGATTTTAATAAGAATCAGTAGAAGAAAATAATTTATTTGAAGAAAAGTTAGAGCATGGAAAAATATTTAAAAAAAATATTAAACTTATTATTAAATAATATTAATAAAGGCTATAACTTTTATAGAAAATAGTAGTATTATACTTTATATTACTAGTATCTTATTCCTGATCTTTATTTTAAAGATTAGATTTTATATATTCATAATATCTGGTTTTATGAAGGTAAGAAGAATACTAAATTATTAAAATCTAGAGTTTTTATAAAGATCTTATTTATTATATTAAAATAAACAGTGGAACTGATTACTAGATTTTATATAATTATATTTACTAATTCTAATATAAATAATAATATTCCTACTATAAATTTCAGTGGTATGGCGATCAAGAGCTTTTTTAATTAAAAATCTTATTAAATATATAATACTAGTAGTTTTTAGTATTTTATTTTAAATTATAATTCACTTATTAATTTCCACGAGTTGAAGTTATATAAATACTATTTATATAATACTTCTAAAGACATAATTACTAAAGTTAAAATAATAGATTATATAACAATATTTATTAAAATAAATAATTATTATATAAAATTACATATCAAGATATATTACTAATCTAATTTATTTTATAAACTATTGTCTGCCCAGTATCTCCGTGAGAACTTTAATATTTATAGAATTAATAAAGATTATATCTTATATTTTATAAATAATAATGGGATTATTAGTCACATATAAATATTATAAAAAATATTTTTTATTAAGATAATTAATCTTAGGATTAGTATAGTAATATTAGATTTCTTATTACTACATTAGTAATATGGTCATACGGGATTTTAATAAATTACTTCCATTATAAAATCTTATTAAATTAAAATTAAACACTGAGATGATGTATACTATAAAATATATTAATTAAATAAAATAAAATATCTAATATCTTATAATCCTATTCCATGAATCTTAAATCCCACAGAACTCTGGTATATTAATATTTAGATAATAATTTTTATTAATTATAAAGAATATAATTATTTCTTAATTATAATTAATAACGCTATTCATCTTATTTATATTATTTTATTAAAATAAAAGTCTGACGCCTCCAAGGAACTTATTTGAATAAATATTAAATATAAAAATATTATTAATTACTATATTACAGCGTGGTATCTTAATAGAGATAAAAAATTTAATTATTTCAAAGACTAGATAATCTATGAAGAATATAAAATTTATATTATTATTTTACTTCTTCAAACATCTGAAGCAAATGGATTATTAAAAAAATATAATAGTTTAATTAATTAAATAAATAAAATTATAATAATTAACTCAGGCCTGCTAGGACGCTTTTAGCTGTATATTATATATTTTACTATTTAAATCATGAATTGGCTTGTTCTTGTTAAAAGTAATATCAAAGAGTCTCTTATATATAAATATTATTTTTTTTATAATCTTCTAAATCTTAATGCTTTGCTTGATTTCTTGTGTATATTTAACTATTATTTATATATTTATATATTTATTAAAAACTGTATAACATCTAGAAAAATAGAATCCTATGTAGTAATAGAATATTTTATTAGTTTTAACAAGAATAACAACCATATTTATTATATTTAAATATTAAAAATTAATAAGATTAAATACTCCAAGGACGTCTTATTCCATGAAAAAAAAATATATAAAAATAATTATAAAGACTTTAATAGCGTGGTTAATAAATTACTACCTAAAGGGCTGCTTCTGGAATCTAGAAGATTAACTAGATTAAATAATATTTTTTTTTATCAAGATATCTTTGATATTAAAAATACTAAAAATATTAATAAAGATATTAATATTATTATTAGTAAAATATAAATAATTTTAATCTCCGCGGAGCTAACTGATGAATATTTAATACTTTTTATCAAAAATCCTACTAAATATAAGACTAAATTAGTTAAATATTTAATTCAAGACTTCCAAATTATTAATATTTTATTATCTGAAAATGTTCTGGTAGTAAAATAATTTTAAAAAATTATTAAAAATAAATTGCTTATTTGATTAAGTTATAAGCAATTTATCTTAGTCAGTTAAGATACTATAATTCTAAGATTAAAGTATTATGAAGTTATTATTCTAATAATATATATTAAAGTTATAAGATCTTTCTTAGCATTATACTAGAAACAGGTAATAAATATATAGATTAATAAAATTAAAAATATAGAAATTTATAATATTATAAAAAAGTCTTCCGGCGCCCGTGTAATTCCAGGTAAATAAATATTTAATTTAAAAATTAATATAAAAAATTATATTATTTAATTTTATACTTGTTAGATTATATATAGTAACTACTAAGTACTAGATAAGGATTATAACTAATTCTTTACTCTAGTTACTAGTGAGGTTGTTATTAAGATATTCTTAATTATAATAATAATTAAAAATCTTACCTGGAAGTAATATAATATTATCTTTATTTATTTATATGCTTAAATAAAGGGTTGCTAAATATTTATAAAATAATTAATTAAATATCACGAAGATCCAGAGGATAATATTTATAAATTAAAATAAGTATTATATAATCTCTAATAAATTATATTTTTGTAGTATTATATTTTTAATAATAAATTATAAAAAATTAGTTTTATTATTTTACTTAAAGATCTTTATATTTATTATAAACCTAATATTTATCTTGTGATCTATGTAAATAATTTAATTATTATAAGACTATATTAGAATAATTTTAATAAAATTAAATAATATCTTAATCAAGTATTCAATCTAAAAGAATTTAGTAAACTAAAGATCTTTCTTAGTTATAATATACAACACAATTATAAAGAAGGATTGATATCTTTATTTTAATAAATATATATAAAGAAATCTTTAATTATTATAAGTATATAGAATTATATAAGAATTATTTCTCTGATAATACTATTATACCACAAGACAGATTATTTGAAGATGATATTTAAGAAAATTAATATTTATAAATATTAGAGTTTTACAGGCTATTTAAATTAGTTAGTGATTAAAATAAGACCTAATTTATAGTAGTCTACTTTCTGATTATAAAAATATATAAATTTATTTATAACTACTGATTCTAAAGTATTAAAGTCAGTATATTAATATATATAAAATATAAAGAATCTAGATATTATACTTGCCTCTGATTATACTAAAAATATTAAGATATATATAAATACCGCTTATATAGATCACAAAGATAATAAATTAATTAAAAAATATATTATTTTTTTTATTAGAGGTTTTATCTTCTGGTCTTTAAAAAAGTAACTTATTATAGTACTATCTTTAACTATTATAGAATACTGCGCGTATAATACAGCCACTAAAAAGATTTTCTATGTGAAGAAATTAGTAGTGGTATTTAATTTTAAAATTTCTAAAAATAGAAGGATCTTTATATTTAGTAATATTATTAATTTATTTAAAATATTTAATTATAATATCTTCATCTAGTCTATTTACTGGCTTAATAATTATTATCTATTTATTATAGATTTTATTAAGAAGAATATTATTGAGATATTCTATATTCCTAGAAATACTAATCCCGTGGATAGATTCACCAAGCTATTAGAAACTAAAGTGTTTTGGGTATTTAGAGATCTACTAGATATAAAGATATATCTAGTAATTACAGAGTTAAAGATAATGTCAAGCAATATTAATAAAAAAATATTATAAAATACGTGATATAATACTTTATTATTTGATTAGAAAAGTTATTTAATTTTATTTTTATTTATTTTTAAACTCCTGCTTGCCTAGAGGGCCGTGTTGGAACATATGGTTGGTTAGTAGGCGAGCGTCATATGATCTATAGTCACGTTGGCCACGGAGTTGTTGTTTTCATCTAGTCATGTAGGCAGAACTGTTCTAGTTACCACTTATGAATTACACGTTGTTTCTTCTGCCTAGCGTTCCCATCACATTACCAGGTTGGAAAGGTTGAAGACCTATTTTATCTTGGCTATGATGAATGATAGATCGTGGGTTAAAATCATCTTGGTTTGAGACCTCAAACTGACGACGGATATAGGCTAGTGGAAAGGAAATGGCGTCATCGATTGATTTGCTGACGGACATGGGAAAGGAGATGAAAATGAACAATCAGCGTATGTGTGGAGGCCTGATGTCTCACGACATCGGCCGACTTTAGTCTTTCTGCGGACTCAGGGGAACTAGAACGGAAAGTCAACGACTGGATCTGTCCTGTTGACGTGGAATCTACCCATCGGAGAGCGTTGTCACTGCTCCAATCAGGTACCGGACGTTGGTTTATCAACGGGCCCTTCCGACAATGGTTCTTCGGAACAGATGGGTCCAGATTGCTCTATCTCCAAGGTAGATGTGAATTCAGATCCTAGGTGTAGCTGCAAGACCTTCTGTTGAGACGCAAAAAATCCAGCTGGATCGGGGAAGACCGTCCTCTGGTAAGTCTCGCTGACTTCATATTCTGCCGAGTGACCATGGAATTGACAAAAAGCAGTGCGACAGCTATCGAAGAAGCGCAGAAAGTTGTCAAAAACCTGAAGCAATCTCGAGTTCACGTTGTGTACTTCTATTGCTCATTCCAGCATAATGCTTCCCAAAGCTTAGTTAATCTGCTGGGGGCTATTCTGGCGCAACTTTCTCATTCTTTCCCCGAGATTTCTGGGGAGCTGAACACTTATTTCCAAAGAAAGTCCCCTCCTACCCCCGATAACCTCATTCAATTACTTCTCAAATACGGCTCTCGGGTGCTAAAGCTGTACATCGTCGTCGACGCTATTAATGAGACCGACGAGACCGATGGCATCCTTAAATCATTGATGACGATCATGGAACGTGCACATAATGTGTACGTTATGGCTACTAGCACGAGTCCCCCAAGCGCCCCAGGAAATATTCAATTGCTGAAGGAGACAATGAAGCCGTCGTCAAACAGAGATGACATTAGAGCATTTGTGAACCCGCAGTTGGAGCTGCAACCAGCTCTTCGCCGCCTGCCATCGCAGACAAAGGTCCACATAAGCAAATTGCTGACCTTTAAATCGGACGGAATGTAAGAATGGAATTCTGGTACTTTGATGCAAATCGGCTGACGCATGTTGCTTTCGGAATCAAGGTTTCGGTATGTCCGATGTCAAATAGACCTGCTTAGCGTCCAGAAAACTGGTCGAGGCGTCATCCGAGCACTTGAGGTAATGCCAGAAGACTTGAATGGCACGTATGAAGTTATCTTGAGTAGAATTTCATCCTATGACCGAGACCTTGCCAGAGAAGCGCTCCTCTGGCTTACATATAGCCAGCAGGCGCTGACTCTACCAGCGTTGAACGAAGCCCTGGTTTTGGAAAAAGGCGATAAGTATCTCGATGATGAATACAGAATTTTCAACCCCGATGCTGTTCTTGAAATATGTCAGGGTCTGGTGGTATTCGACGAGGCCAACTCGGTTGTGACTCTAGCACATTCTTCCGTTAAGACGTTTCTAACCTCTGATGCCATTCAACACGGACCAGCGGCATTTTTCGCATTGGAGGAGACTGAGGCCACGAGACACATTATTCAAAAATGCCTGACATATTTGATGTTTGATGCTTTCCAAGCACCATGTGCAAACCATCGGCAAATGAAAGAACGAATCGCCCAGTTTCCGCTTTATGAGTGTGCTGCCGAAGCCTGGGGGCTACTTTGTGGCGCCCAAGCACCTACTGGTTTCAAACTCACCAGCTCAGAGCTAGATGAGATTATTGCCTTTATATCTAGCGGCAACTTTAGATCCTGGATCCAGATTCTGCTGCGTGACGCAAATGATGAGGCAACTTGGGAAACCCAGCCACTTTACTACGCATCGTCTTTTGGAATGCTGTCCGTTGTAGACAGGCTTATCAAAACTGGGGCCGACGTGGACGCCATCGGCGGACGAAACGGAGCTACGGCCCTAACAGTCGCAGCCTACAGGAGACAGCTCCCGGTGGTAAAAAGGCTGCTGGAAGCAGGGGCGGACCCAGACGTGGAAGATGAATGTGGAATGACAAATATTGACTGGGCAACGCATTTGGAGTGGGACGAAATCACGACCCTCCTTTCGAAATATGGGGCCAAGGCCCGCCCTCAATCTTGGTCGTTTGATGGAAAATTGGAACTTTCTCATATACACTGGAGTTGTTGTTCTTGCAAATCCGTGACTGATTTAAGGTCGTCTGCAGGAAGATGTAGAAACTGCGAACATGGAATTTGCGAGACATGTACCATGGAAGAAGTCAGGGATCATTTGCCAAGAACTAACTCATAAGGAATTATAGTATGACGCCATCACACGATAATCTGCCCCCACAGCGACAACAGTTCTTATATGTGAACATCATGAGGGGCGGGAGATGCCGTGTATGACAAATTATCATCTAAAAAAAAGCTTCTATGCTTACCAAATTGCTGGTTCTTATGTGCATTCGAAGACGAGCTGGCTCAGATAAAGAGCTTAAGAAAGCCGAGTGAGTAGTCGAGCGGCGTGGCAGTACAAACTGGTGAATTGATTGCTGGGAGTGGGCAGTTCGGGATGGGATTTTAGAGTGTCTACAAAGAGAGAGAACGTATTGTACGCAGCCAAACTCTTCATTCGGTCTACCAGATATGATCAAGCGAATGTCAGGATATTGAAATAAGAATTAATGTACACACAAGTCCAATCCGTCCCATCTCCATCCACATAGGAAGCTGCATATGAGTTCCAGAAATGTTGGTGGCTTTGATCTGATCCTACGACACGTAGGTATCAGTTTGGCGTTATCGCATCGGCGTCATGGATGGATGAAGGTGAGAATTGTTGAGCAGAGCTCGCGACATCCTCGGGAGGAGCTTAGAAAGAGGCACCCGAGGGAGCAGCGGGAGCACCACCAGCGGCAGCGCCCGAAGGAGAGGGGCCATTACCACCAGCGACGCCAGAAGGAGCAGCACCATTGCCGCCGAAAGAGCCAGACTGGCCGTTACCGCCGAAAGAGCCGGAGGGGGAGGGACCGTTGCCGCCAGCAACACCGGAGGGAGCAGCACTGTTACCGCCGAAGGAGCCGGAGGGAGAGGGGCCGTTACCACCGAAAGAGCCGGAAGGAGCAGCACCCGGGCCCTGCTTAGTGGGAGAGCCCTTGGATCCCCGAGAGTGGGAGCCCTGGTGAGCACCACCGAAAGAGCCGGAGGGGGAGGGACCGTTGCCTCCGGCAACACCAGAGGGAGCAGCACCGTTGCCGCCGAAAGAGCCGGAAGGAGAGGGGCCATTGCCACCAGCGACGCCGGAAGGAGCAGCACCGTTGCCGCCAAACGATCCAGAGGGACCGGCACCAGCAGGAGCACCTCCGAAGTCACCAGCGGCAGCGGAGCCAGTCGGGGCAGGGCCGCTGGCAGCGGAAGCCGGCATCATGAGCTGACGTCTCCTGTGACCCTGGGGAGCACCGGAAGGAGCGGGAGCACCAGTACCTTGAGGAGCACCAGAGAAGCTCACAGTAGGAGCCTGACCCTTACCGTTTCCAGAGCCGTGTTGGCCGTGGTGGCCCTGACCGTGGCCGTGGCCCTGACCCTGAGGGGCTCCAGAAGGAAGGGGAAGAGGCGAGCCAGAAGGAGCAGCACCCTGGAAGGAGGGGGCTCCGCTGGGCTGAACAGCGTTCGGTGCAGAGTCTTGGTGGGCGCCCATGGCCGGCAGGGCGGCAGCGTAACCGATAATACCGGTGAAGACGATTCCGAATCTCATCTTAAATGGATAGAGAGTGACAAACTTGGAAGGATAAAAATAAAGTTAAAGGAGGGTAGGAAGCACAGCTTCGTAAGGAATGAGAATTGAGATCAAAGGAAGGAGAATTTGAGCTGAATGAAGCATGGTAGAGCTGGGAGGGGGTGGGTTTTTATAAGACGTCCTCTACGCGCTGACCACCGCGACGATCATCTGGCATTAGCTATGAGGGCCCTAAGCTTTCGTCATGCCCCCATGTCACCGTGTTCGGCCCGCCTGCATCTGAGACGTCGACCGTCAGCAATAGATCAGGTTATGCTGGACTGGGAGGTACCGAATGGATCGGCCACGCCTGGCGCTTGTGGAGGGAGGGGAGGGAAAGCAGACTAGCAGTGGCTCAGGGGGCAGGGCTGAGGCAAAATAGGGTTTGGACGTACCCTGTGGCTTGTGGTGGGCCAGGGCGGCATGCAGCCGGTAGTTGGAGATTCTTGTTGGTCATGGTGATGGGAGAGCGGCGAGGAAGAGGAGGAAGAGAGAAGGAAGAGGTGGTGGTCGCTGGCGGCGGCCCCACGTGCGCGGCTCGTTTGGGGGACAGTCACGGGCCCGTCGACACTCGAGTGTTTCACCCCGTTGGCGCTGACTCGAGTCCTCGACACTCCGGTGCTATTTCTTGCTATCTCTTGCTTCATCCCCAAGGCCCTCCAGCCCCAACCGCCTTTTCATGGCAGTTCGCAGAATGTACCTTGGGTCGTGGATGGATGGCTTTCACCAATCCCTGCTCCATGCCAACCAAGGGTCAAGGGAGTCATGTCTCCAATTAAGCAGTCCCCTGCGGCTGTGGCTGTTCCAAGTGAGTGGGTCGGTCCATTCTCGACACTGACAGTCGACAGGTCGCCCTGCTAGCGAAATGCTAACTAAGCGGGCGTTTAGTTAGTTCCTTGGTCCTCATCCTCATCGGGGCCCAACGATGGCTGTCCCTGACTCCCTGCACTTGCAGTTTACCTTGTGGGGCCCTCTCCCAGTTCAACAATCGTGGTCCGTGTTTCCCGGTGCAGTCAGGTTCTTTTTTCCGACAGTCAACGGCGAAATCTACGGCAGGCACGGCATAGCAATGAGATAACTGGCAGCAAAAAAGGTGGATCCTCGTTGCTACACCGGTGGCCCAGAACCTGGCAACACAACGCCGCTACTGGATCACAAGCTGGCTCGGAGCACTGTATCCGACGGAAATAAAGCTTTCCCGTCGAAGCGGGACTTGCGCGATGTGGGCTTATCTACTTGGGGATAGGGGAAAGGAACAATAATGGAAGCTGGAACCCTGAGGAGACCCTATCGAAGACTGAGAGAATTTTTACGCGTCCGTCCGAAGCAAGGGCTGCTAAGTGCTAAGCTATCCCTGGATGGCCGTCTGGATGCGATGGAGCGTTCCAGGTGACGGCAGATGGGGCCTGGATCACACACCACCTGGTTAGGCTGTTAGCGAGGCACTATGATTGAAACCTCTGTTGGTTTCAACTCCTTGATTCGATGGCGCGTCGGGGAAGCTGGCGTGGCCCTTTGCAGATCCCACGGGCTACGTAAGCCTATTGGCCACCCGCCTGCACGGTCCATCTTTCCGATCGGGATGTTTCACTTTATTTTCGCTCCCTTGAAGTCTTCTCAATTGTGGTCCTGCTCCGGTTCTGGTGCGATCGGCAAATCAACACAATCAGATAACTCCCCTCGATCATCAAACCTTGGGTCTGAAGGCACAGCTTCCACGGTTGCAGCGAGCTGCCAAAAAGGTACCCCAGGCTAGGGGACCCGGACGGAGAGCTTGAAATCCTACGATTGCGAATACAAAGGGGCCAAAACTAAAGAAGGATGCAATGGGTTCAGAACCATTATAGATCATAGGTTCGCATCGTTTTGACTAAATTGAAAACATGCTCTATCGACACCGGTGTCTATTTCTGTCTCTATCTAGGCCCTATGGCGTTTTTCCCGCCCCTTATTCTATGTAGGTTCCGGTTTTCCCGAGCGTCTCCTGTCGAGGCCCGTTGGCCCTTGCGTCTGCCAACGGGAGAGCCATCCTGGGAAGAAGGTTGGAAAGCCCATCCCATAAACCATCGAGCGATCACATTATTTTCCGACCCTGCGTCCAGGCCACGTACGTGTCCACATAATGGGAATGGGGCTAGTTCTGCATGCGGGAGGCAGCTTCTTCCAGAGTACCAGATTGCCGCCGAGACACATCCCAATGTTTCTTCTGCTCATATCATAGCGGAGAGTCGCTACCACACCGGCTGAGAAAACCAATTGATCAACACTGCGCTGAATGTCCTGCTAATTTATGGGTTGCTTCACCTGAATGGTCTCGTCCCTTGTCGAAGCGATTTCATCCATCGCTCGTTCCAGATCCAACAATCCGACCATACCGTCATGTTTACGTTGCTGAATGACCCTCGTCATTTACCCTATATATTCGATTGATGTCAGTGAACACATAGAAAACAAAATTCTGGTTCGAATGGGATCCAGAATGGTGTTTGTGGAGGGGTGAGCACACCGTCACAGAACATGAGGGATAATGGACAGCGGTTAAGCCATCTGTCAACCGCCCAGGACTGACGCATCAAAGTTGTAATTCAGCAGGCTGGATTGTCCTAAACTCAACAGATGCCTCTCTTCATTTGCCCCTCCATATCGCCCCCGGCTGTACAGAATGACTTGGTTCCCAAAGTATTCCCGACCGGCCCATTCCCAGCATGGAAATCACGACGACAGGATAGGAGGGGTAGAGATCCTTTCGATATTCGAATTGTCGACCATGGTCAAATCGAAACCTTGGTTGTACGATGAGGGGGAACCGCAGGTAAGGATATGCTTTCTGGGACTTGGTATACACATCAGTGGGTACACGAGGGCTTCTTGAATGAAAGAGATTAATCAGACTCACGACCTAGGCCTATTTAGATCCATATGTCTTTGACCTTGTCGCAGAGAGAGATATGGCGTACCGTGATATCAGTACGCGCATTTAGGAGAGGATATCCTGGTTGATGAAAATAAACCTTTCATGACGATGTAGGATCCCGGGGAGGAGAAAGCATCGGAGTGACAGTATGCCGCATCATAGGTAAAACCTGTACTGGAAGCCACATAGTACTCGAGGAGACGATCTTAAACCCGACGGTAGTAGGGAGGCTTTTCCTTGATCCTTGATCCTTGATATGGTGATAACCATGGGAAGGATGCCATCGGTGGTGGCCGATATGACAAAAGGATTGTGCCCTGATCTGGTTGGGACGTCATGTGCCGGCCATCCCAGCACAATTGGCGGGCCAATTTTCCAGCACTCTCTTTAGACGCTGTCCTCCCTGATTCCAAGTCTCGGGCAGACATCCGAGAGCTTGATAAGAACCTTATTGGCACGTTTTTACCATGTGATAAATATCCCGCAGCCTGAATATGACACAGTTCCGTCACCTCTTTGCCTGGACATTGACCTATGAACCTGTAATAAACATCGGCAAAGTAGAACAGATCTTCTTTCAAGTTTGGAAAGTAGGTTCGAAAGCCTCCCCCCCGCTCAAGCCCATAGTTTGGTGGTTGGAGCAGTACGCGGCAGTTTTCACATAAAGAAGTCACGATGCGTAATTTGACTCGATCCGGATAACCAACCGATCAAAGGAGGGTAGGAACAGTGCAACGAAATGACGAAATGAACAGACAAGTGCGGTTTGCCCTTCTCGTAGTGGTTGTTGGTCCGTGCAGGAAGCTACCCGGTTCGAGGGTGGTGTTCCATTCACTATATCGACATCTACGCGACTCGCTTAGCATGCCCTTTGTGATCCCCCCTCTGTGTTTGTTCGGAGACGTTCTCTCATCCGATTCTTCTCTTCTTCTTCTCTACAACTGTTCCTCATCTACAAGCACTCTCGTTGAGACCAAGCCTTGTTCCATTACATTGCTCTCCTATCAACCGTGCTAGTAACAACGAACCAATTGCTGAGACAACATCGTCGGTCAATATGGCAGATGCTTCACATCATCTGTCACTTGGCCACACGTTCACAAACTATCGCGAGACCATGCTGTCAACACTGATCAAGGTCGAGCAAGCAATCGACAAAGGCCTTTCTGGTAAAAATAACAGTTACGGCGATATGGCCTTCACAGAGTCTGTTCTGGAATCGGTTTCCAAGCTGAAGCATATCCTCAGCGCTGAAGACCACGTCAGGATTAACGGACACCAACTGGACCTGGCTGGTGTGGTAGCGGTCGCTAAGTAAGTCGTTAGCTTGCTCACAGAACAGCACACATCCAAGCTGACCCTTCATCTTACCTTAGATATGGAATGATGCCGGCCATTGTCGAGGACGATGAGATTCTCCAGAAGATGAACGCCAGCATCGCATTCCTAAATAAGTACCTCAGTGCCGGTAACACGGTCTATGGGGTCAACACCGGCTTCGGAGGAAGTGCAGATGCGCGGTCGGACGATCACGATACACTCCAGAAGGCCCTGATTCAGCACCACAATGCGGGTGTGCTTCTTCCTGCCGAACAGGGCCTTGAAAGCTCCGTTATCCAGGACTGCATGAAGAAACACTGCATGCCCATCCCTTTGGTGAAAGCTGCCATGCTGACTCGGTGCAACAATCTGATCCGTGGCCACTCAGCCGTCCGTCCTGAAGTCGTCCGTCACATTCTAACGCTGGTTGCTAATGATTTCACACCTGTTGTTCCACTGCGAGGCTCCATCTCGGCTTCCGGTGATATGACTCCCCTTGCATATATTGCAGGGGCCATCGAGGGCAACCCAGACATCTTTGTCGATTGTGGCTCGAAGAACCGCAATGCCACTCTCCGCGCGGACGAAGCTCTCACCATGCTAGGACTCAAGCCCCTCTCCTTCTTGCCGAAGGAAGTACTCGGGCTCCTTAACGGGACTGCCTTCAGTGCCGGGGCAGCAAGCCTTGTCTTGTTCGAAGCCAATCAGTTGGCCATTTTCGCTCAAATCGCTACCATCATGTGCACGGAGGCATTGATGGGTACACGCCGCAATTTCCATCCGTTTATTGGAAATGTTCGCCCTCACCCAGGACAGAAGGAAGCAGCACGCAACATGTACGGTCTTCTCGCAGATTCTAAGCTGGCCACCAATGCACGCCCCGAGAACGCCGGCCTTGCCCAAGACCGCTACGCAATCCGCACCACGTCCCAGTGGATCGGTCCTCAGATAGAGACGTTGGCTCTCGCGACACGTCAAGTGGAGTGTGAGCTGAACTCGACTACCGACAACCCATTGCTGGACCCACTCCACGGCGAGGTGCACCATGGGGGCAACTTCCAGGCGGTTTCGATCACTTCTGCGATGGAAACCGTCATGGGCTGCATGCAGATGATCGGGAAGATGGTCTTTGCGCAATGCTCTGAGCTCCTGAACCCAATGTTCAGCAAAGGTCTCCCTCCGAGCCTCTGTGCTGACGATCCCAGCGTGTCGTTTGCTTTCAAGGGTGTCGACATCAACATGGCATCGTACATGAGTGAGCTTGCATACCTCGCTCATCCCGTTAGCAACTCTGTCCAATCGGCCGAGATGCACAATCAGTCGATCAACTCGCTGGCTCTGGTCACGGCGCGCTACGCAGCTGACACCGTCGAGATTATGTCCCTTATGATGGCGACGTATATCTATGTGCTCTGCCAAGCACTGGACCTCCGTGTGCTCCAGCTTGAGTTTGAAGACACCGCCAGGGACCGCGTGGACGATATCACTGCGACACTCTGTGCCGAGGTCGTTCCTGCTGACCGTGTCCCACGTATCCAGGAGTCGGTCTGGCAACAGCTGATTCAACACTGGGGCCGAAACGCAAACCTCGATCTTGCTGAGCGTGCAGAGACCTCGGTGATGAACACCCTGGGAACCCTTCTCAACTTGCTCAACACCCATTGCGATGATGAAGCGTCCGATATCCCCCTGACTGTGCTGAACTGGCAGGATGGGGTCAAGTATATCCTCGCTGAGCAGTATGGCTCGACTCGTGATGAGTTTTTCCGCAACCCAAACACGACAGACTATCTTTGCACGGCGTCGATCAAGCTATACAACTATGTGCGTAAGACTCTGGGCGTTCCGATGCACAAGGGGATTGAGGACCATCCGACTTACCTGCCACACCTGCTTCCGAATGACAAACAATCGATTGGATCGCTGATCAGCACGATTTATATCGCTCTGCGCGAGGGGGACCTCATGCACACCCTAGTGGGCTGCTTTGAGATCCCCGTGCTTGATGGTATTTCAGTGGAGGAGAAGGAATAAGGTAGTTGGATGGGATTTTGAAGGATAGGTAAGGTGTGTTAAGGTGAGAGGATGAACAACCAGGAGGGAGGTTGCTGGTTTGTTGTGTCAGGAAAACACAGACGACGGCGGGTTTTTTTATTCACTTACTTGTGCGGAGCCACAGGGGTTTTTTCTGCCGACTGCAGTGAAATGACCTGCCAACGAGCTAGCCATACTGGTCGAGCTGATTTGCTTTCTTCTACTTCGTTTTCTTGCTTTTTACTTTCCATGGAAATGCGGCCATGACTAATGATCTTGATGAGTTGCGATTGTACCTGATGACTTTGTGATACGCTGATTTTCTGTTGCAATGCTAATGTTTCTATGAGAGTTAATATCATAGTAATGAATGGCCTGTTTGTCAAGAGACAGCATATCAAGTCCGTCTTCCCTCGGAAGTCTAATATGCGCAAACAGTCAGCCTGAGCCAATGCAACCTCTGATACAGCATATGCGAATCCAGATCCTTGATAAGCTACGAGCAGTTTATACGATGAATTCCCCTCGAATCAGCAGCTACATTTATTACCTGATGACTGCCATGAACATCAACGGTGACTACAAAGACGATCCACCAGATCTAATCTTTACTAAAAACATTCTTCCCTTAGGAAAGCACGAGACGTAGACGGATTTCATTTGGATAAGTTTGATTTCACTCATCAACGAAGGTCGAGTGTAAGACAAACCTTTCTTCCACTTCTGGGATTTACTCTTTCTTCTTTCAACGATGGTGAGCATGCCTTTCTAGATGGTCTGAGAGCGTACTACAGCAGAAGGACTTGGCTAAGGTTGTCATGGAGTGCATTTAGATCTTCTCGTCTTCGTCTCATCGATTCGTTCGGTATTGAAAACGCACCTTCGACAATTATATCGTCTCTAGAGAGAATGGAATCTATTGGCATCGAACAATGACCACAAAATGACCAACAAAACAGGTTGTATTATATACAGAGACACAGGCTCGTTCATGTGACCCCGAAAGGTCTTAGCAGCGACAAAAACGGTTCGAAGATGGCTGGTTTGCTATGTCCTTTCTCCTCGGGCCCTATGATAGGAGGTGGTCTATAAAATCTTCGATATTGGAGACTGTTCGGGGACTGCCACGCACTGCACAGCTGCCACATTGAACGTCGACAACTTTCGGCTCTTAGCAGAGAATGCTATCACTAGGATTGTCGCGCCCAGGGAGTATGTCTTGTCGGTCAAATCGGAGTCATGTTGGACTATTGTGGACTACCTAGTCTATGGAGGAACTGTCAAATGGAATAACGCACAAGGATAAGAAGCTGAAGACCCCCCGACAATGTGTTTCTTTCAGTCGAGCCCTACAAGGTAGAACCGGCGTTTCTCTTCAATCAAGTATAGTGTCAACCCTGATTTGAGCGTGCGCTTGCTAAGAAGTTCTATCTACACAAGATGAGATTATTCTTGGACAGTCAGCCAAGACGATCGGATTTGTATATTTTCCCAGGGATGTACCAAAGAGCCAATCAACCAACACCTAATTACTCAAAATGCTTATAGCACCCCGTATATTAGAGAAATTAGATACTACCGATAGTATGATCGACAAAGCCTCTCCTGGCCGTGGGATCCCCAACGCATCGCATAGGCATCCGAGATCGCTCGCACGGGCGTGGCCGCGTGTCCTGGGCCGATGAAACCTTAATAGAGACGATTATGAATTCATCATCCGAGCAAGTATGGCGCAAGAGGTCCAAGAGATGCGGGGGGGGGGGGCATCCTATCGGTGATAGGCGATAACAGATAATGTGAGACAGGATGTAGTTGGTGAGGCGTTGCATAACCGGGGACGGCGATTGCGTGATGCCGAGAACCGTAGCTTATCACCGCCGTATATACTTAACAGTCCCCCAGCGTCCAGCCATGCTCACATCCTCAGTCTCCATCTCCTTCAACCATTCACTCGATTGCTTAGCAAACACCATCATGGCTCCTGGACTCTCCACAGACCTCCCCATCCACTCGCACCCGTCCTCCGGGGATGCGAAGCTCGACCAACCACGATATCCCACACCCTTGAAGCCCAGCGGCGCCTTGGACCAGTTCGTTTTCGAAGAAACCACCCCCGTCATCGGCCGCGAGTATCCCACCGTCAACATCGTCGACGACCTCCTCAATGCGCCCAACTCCGACGAACTGGTGCGCGACCTCGCCATCACAAGTACCTTTCCCCACCCCCACCCCCGCCCAACCCCATCACTAACCACCCTCACCCAGTCTCCCAACGCGGCGTCGTCTTCTTCCGCGCCCAAAGAAACCTCACCGATGACCTCCAGAAGACCCTCGTCCAACGACTTGGCGAACTTACCGGCAAACCCGCCAGCTCCACCCTCCACATCCACCCGGTGCTCAACAACACCAGCGAATTCGGCGTCGCAGACGCCCAAATCAGCACCATCAGCTCCCTCGCCCGCAAGAAGATGTTCGTCCACGAACGCCAACCCGACCAGCGTCGCTACGACTCCGCCCAATGGCACTCGGACATCCAGTTCGAGCCCGCCCCGGCCGACTACACTTCCCTCCGACTGACCCAGCTCCCCAGCAGCGGCGGCGACACGCTCTGGGCCTCGGGATACGAGATCTACGACCGATTCTCACGCAAATACCAAGAATTCTTCGAAGGACTGACAGCAACATTCGTGGGCGATGGGTTCCTCAAAGCCGCGGAGAGAAACCCAACAGAAATCAAAGTGTACACGGAACCTCGAGGAAGTCCGTTGAATATCGGGGCGGAGTTATCAGCCGTGCATCCGATTGTGCGCACGAACCCGGTGACAGGGTGGAAGAGTATTTTTGCCTTGGGGCCGTTCCCGAAATATATTAATGAGTTGAGTCCGAGTGAGTCGGAGGAGTTGTTGAGGAAGTTTCGCTCGATGATTACGGAGAATCATGATTTGCAGGTGAGGTTTAAGTGGAGGAATGAGCATGATATTGGTGAGTTTGCATCCCTCTTTCTCTTTGCTGTTCTCAGATAGGTGTGTCTGGAGGGATGGGTTAACTAACAATGTCATAGCTATTTGGGATAATAGGAGTGTCTATCACAGCGCCACATTCGACTACGAAGGTCTCGGAGAGCGATTCGGACACCGCGCAGTGGGGATTGGAGAGAGGCCTTATCTCGACCCCAACAGCCAGTCGAGGACCGAAGCACTGGCTGCGGAGGGGTTTTCGGATTGAATGATTAATGACGATGACATGGAGTATATAATGTGCGAACTCGGGCAATTTTATAGCAGCTTTTATTCTATCCCCAAGCCCCCCAGATGCCTACTATCTAGCCCACGGGCCTGCCTCCGGAACAAAACATAGCTCACTTCAGTCAAGGTAAAGCGCACATAAATATAGTAGTACCCCGCGAAGAAAAATCCACACGAGACTTCACCGGCTCATCCCTTTCGACTTCCGGATCCACAGGCTCCAAATCCACAAAACAACAATCCACGCCCAGCGCAACCATCTGCACCCAATGAATAATATACCCAAACCGTTCATAGTACCGGGCCGCTTGGTCCGCAAAATCAGCGTACCATTCATTTCTGGCCTCCGCACTTAACCAGACCGTGCTGGCCGAGAATCGAATGGTGAGTATGGGTGGGTTATCTGGGTGAGTTGGTTCGTTTTCATGGAAGCCGTGACAGATGGGCTGGGCGGCTGGATTGGGTCGTCGGGGGTGGTATATACGGCCATAAGCGGTGGGGGGGGATGTGCTGATGTGTGGTTTTAGTGGTTATGAAAGAAGAGGGGAAATAGGGGGGGGTTTACAGTTCGAATTGATGGTACGCATGGTGTAGAATGCGTTTATGGCGTTCGTCGTTCGGGATGCAGATTGATAGGAGTTCCATGTGGCATGGGTAATCCATGGGAAGTGAAGCGTGGTAGCGGGTTATGCTAGGGGTTTGTCGTTGGATGGCACCGGATCCTCTGATAACTGCTTCGTCTACTAATTGATCGAGTCGGAAGAGAACATACTCGCTGTGGGAGGTTTTCCATTCTGCAAGAAGCATTAGCCAAAGGGATAAGCTTCCATGAAGATTAGTGGTGCAGAGCAGGCTCACCAATCAAGATTCCAACTCGACATGTCCCTAGCTCAGATGCGATGCTGACTTCTCGGCCCCATCGGAGACGAGGGGCAGCTAATTGCTCATAGATGGCAAGACGGAGATCGCGGAGAAGTGGGAAGATATCAGGTTGGTTTTCATCGACTTGGAGCCACAGCACATCGAACATCAGCACTTGGGCGGGTTAGGAATGGAAATCCATAACTAATGGAAACCCATGCTAGATTATAGCACCCATGGGACGCCAGATGGCGTCAGGGCTGGGACAGATACGACGGTCAGAATCAAGATCATCAATACTTTTTCTACCCCATTCGTCAAACTTACTAGTGTAGTCAAACCCTTTGTCAAGTGCGTACTAGAAAAATACTCAGATTTAAAAGATAATGCCTGAAAAGAGCTCGAGGGATGCTATTGGATTAATCAAGAGGGGGAAGAGAATGTATTAATATAAGTATTCTATTAAGATAAAGAAGTGTTGTGCGGTGTGCAAGATAAGAGTCTAGAGTTTGCTACAAAAGGTCTGGTTTTAGGCCCATAAAACACGCCCATATGGAATTTTCCATAGTAAAAGACCCAGAAAGATACGACATTCATATAATTACTCCTCCTCGAGCCAACCTACAACTCCACAGACAAGCTTTGGGAATGCCGTGTTTAGAGTGGATATTACAAGAGTATCAACAACTTATTACCATTCCTCTTCAACCCACCGGCCTCTTTCCGCCAGGTCATACTCATTTGCGGCCGTAAGGACTAATAAATCTACCAGCTCGAGACAGTGATCAGACCCCGCAGCGAAAGTCCGAGGAAGGGTTATCGGAACGCAGTGATTTAAAAGAGGCTCCTTTTGTAGAAGAGGGATTAAGAGACCAAATCCAAAAGACAGTTGAAACTCTCGCCATGCATCGCCGTCTTGCCATTGGATGAAAATGAAGATCCCGCGGGGCTCGTTGGGTATAGGGGCCCAGTAAAGGTTTTGGAAGCCGGGAATTGTGGAGATGAAGGCTAGAGACTGTTGCCAAAGCAAATATGCTATATGATGCTGGTCCATAATATCAAATTCTGGTCGAAAAGTGAATCTAATGAGGCTGAGGATAGGCGTTTTGGGCAGGCAATAATGAGGGCCTGTATTGTCCCACCTGACGCCGGCAAGACATGGATAGCGCTTCTGCATGTCGTAAAAATATGGGCATCGACTATGCTAAGGGTCAATGCAACTGCGTTGAGTGACTAAGTGTTTTTCACCTTACCAGGGAAATACAGAAGAATGAAGGCCACGTTTCGTGGTTGCAGATGGCTTAGACAACCCTGTATTGCCTGACGTGCCCTAAATGCTTAGTAAGGGGTTCGCTGGTTGTAAGCGCTAGGTATAACTTTGGAAGGATTGATACCAGTAGAGATATTCACACCAAATCAAAACATCATCTCCTAAATGGCAATGAGACGCAGGTAGAGGCTGCCCTACACTGGTTTACCCAACTAAAGGAGGGAGCTTCTCTCTATGACCTGTCTCTCCGACGTCATTGCTCTATGTTCGGTGCACACCATCTTTGGAGTTCTTTCAGTGCCAATGATACTAGAGCTACTTCTATCTGATATCAACTTGTACCACTGGGGTATCCTTCACCTTCTGAGCAAATGCGGTGGGCTGAGACTTTTGTCGCTCTGCGATGCCCTCAACAAAAGCCCGTCCAACAATTTTACAACATGGAACTTCTCTCTCATTCAACAACATACACCCCTCAAGTGGACGAAGTATGAGCACTCGGGAGATGCCACTGGCGATAAAAAGAAAATCACCCCTCTTGACATCACAGTCTGTGAACCCGAAGCTCGCTGGCGTCGGGTCCTCGATAGCTGACATTGAAAACAAACGTTTCCCCTCTAGCTTAGAGAAGCATCCAAGAATTGGTCTTACCTGCCGCTCCTCTATACCTAGAAGTTGACCATCCCGCCTGAGGTTGCTCAAAGTTTCCGAGAACAAAGCAAAAGACATCACACTCCATAACCCCGTATAGTTGTAACACGCGCCGATTACTTTGTCTGCCACTTCGAAGCCGTCAGGCCACCCGTTTTCATCATTCCTAGTGCAGTCAAGGTAGGTTAGGATCTCTCTGAGAGGCGCGTGTTCCTCGGCACTCAACCTTAATGACTCCTGGACGATACCTATTACTCGGCCACAAAGCTGCAAAGTTCGCAGATCATCCGTTATTATGGGTGAATAGCCATCTGGACTTTCCCACAGAATTGTTTCAGGAACTGTGTGTGCGCCGCAGTCTGTCCAATTCGTACCAAGGCGCTGCTGGGTGGTTGCGACAACATCTACTACCCATGATGGAAGTGACTCGTCATCAGTGAAACAAAAGTGCTCAAGAATTTTGGTGTTTCCCTCATATTTTAAAACGTATGCCGTTGTTTCATGAATCAGTTGATTCACAGTTTTCTGGTAGTCCGGAGGATATTTCTCCTGGGCCAAAGGAGCCATTGCATATAATGCGTATACCCTGTCAAGTGGGTTGCTGCATTTTCGATGAGTTGTGATCGATAGTAGCACACCGAGTGAGCAATTAGCTGGCGAACTTGGATCAGGGTGCAAGTCCTTTTGTACTAGGAGGTCTCCTGGTAGAAAGGGAACAAATTTGTGGAAGGTCTTTTGGCATATAACCCCATGCCGTGCTAGTATCTTCTGCGAAAAGTCCTTTGCGTCGCCATCTGGTCCTCGGCTGGCTATGATGCGATATTTACTCATATCCTCCTCAGTTGATTGATGAAGCAAGGCCAGTCTCTTGATCATGTCTCCCAATGTGAAAGAGAGCTTTCCGGACATACAGATCGGCCTCGTCTTTGGTAAGTGCCACTCCTGGAAGGTCCACAGTCGCTGCCAATAGGGCGCGCATAATATGTCAAGGGTGCCTTCCAAGACATTCATCATTGCCATGTCTCTCGTACGATATTCTTGGCTTGAACGTGTCGTTTGATTATGGATATTATGCCACCACGTGCTTCTCGGGGTACGTCGCTCTTCGCAATAGTCCTGATAGGCGACTGCATCTTCAATATTTGGGGTTAAGTCACCCAGCCAAGTAATTACGGAGGTGGCGGCGATGTAGATATGACTCATCAAGAGGACCTGGGAATTTTTCTCCAACATGTCATCTTGGTTGATACAGAGGTAGTCAACCCAAACGACTCGTTCTTGTTTTGGCTGGCGGAGTGCACGTAAAAATTGTTCCAGGTTGATTGATGCACCAACAGTACAGCCATCTATCTGGACATCCGTTGTGACAGTGATATCTCCCCAGACATACGAAAGCGCCTCGAATTCCCGGGGGTCTTTGAGTGATATAAGATGAAGTGAGCCTTAAACTGGATTTGCCTCGTTCTCGTCAGGCCAGATCGTTAGAAGCCGAATCTCATTGTTATCAGGATTCAGTTTGGCATAATATAGCGACATTCTGGTAATCTCTGAAGGTCTGGGATGCAATTCGGTGGCGTGTGGGCATTCTCCAGTAGCTCTGTGTCCTGTGCTGACGTGGAATGGCGGGGTCGCGGGGTCTAGCGGAGCGGACAGACTGAGAGGTCTGAATAGCCAATCACGCACTCTTGCTCCTAACACATGTTGCTTCAAAGTTAGTACCAAGTCTCTAGACTTTGCTCTTGTTCCAGGCCACTTATTCAGTTTTATTGATCCGAGAGCGCCCTGAGGCTAAGGCGCGATAGGATCGAGTGAGGCTTGGATGAGATTGTGAACAATGTGATACCATGACAAGTAGGCTCGATTGAGTCTTTATAATGGAGCTTCGTATTTCCCTAAGGTGTCAAGATTGATACTCCCGGCATGCTGACACTGCCCACAGTAACCAAGATGGGATAAACGTAAACACGACTTGATGCCTCAGGTTATGACCGGCCAAGGCGGAGATGGGTGGCAAAATAAAGCCCACGTTTCCCTTCGAGCGAGCCAATGAGTCTCAAAGTATTCGTTGCCTGGTGCCTGAGTAAGTCCTGGGCTGTGTCGTAGCAAGAAAGAACATTAATTGCACCATGAACATAAAATCCATGTACCGCTGGTTGAGGAAACTCATCGTTTGCCTGGTGAAGCTACGTGGTTAGCTGAAGCTAATGATGACAACTGGAGGGACTGCAAAAGATTGAACCTGAACCCGATCACAAGCCACGAGTAGTACCTGATGACGAAGAGGATCGACGTGTGTCGCGCAAACTTGGGCTACATCAAAACCGGCCACTGGCGCATCATGATGGGCATTCCCACGGCATGCGAGCCCGCTCCACTTTCAGCCCTACACAGCATCAGGCATGACGTCACCAGTTTCTCATTCCTCGACCTTTTAAAATCCCCTGACTTCAACCATCTGTTCTTCAACCGTTCAGAAATCGAAGCTCTACCAATCCTCCACCTATCTTGGGTCAAACTCAGTACATTTCTACCAAAGAAACCCCCATCAAACCCACAGAAACCGCCACCATGCCCGGAAAAGTGTATGTTCTCAGTTCTGTCAGACTGCCACCCTTGTAAAGGAAGATACTAATCAAACCTCGCATTAGCGGCTGCTGCGAAATCATCATCGCCTTCTTCCTCCCCTTCGTGGGTGTCTTCATGCGCACCGGGTGCAGTTGCGACCTCCTCATCAACATCTGTTTGTGTATCCTGGGTTGGGTGCCAGGTGTCATTCACGCCTAGTATGTGGTGCTTTCCAGCTCGTGGTGAATACAACACTAACGATGTCATAGCTACATCCTGGCCAACAAATAAACAACAATCGCCTCTGTCCTGATGTGCCGGTCGCGGAGGATTCAGATCGGGTACGGGCGCATTCGGCGTATCAATTGGGTATCTGAGCTTTGCGAATAATAATGTTTACTCTACGATTGTATATATCCCGCGGCAATAATGATGATTGACTTGTGTGCGAAATCTAGCTCAGCGCTCGAGCACCCGCTTCGCTACGTAGGCAGCAATTTTCGGCTCTCGCGAGGCGGTGAGGCGATAAACAGTGACATCATATGATGGTTGCCGATTATGACGATCAGGTTGGATTAGGTTGAGGCTATGCAAATAGACCCTCACCCATTTTCTGTCCTTTTGCCGTAAAGAATGCGACATTAAGTCAAATTTGGGTTTCCGATCGCAGATGAAGGACTGTTGATCAGACGAAATGTCGCAGGCTGGTGTGCATGACTGAGAGTGTGTATAGCTTACTCAGCAGCATAATTCTGGGCTATGCCGCGGTTCTCCTTCCGCCGGCCAATATGATCTCATCACGCCTTTGCTTCCTTTACTGCATTCACCACTCTTACCTTCCCACTCTTCGACTTAACACCGAGCCCATTATGATGCCGTATCATCAAAACCAGCCATCTTGGCCGTCTGCAGATGCCCACAAGGTCTACACATTGACCGGAGCCCAAAATCAAGCAATCATCTACACATGATGCTAACTCAAGGCTGTTTGATGTCATAAAAAAGAAGTCAAGCATTACTATTAACCTATTCTTCATGCAGACACTTTCCACATACAATCCATTTGACTGCTCCCTTCGTGACAAAATACAGCTCCATCACCCCTTATTCATCCTATACTCCTCAATCACCAACGCAAACTGCCTATCGACCAGATCCTCCAGGAAAACAATATAGGTACCATCAAGCTCCTTCGTGATATTCTTCAACGCCTGCGCCACCGCACGACTCCGAACTTTCAGATTGGTCAGAGTTTGCAGCATATCATCACCGTAATCCGCTGCGAAGAGGTCGCTTCTCTGTGCATCATATTAACACTATCCTCTTACCATAAATTTCCTTCGCTGATAGCCCATCTAGGGAAGGAGGGAGTATACCTTATCACTGATAACGTTCAGCATGTCTCCAAAAATTGCCTTCAATGGTGTACAAATCCCAGCAATTACGGTACTGCTGCGGGCATCGAGGTTCTCGGTTGATTTGGCGGTTGATTTGGCGGTTGATTCGGCTTGGTCGAGGCTCTGCTCTAAATCTGAAGAGGGGGTTCGGATCTCGTCAACGTCATTTGGGGTGAAGGATCGGAGGGCTTTATCTAGCTTTATGGCGTTCAAGCCGATCTTGACGAGGGAGGTGATG
This sequence comes from Aspergillus sclerotiicarbonarius CBS 121057, assembly GCA_003184635.1. Taxonomy (NCBI): domain Eukaryota; kingdom Fungi; phylum Ascomycota; class Eurotiomycetes; order Eurotiales; family Aspergillaceae; genus Aspergillus; species Aspergillus sclerotiicarbonarius. The sequence continues at coordinate 6,412 of KZ826369.1, read as the reverse complement.
AGGGGGATGGTTTCAGTGGTGCGGGGGAGGAGCTGGTTGGGGGTTGAAGGGCTGGGGAGGGCGAGTGTCAGGGATGAAATTAAGATGGTAGAGAGGAGAGTGAGGATCACGAGTGGGAAGCGCATCTTGATCGATCTGAGACGTGATAGTGCCTAGAGCAAGATGCTGGAGCTAAGGTAAGGATCTACGGGACTTATAAGCTGGTATGTCTCATTTCCCTGAAATTGTGATTCTCACTTAGTGTAATAGGAGGACGTACAAGACGACAAGACTGAAGTAGCACACGATAATGTACTCCGTGCTGCAAGAGCGTTTCAAATGCAGGTACTACCTACATATTCTAGCTGCATGCTCCCTGGTAAACGTTGTGTGACAGCTTTTGCCGGGAATAGTCAAGACCTACCAGGATAGACTGACATTCTGCGGTGATTAGCATTTAATCATGAGCAAATTGGCATGAATACATCGAGGCTAATTGCCACTCGATCAGAGTAACCTATCATCTCCTCGGCTTTGGAAGCGGTCCGTTCGGAGTTTCATGCTCGACAATAACACCTGGCAACACAAAGCAGACCGACATCATAAACAGACTTCAGCTTGCTAGGGATAAAGTGAGATCTGACTTATTTGGGTAGGAAACATACGATTATATCAACACCGATCCATTCCATAATGGCAAAGGCCTTTCTGGATATGACTCGTCATATTAACTCCCATGCAAAGCCCCCATCAGTCATCTATCACGAGAGTAACAGATACTTGCAACTCTCAGTCTCCCTAAACACCCTTTTCAAAAGTGGCATGGCAGCGAATAACACACCCACCCATGAATAGGAAGGCAACACAGCCACACAACCCAAGCCGTACCACACCACACCACACCACACCCGGGCTCGCTCCCGATCCACAACGTGAACCCCTCTACCTTTCATTCCAAGAAACTGTCAAACGTCAGCATAACCCCCTCTCTCCATATTAGCGCCAGACCGTCCCGCCACATTGCTCGGAGCATCCGACGGCATCTAGATGCCAAGCCATGCACGCAATGCTCTACTAGGCTACAAACAGGAGTACTTTGCGACACCCCCACGGAAGGAATCATCATTCCCACGCATTATTCTCCCACGTGCATTATTTAGCCTAGCAAGCGCGCGGGGGAGGGGTTGAGTGAGACTTGGGCGGTACGGTACGTACATAGTAGTATTATGGCATACCCGAACGAACGGCGTGGCTCTAGCTAGCTTGTTGTCGTGCGTCCCCCACAAGGAGCGCATTATGGAGTAGGTAGGTAGTCTACATCCATCTAACCACCATCCCCTCAAATACGATTACGAGGGATATACAGAGTACTAGGATCATAACATCCACCTCTCGCATTCCATTCCCGACACAAATGGATAAATACATACCCCCTAGGATACTAAAGTATTGCGCAATCGACATGCATAATGAACTATAAGGCACGACTGCAAGAACGCGGCTTACAGATTAAAAAAGGAAAATAAAACCGATACCTGAATGAAGACTTTGAGGAGGGGAAGCCATGCATGCATGTAGACATGCATTTACCCCTCCTTTGGAGAAAAAAAAAAGAGGTGGTCTGCTTACTCGGAAAGAGAATCTCCGGAAGCGAGGATGGAAATTTCGGGTACGAACTAGTGGTAGTCCGGGTAAATAATGGGGACGGTACGTATTGAGTATTGAGTATTTGTAACAACCTTCAGGTGGTTGAAGGGACGGACGGCTTCAGCCCTATAGCAGCCCTACGCCCTATGCAAGGCTTGGCGGGCTTGGCAAGAAGTAAATGTGGATTCTAAAGTCATATGTATATGGAAGATGGAATATAAAATGCTGTTTATAGTGAAAAGAAAGGATGTTTGTAAGATGGTATCGTGATGCAGATAAAAGGCGAGCGAGCTAAATGCTGCATGAGAAGGCAGACATGCAGGACGCAATACAATACAGTACCGGAAGACTCGGAGTCGAGATAAGAAAATGCGTCGGGGTAGGAATCCCGGCGAGCGACAGGGGAGGGAGAGGAGAGGAGACTGGGATTGAGAAAAAAGATCAATTTAAGGAATTGTTGCCTACTGAAATGTCGATTGGAAGGTTATAGATTGATTTAAAAAAAAGCTGGATCCTCAACTTAGATTATTGATGGGCTGACCACCTCCCAGCTCATTCATTCACTAGGGATACACCAAACCAAACCACCCGTGTACAGACACACGCTAACCAAGCGATGATAGCCGATGTAACTTTCCAACTACTAGCCCCATTCACCGGCCGGTCGGTCGGTCGGAATGATTCCCCAGCAGCTGAGCTGAGCTGAGCCGTCCCGTCCGCCAAACCTGTTTGTTATAAACCCAGCCATTCGCCATGCCATTATCTGATGATCTGATTACTCCATTATCTGATTATCTCGGACTTTGATTATCTGATCAGCCCCCCCCAAACCGGTGCTTGATTGCTCGCAGTCCCAAAATGGCATCGTCTCGGAGCCAATGGAGTCGAATGCTGGTTTTCACCACCTGCTTGCTGGCAGTTTCGGCGTTTAATTATGGGTTCAGTGATCAGGCGTTCGCGTCGTGTCAGGCCATGGACTCGTTTGAGCGCCAGTTTGGGGTTTACCATGCGAGTACGGGGAAGTATAAGGTGAAGCCGATGTTTACGTCGCTTTATAATAGTTTGAAGGCCGCGACGCAGATTATTGGTTGGTGTTGTTTTTGCGTGCTTTTGGGTGATTCTGACGAATTCGGATAGGTGTGTTCATCGGTGGGTATATCAGCAACACATATGGGCGCAAAATATGCATATTTAGTATGAATCTATACGCGCTGGGGAGCGCAGCCGTGGTGGTGAGTTCTACCACGGACGGGCAGATTCTGGCGGGTCGGGCATTACATTGTTAGTCTCACCTCACCCAACACCAAACCAACCAACCCCCCAATTTCAAAAATCCAAGCTAATAGTTCCAGACATCTACCTAGGAATGCAAATGGCCGTCATCCCCACAACCCTCGCCGAACTCGCCCCCCGAAATGTCCGCGGCGCCATGGGCGTGCTCTACTGGCTGAGCATCAAAATCGGAGGGTTAGTCGTCACCGGCATCGCCCGCGGAACGTCCAGCATCTCGACCAACACGGCATGGCGAATCCCGTTTGGCCTGATCCTCGTGGTGCCATTCATATGCATATTCCTCGTTTGGATCATGCCCGAATCCCCGCGCTGGCTTCTCCTCCGCGACCGACAGGAAGAAGCGTTCCAGGCGCTGAAACGCTACCGATCCGACAGCACGCCCGAGAGTGAAATCCACGAGGACTTTGAGGAGATGGCGCAGAAGGTCGCAGCCGCGATGCAGAAGAAACGGTTCAAGGATCTTTTCACGGTGAAGAACCGGGAACGGACGTTTGTTGTTGTGGCCGCGAACTTTTTCCAACAGGCGTCGGGGCAGGCGTTTGCGTCGCAGTATGGAACGCTTTTTGTCAAACAGCTTAAATCGGTCAATGCGTTTAGTGTTACCTTGGGCACGAATGCGACGGATATTGGCGCGTTGATTATTTCGACGGCGTTGAGTGATCGGGTGGGACGGAGGTGAGTTTAGTTTCTACCAGTTTACGTCTACGCGATCGAGTTGACTAACATGGGTTTGATTGCAGAATGCTCTTCCACACGAGCGGAATCCTCGAAACAGCTGCTCTATTGACCATGGGCGGACTCGGGACTGCAGACTCCAAGAACAAATCAGCCAAAGAGGGTATCGTGGCTATGTTACTTCTCTACAGCTTTGGTTGGTCTCTGGCCTGGGCACCGCTGGTGTATGTGCTGGGAGCGGAACTGCCATCGGCGCCGTTGCGAGAAATGACCCTTCAGATCGCGTATACGATGAAACTGGTGACTGAGTATGTCAACCCCATCCCCCCTCCCAAAGCAATCTCCGTATAATTCTACAATTACACCTACTAACTGATATCCCAGATTCGCCGTCACTTTCTCCTACCCGTACCTCGAAACCGCCGACGACCCGGGCCACGTCGACATCGGCGGTAAACTCGGATTCCTTTACGGTTCGCTATCGTTTGTTTCGGTAATTTTCGGATACTTCTTTATCCCCGAGACACGGCGCATGGAGTTGGAGGATATAGATAAAAAGTATGATTCATCGACGGATAGTGAAATGGTGGAGAAGGTTGAGTACCAGCTCGGTATGCAGAAAGAGGGAGAACGACGAGAGTCGAGAGCTGCGGATGCTTGATATGCACGAGTATGTCCTCTGGAGATATTATGCTTTCTTTATCTCTGTGGGGTTCGGAAAACATCGTGCAGATTAACATATATAGATGTCCCTGATGATGATGATGACTGGAAGATTTGATTGTAGATGGCATGCATGATAAAATGAACATATCGGTAGGGTTTATCTTTGTCCAGGCTGTGCTTTTGGTTGTTGGTTTCCTGTAATTCATGCAAGGATTGGATCGTGGTCTTCTTTTGACAGTTCGCAGATCTTCATTGCGGGGGTTCCCAAATGGTGATCTTTGACTGTTTGACTGAGGGCGACAAACATGTTAAGATACACATCCCGAACAACTTTGGTATGAGGCCTATCGCCATGATGAATCCCGCATTAATTGCATCCCAAAAATACCTACTTTTCCACAGCACATCCCTGTACCCAGAAACACGATATTTATTCGGTCTGCATATGCAGAGCTGCCCGTCTGCCTGCCCGCCATGAACTCACTCATTGGATCGGCTAAACCCACCCTGGTCCCCGACATCCATTTAACTTTCGGGCGCAACTTTATACAAAAAGAACCCCCTCTCCCCTCTCATCCAAGAAAACTGCAGACATACCTACATCTAACAATCGATTCACTTCCAAAATGCCAGACAGTCCCAATCACGCGATCGTATACGGCGCATCAGGGCTAATCGGCTGGGCTCTGATAAACCAGCTTTTGGTTCCATACCCTGCTACTAACACATTCAAGAAGGTGACAGCGGTCACGAACCGGCCTCTGGACCTCTCAGAGACGTATTGGCCGGAGCCGGACTCGCGTCGGCCGGAGCTGCAGCTGGTCTCGGGGGTTGATCTTCGTGGGTGGAATAAAACTACCTTGTTGGAGCGCTTGAGACAACGCGTCGAAAATATCGAAGATGTGACTCACATATACTACTTGGGTCCGTTGCTCTACGAGCAAAGTTACATTGAATATAGACTCACAATCAGCAGTATTCACCGCCATGGACGACGACATCGAAGAAGTCGCGACCAATCGCCGTATGCTACAGAATGTCATCGACGTTCATAACCTGATCAGCCCGAAGCTCCAATTCGTGGCTTTTGTTGGTGGAACACGAGTACGGACACCCAGCCCTGACAATCCCCAGCACAAATCCCCACCTGTTATTCTAACCACCGACATTCCCAGGGCTACGGCATCTACTCCCCCGGGGGAACATTCACTCCACCGCTGCACGAAGAAATGGTGAAAAATCTCCCACCCGACTACGCAAAAACAGTCGTTTATCCATCCTACCGCGAAATCCTGGATACGTCCAGCGCGGAAAAGAACTGGACTTGGTGCGAAGTGTGTCCGGATGCAATTGTCAGTTTCTTCCTCCCCCCCCCCCCTCCCCTCTATGTATTGTTTTGTTTCCTGGGCCGCTCAACTAAACCTAACTATCTTTGACTCTTAGATTGGATTCACCCCCAACGGATCACAATTCAGTCTAGCCCTGCACTGGGCCCAATATCTCTCCCTATACGCCTACAACAACGGCATCGGACCCCACACCCAGGGAAATTCCACCAACCCCATCGCCAAGATCCCATTCCCCGGCTCCCTGGCGGGCGCTACCTCCCTTTTCAGCCCCGTATCCAGCACCCGCCTAGCCCAATTCCTGATCTACGCATCCCTACACCCCAAAACCTGCGGCAGCGGGCAGTTATTCAACATCGCCGACCAAGAAACACCCAGCACATACGGCTCCCTCTGGCCTCACCTCGCAAAATGGTTCGGTCTTATCGGCATCGCACCCAGCGAGCCCGGCCCGGAAACAGAATATAATAAATTGAAAGTCGGGGAAATGCCCGAGGAAGTGTCATCGCTAGCGCCGGGGGAGTATATAGCGAAGTATCGGGATGTTTTTGCACAGTGGGGGTGTCAGAAGGCGGTTACGGGGGGCGTCGGGGCGGGAAATCGTCAGTTGGATAGCGTGGGGTATTGGTTGACGTTTGATCGGCAGTTGAGTTTGGAGAGGTTGATGGGGACGGGGTTTGAGGGGGGGAGGGGGAGGGATCCGGTTCAGGGGTGGGTGGAGAGTTTTGGGTTGTTTAGGAGGGCGGGGTTGATTCTTTGATTTGTCTGGGAGGGGGTTGGCATTGGATTTGGGGTTTTTTTTTGGG
>KZ826368.1:0-279513 GCA_003184635.1 Aspergillus sclerotiicarbonarius CBS 121057 | reverse complement strand
ATCCAGGTATCCTAAACCCCACCATCGCAATCAACCCCTCCCAGACTCCCTCCCTCCCACAGCTATCCACCAAAAACCACAATGGCCTCAACCACCACCTCCTCGACCAGCAGCGGCGGCTTCCTCCCCTCCTCCGCTCCCTCTACAACTACTACCGCTACTAGCAGCACGCCCTCCCTCCTCCCACAACCCCGCTCGCATCCCCTCCGCCCCGGCTCCGCCAAAGAAGCAACCGTGATCAACTATATCGACACCACCCTCCTGCGTATCGCGCGTCGTCACGCCAAGAAATTCAGCAGTGCGTTTGCGGATCCGAACCTCCCGGAGTCCGAACGGGGGTATGAGAACTTTAAGGAAATAGGGAGGGATTTGGAGGCCGTGGTGGATGTGCTTTGGGTTAGTGGGACGCGTACGTTACTCCTTTATTCCTTTTTTTATGTGTGTTTGGTAAGGGATGGGGCTAATCATGAGTGTTGTGAACAGCATCGCTTCAAATCCCCTATTTGATTTCTTTGGCCGTGCAGGTCAATTCATATCTCGCTGAGTATCCGTTCTCTGCGGCAGCTACGTTTCGGTTGTTGGGGAAGTTGGATGAGGTTTTTGCGGGGCTTTTGGGGGAGGGGGAGGGGAGGGGGAGTGTGGTTTCGATGACGGAGAAGGTGAGGATTAAGAGTATTGCGGAGTCGGGGAGGGTGGTGGTTGTTGAGGCGAGGGAGAGGGAGAGGGAAAATGGAGGTGGAGATGGGTTTGGTGAAGATGAAGATGAAGATGAGGAGGATGACATGGAGGATGTGCTGGGTATAGAGGAGTATCCCACGGCTGGGAAATGGGAGATGGAGACGGCTAGGGTCTATGAGAGGACTATTCAGTTGTTGGGGGATGGGTTGGGTGAGGTTGGGGAATTTTGTGATGATGATATGGCTGCTGGAGAGAATGAGACCATGTGTGATGGTGGGAATCTGGATTTGGAGGGTGAGGATGAGACTTGATGGGGTGCGTTGCACGGCATAGCCTTCTTTTGGTGTCTATGGCGTTTGGGTGGTGACTTCTGGTGTATCTATTGGATCTATATTGGATGGGATACTATGTATTGGTTGGTGCTCGGCAATCACGCTTCTCTGCCACCGCAAATGCCGTCCGGTAGTCCATGCAGTCTAGACTCAGCTGGTGAGACTGTCCGGATTTCCGGTCCAACAATGGCCACATTAATCAGCCAGCAGGGATTGCAAGCGTGCCGCGTCCCCAACGAGTGGGCGGACACGAACCAGAAAAGCCGTGGTGACTTGTGACGCCTCGGAGGGGCCGGATCAGCCACGAGTGGAGAGAGACGGTCTTGGTGATAGTTCGTGACAATCCCCTGCAACAGTGGGTCGGGGATGGTTACTTCATGGGTGTTTCATCGTAGACTCATGTATTGAACCAGTGATATACAGAGTGGGAATGGCATGCATGGTCTGCCATGAGAGATCCAGGTTCATCCTGGTTTCATCGCCCTGGAGACAGGGGGTTGGATGAGTGCTCGTTCCCAGTAGACAGAATACTACTTCTGTATCCTGTCTGGTATCGAGAGGCGGATCCATGGTTCAGCACTATCAACTCAACCTACCGAGATTCCTTTGCAGCCCCGACCGAACAAAGGTACTTATAGCAAAAGTACTTCTCGCAGGAATGCCTCCTACGAGGTGGTGGTAGAGAACCGTTCAGATGCATGCATCCATAACGGCTAGGTGCAAGGAGAGAGAGGATGGAAATCTGCAAGGGACGGTCGGCGTACGGCGGCATGGCAGTGTAACCCAGTCTCCGTCCTGGGAGCACATACTCTGTATGTATGTGGTGGTTGAGTCTGCATCGCAAATATGTGCTGAAGGAAATGAAGAGCCCCTCCAGCATGATATATACAGTATACTCCTGTGGTCGGATGTAAGGGTGGTCAAAGCGAGCAAGGCACTAGGCAGCCTTATTCCTTGTCGTCGATCGAGTCAATCGATTCAGTGAAATATTTCCCGGGAAATTAATTTGCTCATTGCTCACGATGGCCCTGGAATCAAGGGAAGCAGAAATCATCGCAACTCCCTTGCTCATGCCAGAGCTCTGCAGGCAAATACTCCGGACAAGGAGTGATGACGCTCGTATTCTGGCCAACTCGCCTGCTGACTGGTTCCCCCCAGTAGGTAAAGTTATCATGGATTAATTACCACCCGGATCCTGCAAGGCGATCGCGTCGCGTGCGCGCCCGGGGGATACGGAGTAGTACCTAGGTAATAGGTACGGAGTACATCCTTTAGATGCTGCTGCAAGCCTGCGACAGAGGATGCAATTAAAACCGACTAGCAGCTAGCAGCAACTAGCAACTAGTACTACATAGTATGTAAGACGAAGGACAGCGAACCAACCCCCTTCACGAGGCTGATGAATTCTGTCTCAGACACTCGTGGGAAATGGGAATTCCAGAACGCGCCATGCATCCTCAGATTGGATCCTTACTGGCGCCCGTAGCAAGGATCTTAGTAGTACTTGGTAGTAGTACCTAGGAAGTACGTCGTACGTAGTACAGAGGGGTAAGTACTGTGTACACAGTACTGGGGTTCCTTTGGCTGGGTATTAGTACCATCCTGGTAATACCAATGACAGCCTGCCAGCCAAAATTACGAGCCGCCGGTGCCCGGATCCCGACCAATGGGCACCACATGGACCTCAATTCCATGGTTCGAGCTGCCCCCGGTGGAGTCGCCTCACATGGACGGTGCCCCGGGGACCTTTTTACTCTCGACGGTCAACCTGAGTGCCCTTGCCCTGCGGAGGCTCCATTTTCTTTTTATAATCGCGGCTAATCCACACACACACACACACAAACCTTGTACGGAATTCCAGGCAGTGAAATGTGAATCACTGGATCGGAATGGATTGATGGCAATGGCCTACCCTCCATTGAGTTAGTGGCAGGCACGGTGGTTGAATCATGGTGTTTGGAATGCCCGCTTATTCTTAGTATGGTTGCTTGGACCATCCCCGACGGCCACTATCTATTATTAACGTGAACCACGGCCAGTGGCACGGTGAAGTAGTCATCCGCAGTAATCCCTCATGGGTTGCTCCAGTTAATATAACTGACCCGACCACAATGGACTTCTTCAGTGTATAGCACCCTCCACTCTCCCACATGGACGTTCAGCTTCTCGAATGTCCAGGATACCCGATTAGTCCTCCGTCATAGACAGAGCAGGCTAGCTGCTCCACGATCCATGGGTCTGGGGCGCATTGGTGGGGGCCATTTTCCTTTCATTGAACTTTTCCACAGTCCAGGCGCTGCCATTTTTTTCCGGCCGCCTTTTTGGTTGGTCATTGATTGATTGGGCTGGCATCTCGGGCAATTCGCTGTTAAAAGAGAAAGACCGCCATTTCAGCTCGGCCATTCAGCCGCCCGGCCGGACAGTAGTAGGGCATGGCGATCCATCGGAATTCTGAACAATGAGGGCTGAAGTGGCTGCAAACGGCAACCGATCTACGAATGACCGTCAAGGCATCCGACAAGCCAGGCGGAGAACGGGACACGCCTATGACGATAAGGGCCCATGGGCCATGGGACGCGAATGGAACCCGACGAGTCACCGCGCGAGGACGGGAAGGGAAAAGACCTCACCTCACCTCACCTCACGACGACTCTGGCCGTCTTGCCCTCTGCATGTGCATCGCTCACATCCTTGCAGATTTCGTGCAGCCATTCGGCCATATTTATGAATCCTGGGCTCCTCCCTATGTAGGTACAGGTCCATTTGGGTTATGATTGTCCTGTCATCCTCCTCCACCCCAATCTGCCCGCCCCTTGTTAACTTACCATGGTCAATTGGCCAGGTATTAATATTACTGCCACCCCCCCGGTCAAAGGGACCCCATTACCGGGCCCCCCTTGCCTGATGACGATGTGCTTGTGGATAAAGACCCTCGTTTTCCCACCCTCTTGGGGGGTTGTTGATATAATGCGCACATGCTGCTGCTGCTGGTCTTTCTCCCTCCCTACATGACTGGAGAGATCGTTATCAAACCTCTGTACGGAGTCCGGTTGAGAGATAAATCGGGTCGTGATATACTCCGTGCGCTGGCTTGGGAAAACAAAGCCATGGGTAGCTAGGTACAGGAGCCGGGCGGCTTTAAGCTTCACGGATTTCCAAGTTCTCGGAACCTTCAATCCAGCAGCCGAGAAGATGACATGATGCAGAGCAAAGGGGGGGGGGGAAACGAAAAGAAAAGGAAGAAACCGCAGATTCTATTGTCTGGGCCCGTCCAACTACCAGAGGATAGTACAAAGAATATTGCATGCGATGAAAATAAGGATCATGTCAGGCTGCAAACCCGCAGGATGCAGCAGTCATCTGGTCCCAGGGTGTTTGGTTGGGTTGGGTCCGATGGTGGATGTATCCACTGCATGTACTATGTACCTGCGATACCTGTATTGGTCGTTCGCGCAGCACGGTAGGCAGGTATCCGTTGAGGTATATCTATCGACCGGTGCCTGTACTAGTTGGATGGATGGATGGGGGGATTGACGAATGCAGTCTGGAGTAGGAGGAGACTCGAGCAGAAGAAAGATAAGACTAACCTCTTTTACCCTGTAGTCGATATCTGGATCGCGATCTAAAACATACATCCAGTAAGGTCGTACACCCGACAGACAATCCAATCCAGCCTGGATGTTGAATACAAGACAATACCGATACTCCAGGCAGTACTATCCCGGTAAGGCCACACGATCCCACCGGAGAACCAGGCCTTGTAGATCTGGATTTCGCTCTGCTGCTGAGCCAGTCAAAGGGTTGGTTGGACTACAAGAGGGGGGGAAACGAAAAAAGAAAATCACAAGGGGAAGGAAGGGAGAAAAAAAAAAGAAAATCAATTCAGTAAAAATAATAAATAAATAAAAAAGACCTAAAAAAAAGAGCCTTTTCCTAGTCGGCAAACTTTCGTCCCACCCAGCTGGCAGCGCTGCGCCCGCCCCTCATCTCCTCCGTCACAGTCGCAGCAGCAAGCAGCAGGGCCTGGTGCTGGGTGCTGGTGCTGGTGCTGCTACTGCGGGCTTGCTTGCTGCTTGTGTGCTGATTATTCATTATTATTATTATTATTTTGTTTGTTCGTCTAACGATTCTGCTTCTGCCGTCCCTGGTCTGCCCTAGCAGTAGTACGCCGTAGCCATTCTTCCTCGTTTCCTTTCCCTTCCCTTCCCTTTCTCCCCTCCATCCTGAAGAATACTCTTTCTTCTACCCCTCCTCGCTTTCCTCTCTTCTCTCCTCCCGTTATATCCCCCTCTCCTTCAGTCCTTCCACCGTTCCCTTGTTCTTGTCGGAAAAGACGGAGTTGGTTTGCGGATAGTTCTGTAACTCTTCTTTGTGCCTTTTCCTCTCTTTTTCTGCTTTTCTTCTTATTCTTCTCCACCTCGCCGGAGTTATCTCGATTCTCCAGTTCCTGATTTCTCTGACGTCCTGGTCTAACGCATACTTCATTTTGCGCGCCACCTTAACCAACACATCGCTTCTCATCCCCCAAGCAGATTCTTAGGTAGCGTTTTGACATTGCCTGGTAAGTTCTCACTTTCTTTTCTTTTCTTTCTTTCTTTTTTTCCCCTTCCCCTCGACTCGTATGATATTTCTTGTTTTTTTCCCTTTTTTTTGCCTTTTCCGGCCGTGTGTGGTTGCGCGGGAGTTGCCGGCCACTGTCTCGGTCCATCATCCCTTCCTGTGCGATCAGACTCATGGGATTCAACCTTTGGAGGCGCCGTTGGTTGAATTATCGGCCCTGGGCAACTATGTCGTCCCGATTGCTCTGCATCCGGGTTGTCGAAATGGCTTTCCATCCTCGCCCAGCACGGTCTGTCAGCGACCACCATGCGCCATACGATTACGCTTCCTCGCCTTGATCCATTGCACGACGAGGTTCGGACGGTCGCTCAACCTCTAGTTCTTCCATGGCTACTCCTGCGCCTCGGTCCTAATTGTTGAATCCACGACCCGGCTGTTGCATGGCTTGTGTGTTGCAGGTCCGTTGGAAGACTTGGGTGGATCAATCGGGTCGGTCGCAACCGGAGCGGGCGGACGACTCTGGTAGCATCTTCGACGAACGCGGCCATGATGTGGTGAAAAGGCCTGTCTCTGACCATTCACGCATTATCGGCTCAATTCCACTACTCTTCCCGGTTTTGATCGATTCACTCGATGGAATATGCACCTTTCCGGCTATCCCATTGCGACCACCCGAGGAACCTTCAGTCTTGGCGCCTGACGGGCCGGGACCTGCAGTCGAGGCTGAATCCATCTTCACGGCCTGTCCCAACTTTCACCGATACGTTCATTCAACCACTTCTCCTGGAACTGCCTTCCCAGAGGACTTCTCGCCTTCTATTCAATCGTCTGTTTCCACGCCGATTTCACGCCAATGCCATCTGTCTGAGGTGCTGCGTAATTGTCGATCGGGCGTCTTTTTCGTTTATCTTCTTGCCTTTTTCTCTGCTTCCTTGCCGCTTCACTTGATTTGGCTTTGCTTTCCTTCACCCTCACCCAGGCGATCATTCAGAAATCCTGCTATATCATACTAACATCGTCTCTCCCAGGAAGTGATAGCATTTCTGAATCATTTCCGAGTCTGAACGATCGTACGCTCTTCTTTCCTTGACGACGCCAACGAAACCCAATTCACACGGGCCTCTTTCGGTATAGAAAAGTTTGTTTGCTTGGGTTTTTGCTCTTTTACCTGCACGAAGGTATGCGCAATTTCGAATGGTCCAGAATCTTTTGTAGGATGATGGGCAGCACTCCGTAGCCTATCCCAGGAAAAATTTATTTGCTAACTCGTATACCTCTCAACCCAGATACCGTCATCGCAGTTATTATTACGAAAGTCCAATTATTTACGTCAATATGTCTTTCCAAAACTTCGAAACTTTCCAGAACCAGCACCCTGCTGCTGACGCCGCTGCCGCCGCCCCTGGTGCTCCTGCTACTGCGGATACCACTATGACCGGACAGGCTGACCCTACCACCGCCCCCTTCCAGGGTCCCGCTCCCGGCGAGCCCACGGCTGCTGCTGTCCCCCAGCAGGCTAACGAGGGAAAGACCACCCTCTGGTACGCTAGACCATCCTAATATCTCTGCCCGAGTAGTCTCTGACTATTGACTCTAGGATGGGTGAACTTGAGCCTTGGATCGATGAGAACTTCGTTCGTAACCTTTGGTTCCAAATGGGTGAGCAGGTCAACGTTAAGATGATCCGCGACAAGTTCTCTGGGTGAGTACACAATAACGCAGACTCTAGTCGGAAGGCGATCCTAATGTTGGTAGTAGGAGCAACGCCGGCTACTGCTTCGTCGACTTCGCGTCCCCTGCTGCTGCCGCCAAGGCTCTCTCCCTGAACGGCACCCCTATGCCCAACACCAACCGTTTGTTCAAGCTCAACTGGGCTACTGGTGGTGGTCTTGCTGACCGCAGGTAAGGAACAGCATCTCCACACTCATCTGAAGACATCATCTAACGTTCTCCTGTAGCCGCGATGACCGTGGCCCCGAGTACTCGATCTTCGTCGGCGACCTTGGTCCTGAGGTCAACGAATATGTCCTCGTGTCCCTCTTCCAGAGCCGCTTCCCCTCGTGCAAGTCTGCCAAGATCATGACCGACCCCATCAGCGGCATGTCCCGTGGTTACGGCTTCGTCCGTTTCTCCGATGAAAACGACCAGCAGCGGGCTCTGAGCGAGATGCAGGGCGTCTACTGTGGCAACCGCCCCATGCGCATCTCCACCGCGACCCCCAAGAACAAGGGCCCCGGTGTTGTCCCTGGTGCCATGGGCATGCCCGGCCCCGCGGGCATGTACCCTCCCATGGGCGCTCCTCCCATGGGCTTCTACGGTGCCCCTCAACCCATGAACCAGTTCACCGATCCCAATAACACTACTGTCTTTGTTGGTGGTCTTTCTGGCTACGTCACCGAGGATGAACTCCGTTCCTTCTTCCAGGGATTCGGCGAGATCACCTACGTCAAGATCCCCCCTGGCAAGGGCTGCGGCTTCGTTCAGTTCGTCCAGCGCCATGCGGCTGAAATGGCCATCAATCAGATGCAGGGATACCCCATCGGTAACTCGCGTGTGCGTCTGAGCTGGGGTCGCTCTCAGAACAACTCTGGCCCCGCCGGCAGCCCCTACCGCCCTGCTCCTCCCCCGCCTCCCATGTACCCCTCGATGGGCATGCCCCCGGCTCACCAGTACGGCGGCTTTGCTCCTATGAAGGTTGGTTCCCCTGTCAACCCCCGTCCCGGCTGTCGAGAATCTCACTAACCCTCCCGGTTTAGTAAAAGAACTTTCCGTTTTAGTTTGAAAGAACCAGCAGGAGTTTTGTCATTTCACGATGGGTCTTTTGTGTTATAAGTCTGCTATTATCTCCGCGAAAGTTACCCTCTATAGCTCTGGATGGGCATTTCCTCCTCTGCGACGTACTTCATATGCGAGCGCTTCCATTTTTAGCCAGATTTGAGCTCTGATTTCATCCCTATTCCACCACGTTTATCTTTCTTCTGTTCACCTCTTCCCCTTCCCCCTACCCCCCCAATCCATATGTTGCATGTTTCTCCAGTTACCCCATGCCCCCTTTACATTTTCCTCACGTCTTGTGGCCCTAGGTCTATGTTATTATGCGTATGACGGCAATCGGAATTGTTGAAATGCGCGTCGGTTCCCCTCTTATTCCCTGGGCAGGCTTTCTGCGAAAAGTTCATCTTCTGAAGTCCTTTCTCATGAAGCAATCCAATCGAATCATGTTTCGTTCTGAGGATGTTACGTCATGCTTTTTGCTAGACCGGCGGCCTGTACAACATGTTTTCATCGCCTTCTTATTTCTCAATTCAGTCTATTATGGAGCACAGTGCTTTCCCGCTCGTTCGATCCTTTCCCTTGCTGGCCCCCGTCTTGAGTCTGGCGCGTTCCGCGGATGTCCTCGTGGCTTTGAGTCTTCGCCTCTCCTGTCGCTGCTGGATCCTGCGAGGCGTCATCATCCCGGATTGGACCAGTCCTTGGTGCGTCTGTCTCTTCGTTTAATCTGTAGTTACTGGCAGGGGGGATGACCCCCTCCCACTCTACATGTCTTCTCGGCACTGGTGGCGGCATCCTGTTGTGACAAGGTTGGGGCGTTCGTAAGTTGGGTTGTTTCCTTTGTCTAGCCGTGGTGGGCTTCTCCGGCATCATATATTGGCATGTCATTTTCACGTTGTCTGTTACGGATGATTCCCCCTTCGCTCTGCAGTGAGCTCTGTGTTCCTTTGCGGCCCTTGCCTGTTACCTCGGGGCCTCCTTGTCTTCTGTTCACCGTGATCGAGAGCGCGAACTTTCGAGCTTCTCGCCTCTATCTGCTTGCCGTTCATGTACATGGGACTTGATAGATGCCTAGCAATCTGAATTGGGCGCATGTCGCCAGGTCTGCATGTTCAACTTCTTGCTTCCTTGTCCAACCCAGTCTCCCTTGCGACAGGGTCACGCCTTCCCTCCTCATCGCAAGATCTAATCTCATGAGGGACACTCTAGACTGCCCCCCATGGGGCAGGTGCTCCCTTCTGCGGCAGCGACGGCCGGGCGTCCGTACTCTCCGTCGGCCTTGAGTCCGTCCCCTCCTCGCATCCTATTGTATCTTTCTCATCGTTGAGGCGATACCTACTCTAGGATCTCCCCTCCCACGCGGATCAGTTCTCTTTACTCTTAGTATCTTACCAACCCCCGGAGTCCAATTTCTTCCTTTCCTCATTTTATCTCGCAGACGATAGTACTTTGGGGAGCCAGGATGCGGTACGAAGACTGGGACGTGATTCTCTTCCCCGAATCGTCCAAGGTACCCATACAGGAATTCAAGACACAGTGTTTTGTCACCAGGGACAAAGGTCGGTGCGGCAGCAGTTCCAAAGCAACGAGCGTATATGCTAAATTTCAAGGCATCAGAGTCGCCTTACCTGCATAGTCCCGGTCTTGTCAGTCCGGCCTCTTGTTCCCTACCACAGAGTAATGTGGGCCAGCTGCCAGTTCTCACTACATTCGTCCCAAGTTTGCGTCAGAATACCCCCTTCCGCGTGTCGGTTCATAGTTGGCAAAAACCGACGCCGAGCCGGTTGATGGAAAGCCTCTTGCAGCCAGACGACGCGGTGCTTTTCGAGGTGCGGGTCTTTATTGATGGGCTGTGTGTATCGTAGGTGGTTACTCAATCATTCAATCCAAGGCTATAGGCTGAGGCTGTGCGTCCTAGTGGCAGCGTTTTCCACCAGAGATCAGGATGGCCTCATGTTATCGGTGAGTAATCAGTCCTCTCTCTGGCATCAGGCATACTGCTAATCACACCTTGGTTTTCAGATCTGAGTTCTTGTATGTTGTTCGTGGGATTTTCACCTTCAATTCTTGCATGAGTCATCTAACAGCAAGGCTCCCAGACGTCGACAAGAGTGGCAATCAGGATAACCTCCGTTTTCCGCCGTTCCATCAAGAAATCCTGGAGCAGAGGCACTGGGATGCAGCCGAGCTGTACGGCAGGATCAGAGTCGTGATCGCTGAGGGCTTCTGTCGGCCGCATCGCTATCCGCCGTTTGAGAGAGTCAAGGAGATCATCGCCTTTGCCTTCCAGCACGCCCCTCTGCGTGAGTGGATACTTGAGCGACCTTGCATGCAATTATACTGACCACAGTACCCTAGAGGTTCTGGAGCATTCAAATATCGCCTGGCCGAATCCTACCATGTGGACACGGGAGCCACGGCTCTTCAAATACAACTCAGGCATCGGTCCCAGCCTCGCCCCAGAAGATTCTCACGCCCATTCACCTACTAAACAGGGTGCTCAAGGGCGAATGATAGTTTCCAGGAGCCAAATTAGTAGCCAGGCAGGTAATTCATGGGCCTATCGAAGTTACCAGCGGCCGATGCCTATGCCTCTGCCCTCGTGGCAAAGCCAATGCATGCCAGATCCTTTTACTGATCCGATTGCACGTCACCGAGGTGCAAGATCATCTTGCGAGGATGTCCCCATGCCTGATTATGTTTCAAGCTCTGGCAGTAGTCGCGCTATCTCTAGCATGACGGGCGTTAGCTATGAACATAGCAAACATCCCAGCATTGTAACCCCCGTGGATGACGAGTCATACCGACAACTGATTGAAGCTCTGAGCCCGCCAAAGCCGCTGACCCTATTTGGCATATCTGCACCGACTAACACTCCTTCCACCGCTGTACCTATGGGAACCAAGCTTTCTGCTGCTGCCGAAGCGCGTTCTGCACCCTACACCAAAGGCAGCAGTCGAACATCGATTCTGAAGGAGGTTTCACTGCCTGGAACCAGAGAGGTATCTGGATCCAGCGCTAAATCTACCGTTGCTTCCGAAACAACGGCTGAGGGAACGACGACCACTAGCAAGATTCATGCTAGCCCTAGCCCACATGTCAAGAGCAGAAAGGAGGGTATGTACCAAGCGAATAAAGACAATGAATCTTCGGGAGGTTCACCGCTTAAAGAGAGCGAAAAGATTCCCCAGACGCCCTCCAGGCCGGTCGTGCGTACGAGCACGAATACGGAAACCCCAACTAGGCCCGACCGAAAGTTGTCTACAAGCTCTGCCCGTGGGGAGAGCTCCCCCATTTCCTAGGGTGAAGCACTGTGGCTAGATTTTATCCATGGCAGGACATTATGTCCACCAAGCTGGAGTTGATGACATCCCCGGTGCTAGGTCCTAGCTCGTAGGCTCGGCGTTGAAAGTCACTGAGATCGATTGAAGCATTCTTATGTTATTCAGATAGGCGTCTACTTTCCCCCGGTGCTTTCTTTCCTGCGCCCCCTGCCTCGGTTACTTTTGTTGCTATATTGATCTTGACTGTGATGGCCTCTATGAGGATACACTGATGCTGAGTCTCCGATCATGAGCGGTTGAGCTGTTGACTTTCGTTACCCTTATATATCATTCCTATTGAATACTCTAGTCTCTGGGCGGAGACGCGTGAGCATGTTGATGAGCCATGTTTGCCAGGCCAGGTCATTGTGTCATGTCATGGCATTCGATATGATTGCAGCAACATGGTTACTATGGCTATCGGAATCCAGAGACCCATTCACGCCCGTTTGCCCACTTGCCTGCTTCTTGTTCTTCTTCTTCTTAATGCACTGAATGTAAACAATGCAACCACCAAGCCTGGCAGGTGGCATGCTCATTGCTTCCCCCGTCCCTTCCTATTTCCAACTTCCAACTTCCAACTTCTTCCCTTCCTTCCTTCCTTCCTTCCTTCCCCCCACCACCCCGCTCTCTCCTGACAACTCCAACCGCCTCTCATCTACACCCCTCATCTTGACTTCTGCCTAGGAACTGCAACATGGACAATCAAAGATCGGTATTTGGCTGGAGTTCCTCCTTTCTACCGCCGCAGCTCTGGCAGTCCTGCTCAGTGAGTGTGCTTAGCAGCCACGCGATGGCAGACAGATCAAGCTGGGGCTGACTCTCTAACTCCGTGACGTAGGCACCCCCCACTGTCCCTAACACCAATCCGAGTATCAAAGTTGAGGATATACCACGCGGGTTCGCGCGCTGGGCCTATAATTCATCCCCTTACCGGGGCCTGGGTCACGATGCTCCCCCCGCCAGCTACGTTGCCCCGAGAAGCGGGCTAGGACAGTCTGCTGCTGAGTATCTGGCACCAAACTTTGAACGCCCCTCCTTACCCCCTCATCCAAGGCTAGCAGCAGTTGAATCGCGAAATTGGAGCAGTTCCAATGTCTTTCTTGGCCCTGTCCCCGCGGAAAGCGCTCTATCGGAGAGTATCAGAGCACCTAACCTCCCCAAAACAAATCCTAAATCTCAAAAGGTAATTGTGTGGATTGACACTGCATGTTACTGGCCTTGCTTACACTCGTGATATAGTCCCAAAAGTGTCCTCGGCGCCTTGCCTCCACGAACCTGTGCAAATTAAGCGAAGATGAGGTTCTCTTTTGCTACGGTGCCTTAGCCACTCAAGCACTACTCCTTCCAAGATTTCAATTCAACAACAGTAAAGACTCTCGGTGGGGGGTTAAGCTTACCATGTATGGTTTTACAATTGCCAGGTCAAATGTTTATCCCTCCCAAAAGGCAGCCAAGGCCGATGTTTGCCTGGCTGCGCTGAAGAGGCTGCAAGCCGAATACCCCGAGTGGATATTGCCTGATGAAGAGCAAGACGGTCCTGTCACTTCTGGTTGGGACTGGATTGAACTTTTGCGAGGTAAGCGGGATGTCTTACCTTATATCTACCGATGCCAATGAAGCTATGGCAGAATACTGTGTGCAAAACGGAATTCCTGGTCCAGCATACACCAAGTTCTTACCCGAAAGAGGTAATATGTATTGCCATGGAGTAAAGGTCCGGCATGCCACCTACACTGGTCCGATGGATCATTACGCAAGCGATTATGTTTCCCGAAACACAAGCGCCTATAAGGCTCTACAAACGCTCCTAATTCACGGATCTGGCGAAGTGTGCAATTTCCCCGGCCCCTTCACACTGAAAAGGCATGACGAGAAGCTTCTCGCCGATGTTCCGAGATTCTCTGGATTCGTGAACCGTGAAACGGACCCGAAACCACGAGCAGAGCCTGAAAATGATAGCTCAAGGCTAGAGCGAAGCAAAAAGAGAAAACTCGATACCGAAGGCTCCGGAAACTCGAACTTATTGCCACTTACGAACTGCAGGCTATCCTCAATGCACGTGTGTATTCAAGAAGAGGAGAAGCGATGGAAATTGACGCCCCGAGAGCTTGCCACTCAGATAGGGGCATTAGGATCCTATGTCGATAAACTCACGAGTAATGCTGACTCCCTTGATTTCTCTGCTATTCTATACTAACCATAAGTGCATGGCATTTCCCGTTGATGGGAAGGTCATGCACTTCTGCGTGTAATAGAGGTCTGCGAGTTACTCGAACTAGAACATCCCGAACTTCGCGTCGATCGACTCGATGGACGACTTGTTGAGACACACGGAGACTACACCGCGGGGGCATACTTTAAAAATGATCCTTTCCTCACCCGCGCTGGTGCTGTTGGCCATATTATTAGTATGCAGGGCACCAAAATTGCTGTTGAGGAAGCATGCGCGCAGAAAGTGGTCGATTATCTGATGACGATGGTCCAAGAAGACTACAATATCGAAGAGGCTGCAGCGGAAGAACGCCGGATAATTGAGCAATGGGGTAAAGGCAACAGGCGGGCTGCAATGGGATAAATCTACTGAGGACATGAGCAGTTCTTACATGACTCGACATGATCTGGTGTGATACCTGAAAATGTGTCTCGATCATGTCTGTCTGTAGGGTCTGCGACAGATATTATCCTAGCCTAGCAGCCTTGCGCTGTTGTCCTTCGACCCCTCTCAATGTGTGAACCGAGGATTGGCCACAAAATAATATGGGCAACATGGCATACTTTTGCTTATTCTTAACGTGGTGGAGATCTGGAATGGGCTTTTGCGCGGGCTCATGTCGTTTGAGGGTTTGAAAGACATGATTGGTTGGTGCAAGCTTCATGATACATATCATATGCCTAGCTACGATGCTTGTGAGTCAATACACTGAAGACTACATACAATGTAGGTAACGAATTGATGCCAAACTGCCAGTTATAATTTGATGCCGTAGGGGACAGAGAGAGCTATATATGTATGAACGAAGACAGCTAGCTGGATGGCATTGAAACTACTCCAGAGTTGCTTTTGCCCCGGTTCCCATACTGATATCAGAGACAACATGTCTTCAGACTGGTTTGGAAGAAAGAGCAGAGGGGGATAACTGCAATGGAAGACGTAAAAGAACAAGGCACAGAACGCAAAGAAGCAGTTCGATCAGATACGCAGGAAGAGTAAAAGAAGACACGTAGAATAACAGAGAAGAACGTGAGTATCTTTCTCGATTTCATGAAACCATTCCCAGAGGGGAGTCAGTAACGACTAGAGCCTCGATGATTAACGCCACACAATAAGAGAGGAAAGAACATAGGAAATAAAGTAATAGAAAGAAGTAAAGGAAGAGAAAAGTAAGAAGAATGAGTAAAGGTTGAATGAAGTTGGGGTGAGAAGAAAAAAAGAAAAATGGGGAAGGAAAGAAATTGGAAAAAGGAAAATTGGCCAGGGACACATGCTGTGTGATAGTAGTCTCGAGTATTAAATGGAGCATGGCTAACGCTAGGGGGAGAGAAACGCATCACTCGATGGCCCTTTGGGAATTTGGAAGACCAGATTAATCAAGTATAATAGTGATGGAAAGGAAATAGAAGCAAAGTCACACAAGGTCACTGGAACGTAGCTTGAATACAAGCAGGCAAGCCCATCGGAAGAGTTGTACTTCTGGTTGGCATCGTAAAAGAAGGGATATGCAAAAACGGATACACCAACGCCTAGTCACTTGGGCACATATCCAAATCATGTCGACAGAACACAGAAGGATAGGAGAAGACGCGATGAAAACAACAAAGAGCACAAGCACAAACTCAAGTTTATGGAAATGTACAGAACAAGGGTATATGAGTTAAGGACTTAACAACCGTCGGACTTCATTTCACAAGCCGTCACCGGCACCGGTCTCAACACCATCAGTTGGATACGATATGTTGGGATCAAATCCAAAGCCAGCAGTATCCGCGTCAGTGTTGAGGAACGTATCGAAGTCGAAGTTCTCGAGGATGTCCGGGTTCTCTAGGGCGCTGAAATCGAGGTTGAAAGCAGATGCCTGCGGAACATGTGAGTACAATATTCGCTGGGCAGAAAGCAAGGAACATACATCGGGGATGCTCAAATCGTTGAAGGGTTGCTGTGTCTGATCCGGTGGCTGTTGAACAAGTGGCTGCGGTGCGGGAGCAGACGTCGGCTGCGGCGGAGCACTAGTCGTAGCATTGGCACCGGTCTTGTTGAATGAGTTCGGATGCTGAGGAGTGATCGGAGTCGATGGGGTAGGGGTTGGGGGGTGCTCGGCTTCGGAAGATGGTGTGGCAGCCGTGTTCGACTGGGGCACGACGGGTGCGGTGGCATTCTTCTTAGGTCGCTATACTTGTGTTCAATACAAGACGAGGAAGAGGGTTGAAGAATAACATACCTTCCGGCTATCCTTACCATCCTTCTTTTTCGGGGCTGGCTTGTTTGCCTGCTGCGGCGTCGGCGGGGCGGCGGTTTGGGGCGATGGAGGCTGGGTCCGACCAACGTTGGCACCCGGCGCCGGTGGAGCCTGGGGCGGCGGCATGGCATTCCTCTCTTGAGGTGTGCCCGTGGACTGAGGCTGGGGCACAGGAGACGGTTGCGGTGCCATCGGCTGGCCCTGGACGCCTTGCTGGGGCTGCCAGCCTCCGTTGGGCATCCGATTGGCAGCACCAGTCGGGATCGGCTGACCCATCTGAGGGCCACTGAACGCCGGGTTGGAGCTCGGAGGTCGCATTCCGTTGGGGCCCGCCATACCCTCAGCCATGTTCTTCACGAAGAACTGTGGTCCTCCCATCTCAGGGGGCATCTGGCCACCAGGGAAGTTCATGGGGGATCCACGACCCTGAGCCATGGCGTCGGCCGCGCTCGGGGAGCCGGGAAGGCCGGTCTGGGGCATCTTCGGGGTACCCCGCTTCATCTGGTCGTTGGGATTCGGCGATGTGCCCGCCCTGCTGCCTTGGGGCGAGGTGCCTGGTGGCAAACCCTGCTGCTGCCCGGGCATTGGGGGCTGGCCGTCAGGCCGGGCCATGCTATCCTGCTCTTGACGAGCCATCATCAAACGCCGCTTATTCTGCTGTTCGAGCAGCATAAGTTGCATCTGATAATCTTGGAGAGCGTGGTTACCGTGCTGACCGCCAGGTGTCTGCATCCCCGTCCGAACCTGGGCCATTTGACCATTCGCGCCATAGTAGTCGCCGTTCATGGGATACACCTGGCCATCTGGCATGGGCACCATATCCGTCTGGGTTGGCATGACACCGGGATTCATCATACCATTCGGCATGCCCTGGTTTGTCAATGCTGAGCGTGTGTGATGAATGGCCAAGTTCTGAGCATATACCTGCATCTGTTTCTGCTGAGCAGCCGGTCCCGTCTGCTGAAAAGCCTGGAACGAATTGGGGTTCATCGCCCGATTGAGTCCGTTCTGCATCAAAAGCGCTTGCGGGGTCGGCTGGCCTGGTATACCCTGGGCCTGGCCGCGTCCGTTTGGTGCCAGCTGCTGGCCGTTCATGGGACCACCTTCGAGGCGAGGCCGCTTCGACGGAGACGGAGCATTCTCTGCAGAGACCGGAGACTGGGGCCGATGACCGTTCATGTCCATGTCCGAGTGCTCTCGCTGCATTTGCTGCATCATCTGCACCTGCTGATTCTTATGGATCTGGGCGAGTTGCTGTTGCGACCTGAAAGTCTGGTCAGCACCACCATCAATCGCTCCTGCGAAGGGGGGCCTAGAAGAAAGGGGGCGTACAGGCCAGATGTATTATTCTGCAGAACAGTCTTCTGGAGGTTAGGGGGAACCATGCCGTTCCGGCGCATATTCATCTGTGCCATCTGTCCAGGTATCAGTGGCTGTTGCCGTAATAGGTGATTCTGTTGCTGTTCCCTGAGGCGCATTATATTCTACAAAGCCTCAGTCAGATGGTCGGATAGGCTGCAAATAATGAAGAGCACGTACCTGGGTGTGATTAAGATAACTCCTTACATCAGTACTATTCCCTTTCTTGCGCTGGGCCCAGAAGAAATCCCAGAAGAGGCTAAACCAATCAAGGAGGAATGACGACTGTTGTCCTTCACTAGGAAGGTTCGGGCGAGGGAGGTCATCGGGGATCTTTAGCTTATCGCCATCCTTTCCATCCGTCATCATCGTATCTCCGTCGACACCATTCACGTCGACATCGCGACGGTGGCCCGGACTTGTCTTGATAGACGGCTCAGTATTGAGTTTGATAGAATCATCCTTCACAAGCGCCCTAGCACACTCATGGTAACCGCGCTTCAGAAAGTAATCATATATATAAGTGTTGAGGTTATTGATCATATTTTCAGGAATGTTGTTAATGTTTGGGTCATTACGGGGGGCCGCTGAACCATTGTTGATCATTGGGACACCTCCCACGGGGCCCCCTGCACCGGGATTAATGCCTGCCACGTTCATCTGATTCATGGTGGCACTCAAAAGGGCTCAGCCACCCTCACCTGGTTATTGTCCTCGATAGGAAAGCGTCGGGGTCCGAGAAGGTTCAACGCGCATCCACCGTCTTGCGGCGAGGGAGCTCACCACAAAGGATACGACGAGGCGCGCGTGGCAATCAGGATCCCGAGATAAGGCGAGGAGAAAATGTGCAAGGCAAGGTCACGGACGCTTCCAGCCCGATGTATGATGGCTTCGTATCCAGACCCGGATGCGCGATCGTCAAGAAGTAAGCTTAGCTCGGGGCTAATCTAGGCGAGATTGAGCCCGAGGTATCGTTTCAAGCTAAGTGACGTAGAGGGGTGCCTCTGACGGGGAATAGAACAACGCAGAGCGAAGTGTCGCGATGATCACCAACAAGGGAAGACGAGCGTGGCCCACTCAGGAGCATACGCAACTGAGGGAAACGAAAGAATCTGCGGTTGCTTCCAGGATGAAGCGATCGAGCACAGACGGTAAGGACTTCTGTCGAGCAAGATGCAGAGGGAGCAAGAGAGAGAAAGAGAGAAGGAGACAGAAAAAATTAGAGGCAGGAGTATTGTATTTGTCCAGGAACCCAGCCGACCGAAAATGCGCGGTAAGATCAACCGGGGGGGCAGGGCGGCGAACAAGCGACACAGGATGGCAAAGGACGGGAACGAGGTATAGGAGAGAGACCAGGCCAGAGGAAACCCGACGGGTACCAGTCAGAAGCCAAGGAAATAGAGAACTTCACAAGTAGTAGAAGTATCCCCAGAGCCCCTGCAGAAAAAGGAAAGGGGAAGAGACGGAGAGATCCGGCAGATTTGAGGGTAGGTGGAGGGGGAGGGAGGAGAGGCAAAGGTCAGGACAAGGTGTAGCGGTGGATCTGAGGTGTTCTCTGGTGGGTGGGAGGACGTGGATATCAGGCGCGGTGCCTGGAGTTGCTCAATCACTGCCGGCCGGGCGTGAATCGCTTGTTCGGCGCGGATTATCCTGCCCGGAACGCCGTGGGAGGGCTGGGAGATGCGGCTGGCTCGCGTATATCTCAGCATGCAGTTCCAGAGAACGGAACGAGTCCAGAAGGGAAACAGAGGGAAGCCGGAAAAAAAAAAAGAAAAGGAAACAAAATACAGAAAATGCTGCTGATGAGATGGACGAAGAGGAACGAGAACTCACCACAATGGATTTTTCAGATAGAAAACACAGGAGGCGAAGACACAACCACCGTGCAGAGCACACAAAGCGAGAATCCACTTGGAATCAGAAAGAGAAGAGGCTGGTTACAAGTTATATAATATATCTCCTGGAGTCCGAAGAACACGCGCCGAATGATCCACCCGATCTGGTGTTAGGTATATAGAGTGTATCTGATACAGCGGAAGCACTATGACATTAACAAAGAACCTCCTTCCCAGAACACAATGAAAATAAAATAAAATAAAATAAAAAGGCGGATTAATTGGAATACTAAAACTGACAGCACACGGCAAGAATATACAATTGTTAAGGACCGGGGCCGTGTTGGGATCGGAAAAGGGAAGACAACATCGGAGGGTTAAGGAATGAAGAGGAATCGAAGACCCTGTAATCGGCCTCCATGGACGGCGGTGGTGACAGTTGAGGCTGTCTTCTGGATTGCAAGCTCGCCACCGCGTACATCCTGGCACACCCTGGGAATGATGGGATGTCCGGCCGCCCGTTCCGGTCTAGCGCATCACGTGGTACCTCTCCCGCCGGGTGAGGATTTCCTGCGCCGATCTGCCCATCCTGCCGTTCCCCGGACTATCCATGTGTATGTCGGATGTATCGATGTGGGATGGACATCATACGAGATGGATATCTACTGCTCTCCCGCGTGGCATCCCTGAACACCCCTCTTCAGCCCCTAATTCTGACTCTTGTCTGATGAGATCACAACTGGCTGCCGATCAAGTGCTCCTTTCCGTATCTATATCAACACGATCAGCCCGGATCGTGGTGTATCAGTCAGTACGGAGTACAGGACCGTCTCCGATCACCGCCGAGTCCTACCTACCTACACCGTGCGGGCCGTCCTCCGTGGGGAGTGTGGTGACGACGGGCTGTCCATATACTACACTCCAGACAACTGGTGCGCAATTATCATGTGGGCTATATAGCTTCGGTATCACTTGCTAGAATTGTCCATCATTTCCCCGTAATAGATACCCCCGCGGTTCTGCCATGTAAGCCTGGAATCCCCGGTGGTATTATCCGGAATTGCAGGTTTCTACCGCCTCCGTGATGTATCAATGTGCCTGTCATCCTTGCACCCGTGTAGATCGCCGTGCGGGACATACAACCTTCAAGGATCCATTGTGATGAACGGGATCTATTACATTGACAGGTCATGTTCTAGATTTAATGTTTCCATTGTATTTATCGATGCTGCCTACGAAAATGCTTATATTGTCCAGGTGCTGTTTGCGAAAACCATGCTCCGTATTGTCTCTTTTATTGTTGGTCCTGCAAGGCTCTTTTACTGCAACATGATTCAGGTTGTGCAAAAAAGAGAGTAATGAATAACAGGTGCGAAGCATTCGACATTGATCGTCAATCATAAAAAAAAAAGTGATATTCATCGATAGCTGTAGCTCCAGATCAGCGGATAAACCCTCAAAACACCAGACGCCTCGACTTGTATAAATGAGCCCGGACCACCCATGCGGCATGCCACCGTGGACCCCTACTCCTCATCGGGTGGCATCTCATCCTCAATGTATCTCACAAGCGACACCCGCATCTCCGTCGTATCATCGCCTCGCAATACGTCGCTCACAAAATGCGCCTCAATCTGCATTTGCACCTGCCCACATAATCAGCACGCCTGTGCATAATATACGCATAGCAGAGAAGGCATAAGTTCTCGGTCGCATGTCATCTTACCATTTCCAGTGCGCCCCGCAGAACTCCGCAAAGGATATTGGAAAACCACAGCTCATCTTGTGCCCGTCCGTCATCCGGCAGCTCAACGAAGTCTGCCAAGGGGTTTTCGTCAAATATGAGCGAGAATTGGTTATTATCGCTCGTCCAATTGGTTACGGTGGGAGCGATGTTGAGGAAGATCCTGAAGCCAACCTGGTGGAATAGTACCCGTCAGCTTACGGTAGCTCACGATTTTGCAACCGATTGCTCTATCCGTTAACTATAGCATACCTTCGAAATCATATCCGCCGTTTCCCGGAAATTTGCACATCGCCCCACGTTTGACTTAGCCAGAAAGTCCTCGATCAATCGCATTCCAATATTGTAGCCCATCTTCTCCAGTTGTTTGTTCACTTCTTGGTAATTCCCGTCATAGTCCTGGCAAAGCTGCGCGACAATTGTGCCGTATGTTAACGTCACCAACTCGGCGTTCACTTTGTCAACTCTTGTTCTAGGAGTGTCGGAGATATATTAGTTCTCTATCCATTTCACACTGGCTTCGCTTATCACTTTTGAGAAGAGCGTTCAAGGCACCAGCTAAGAGCATGCAGCTTACTGACTTCCACAGCCTGTCAGGTTAGGGAGTTAGTGAGAGGGTTGATCAAGTGAAACGGGAGGACAGCTTACTCTTCCCCAATCCTAGATGCTTTCGTTGCGGATGACATGGCGGCTATATTCTCAAGCACGTCAGGTTCGGCGTCAAGAATACAAGACTGCGGGCCGGAAGGAATGAGAAAGAGCGTCAAGATACTCGACCGAAACAATGACAAGGCACACTCCTCCCCGCTTGAATCAGCGGACCGAGGGGGACGGAGGCGGAGCTTCACGCGCCTGGTGGACCAGCGCCGGGCGCCTACCGCGACTAACCCGCGCTTATGCAGAAAGAGTCCGGGTCGGCGCGTTCAGCCAGAATTCCCCAGCCAGGCTCGATTCCATTCCTATATTTCGCCGCCACCAATACTTGGTTCTACACACTTATATAGGCTGAGCCAGCTAGTTGGGCCTCTTCGCAAACATGTCGGGAGAAAAGCGACCTGCACAAGAAGCCTTTGGTTCATCTAATCAGCTTGTCGTCAAGCGAAAGAAGTCCGACGCCGGTCTCAATGATAGAACAGCGATCGTCCAAAGCTCGTCTCAGAATGGAGCGTTGATACAAGCAGTGCGTTTCTCCTGGGCTGCTTTAGGGGGTAATCGCCCTCAATGTTCCATTGTTGACCATGATTATAGGTTCCCCGCACCAGCGGGCTCCAAGCACCGATCATGGAAATGACAGGTGAGGTGCGCCGTCATGGTGGCACGGATCATAGGCTGACAAGACATGAACAATCCTAGGTCATTCTGGCGAAGTTTTCGCGGTACGATTTGACCCCACGGCACAGCACATTGCTTCGGGCTCCATGGATAGGTCTATCTGTACGTGGTTCATGTAGTTCATGTAGTTCTAATGGTCAGGCGATGCGGGCTAACCACCGAATCCACAACAGTGCTTTGGAACACTTATGGGCAGTGCGAGAACTACGGTGCACTATCAGGCCACCGCGGGGCAGTTCTTGATCTCCAATGGTCGCGCGACTCGAGGACGATATTTTCCGCATCGGCCGACATGACGCTTGCTAGCTGGGACCTAGAGACGGGACAACGGATTCGTCGGCATATTGGGCACGAGGAGATCATCAATTGCCTCGATATCAGCAAACGAGGTCAGGAATTGCTGGTTAGCGCGAGTGACGACGGCTGCATAGGAATCTGGGATCCTCGGCAGAAGGATGCTATTGAATATATGGAAACCGAGTTGCCTATCACGGCGGTGGCTCTTTCGGAGGCAGGCAATGAGATCTATAGCGGTGGCATCGATAACGCCATCCATGCTTGGGATCTACGAAAGAAGGGGATCGTCTACTCTATGGCGGGACACACGGAAACCATCACCTCTCTGGAGATTTCGCCAGACTCGCAAACCCTTCTGTCCAATTCGCATGACTCGACTGTACGCACATGGGACATCCGGCCGTTCGCACCGACGAATCGACACATCAGGACCTTTGACGGTGCGCCGGTTGGTTTAGAGAGGAACCTCATCCGGGCAAGCTGGGACCCAAGCGGCGAGAAGATTGCGGCAGGCAGCGGTGACAGGAGTGTTGTTGTCTGGAACTCAAAGTCCGGCAAGATTCTATACAAGCTTCCCGGGCACAAGGGGACTGTGAATGATGTCCGATTTTCACCAAACAACGAGCCCATCGGTAGGTTACGCCGGGAACTGATAGACGGTTATATACTAATTTCTTCTCACAGTTGTCTCTGGATCGTCCGATCGAACACTCATGCTTGGTGAACTGGGCAAGTGAGAAAAATACCTGTGCAGTGCACTCAGCCAACGCGACAGCGAGTTAATCCGTCTATCTAGTAGGCCGCCTTGATTTAGGACGACAAAGCTGCTGGGCTCCCGGGGTTTCCGTGAAGCTTTGGCGTGTGGCGATCGCGGGACATTCTTCAGTCAACATCTTGCTTGCTGGTTGGAATGTGTCAACCAAGGATGGTAGGTTGGCCATCGGGAGCAGACCAGGAAGAATGGCCGGCCGCATGACGGGGAGAAGGTTACCACCCGGATTCGAACACCTCCAGTGAGCGCAGTATATCCACATCTTTGTGCCTTGCAAATGTAATAATATACGTCAGAATGATAATGGCTCGTACTTGGAACGTGTAACCTGGGGATGTCATGGCTCCTAGTTAGGGTGGGCTGTGGCCCTCTTGCGATCACGATCCGGGCTGTTGGCCAGCCTGTCCCGGTAAGGTGTGGCAACAAGCCCTCGATCGGTGCGATGTCTATTGGCTACCGTGGAGGTCCCAGAGGGAATTCGGCTGCGAGGCCGAAACAGGTGGTCTCCTTCAAGCGCGAGGAGCCACCCATCCTTAATATTAATTAGTGCTATCGTTATCTTTATCCGCGTCCAACGACGGAGAAGATGGAGAGAGAAGGGCTATGCAGGGGGAAAGTGTATCGATGCAGTATGCACTGGCCTTAATGAATCGAAGTAGATAGTCAGTCCTAACTCCCAAGACAAACTGACGAAGACCCCATGGTGTAAGATCCATGGTCACCCAGCTGCGGGTTGTTATCGGACAGCTCGGACTTGTTGGGGGGGGCGCGGGCTTGTGCCTATACTTAGATGGCGGCTGTCTATATCAGGGCAACGTGGGTCATCCAGGGGTAAATGGTCAGCCCCTACGGCGATGAACGAGGAGAGATGTGGTGCATCAGGTACTAAGAATAAATGGCTGGGTCCGCAGACTGGATCCGAGTGTACGTAGGTACTCCGTCGATACTAGTAGCATAGTAGCATAGTAGCATAGTAGCATAGTAGAATAGTAGAATAATAGAATAATAGAATAGGGTTGACCGATGCCTGCCTGCCTGTCTGCCTGCCTGAGGGTCTTGCCTCGGACCACTGGTTACCCATTGGGGAACGGAACTGTCACTCTGTGTTTCGCTCCCTCACGGCCAATCTTACAGTCTCTTCCCTCACTCTCCTCCAGACTCCCTCCGTCTCTTCGCCATTCCGTGATCATGATCGCTCGTTCTTGCTTGCATTTATACCTGAAGCTCTGTTACTAATCTTCCTTCCGTGGTCATTCTTCTCCTTCATCCTTATCAGTGGGCACGCATTATTGCTTTTTTCCCCTGTGATATCTCCAACCCCCCCCCCCCCCCACAGTCCAGCCCGGACTAGTTATCACTCGGGTATAATACTTTTCGCTGGTCCCTCCCACCCTACTGAACATAACTGCCTACTGACCGGCCGGCCTGGTGCTCGCCCGATTCCTTCGCTTGTTTGTGTGTCTTCGTTCGTTTTGGACCCGTCCTTCCACAATTGTGAGACCGTCTCATCAATTCTTCTTCTATCCGATCCCCTTTTGTCGCCGCCGCCGCGTCCTGTGGTTTCCGTCGCGATCGGGATTCCCGTCTTATGCTGCTCCCCTGGGCCCCCTCCTTCACCCAGGCCTGGTCTACATTATGAATGTATAGCGTCCGAAATCATAACTCAGTTCCCAATTCGACCACAGAGATCCGGCTTCGAGAGCTATTATCCGTTTTGCGTCACAGGGTCGATCATTCCAGGCGGTTTTCGTCCAGTTCTGCGTTCCTGCGACGCTTATTTGCGTGTTGTTCAACGAATGCGGAAGTGGGCAGTACATATCATCGCAGAACATATCATATTTGAGATCGGAGGGAACCGTATTGTCGCATATAATACTGCACCGTGATCTCTGCACAAGCTTGACGTTGCGCCCCTTGTCTGTCCAGATGTTATTGTACGACTATTAGATTGAATGGACATGGAATCGGTTCAGCTGTCTCATTCGGGATCGACGACACATTCCAGCTCGATCCCCGGCATGTTGCCGCCCGATCGCTCTTCGCATGTCAATACCAGTGGAGTGATCAGAGATGACCATCTTCGAAGAGCCTCCAACCGTGAGGAGCGATTCACGTCGTGGGTGACCGACCATCGTCTCGACCTTGAACAGCGAGTTCTTGGGGACCGCGCAGAGCGTCGCGAATCCCGTTTACCTGGACGATCGACACCGTCGCATCGTTCTCTCAGAGATGTCGCTGCATCCCACTATGCGCCAAGAGGGCCCTACGTTCCAATTGAGTTGCAGTCTGCAGCAGATGGGGAAGCACGGTCGCATGCCCGATCAGAACGAGAATCACATGGAGCACACTCCCCACCAGACCCTGAAAGCCTCCGGTGCAGGCGATCGTGTGGATCAAAGCTGAAGGAGAAAAGGGTGCGGAGGCGGCTTATCACGTTGGTCGTGTCTACCGGCTTCCTCATCCTCGTTGTCGCCATTTATCTCGCATTCGCTGCTTCCAGTACGACATTGGGCCGGGAGCTCCAGATTCTTCTCATCTTTATGATCTTAATCCTAGGAATTGTTTTCTGTCATTCTCTCACCCGCTTCCTTATGGCACTTTTACGACGGCCCGACTCTGATGTCGCTACGAATCGCATACCCAGTAGGGCAGGGCCAGCCGGCTATGCGCAACCAGCGCGTCCTATCCATGTCATCCTGGCCGGGGATGAGGACGTTGCGGCCGCGAGTCCTAGCGCCGTGCGCGAAAAGGTCACGGCACCCCCTCCGGCGTACGGTCTTTGGAGAAGTAGCGTGGTAAGTACCCACACGTGCATTTTATGCACCTTGGTCTGTCGGTTTCTTGAAACAGACAAGTCTCACTGACATCTGCATGCAGAGGCTAAACCCCGACCTGCTGTACTGGCAGCGCATCGAAAACAATAATACACAAAGACCAAAAGGTGTTGATAGGCGTGCGAGCAACAAGGCCCGGATACCACGGCCTCCTAGCTACACATCCGATAACGGCGTCGACTATGTGATAGAAGCGCAACCCCGATCATTAACGCAATGGCGAATTTCCGAGGAGTCAAGACGTCAACCGTAGCCCGTCCACTATCATCCTCTGCCTCGACATTGTACAGCTGGATGCCCCGACACAATGACATCCACAATCGTTTCATTATCTCCAAAACACTTCGTTCCGCGGCCACCGCGATTGCAACCCCATCCCCTGGATTTCCTTTGCTTGAGATATCCCCTGTGACTCTGCTTCCTTTCTTTTCGCACCATTCTCCTCACTTTCCATACGGTGTTTCCTTTTCTCTGGATTTTTGGGATGGAGCGGGAGTTACATTGACATGCAAACACTTATCTATCCGGCCAGCATTGATTGAGCGCTATTTCCATTAGATTTAAGCTTGTTTTCCTGAGCCTGGCGAAATTCTGAAAAAACCGGGAAATGAAGGCCCACCGTAAGCAAGCCAGCTGATTCATCAAGAGGCCCCCGATTAATAATAAACGGACCCTGGGATGGAATTAAGTGCCAGTGTCCTCCTGTAGTCCGAAAGGGGGATCGGAACGGCATATCTGGCCGCAAAACCGATTCGCCGCGGGTTGGATACGACCTCACGTGCGGCGCCGCTGCCACCGACACACCTCTCCCTCAAGCCCCCTCCCCCCTAGGAACCCTTTCTCTGAAGGCCATCTGTTCGCCGACCTGGCAGGGGTTCCATAATTCAACGGTTTATCAGCGCGCTCCCATGCCATTGATAACTGTTTCGCTGCTGCGGTAATGCGCTCGGGATGTTGGCACTCGCAGATGTCCGACCTCCGTTCAACATGGATGATGACCTGGGTCTTGCTTCTGTCGCTGTGGCTCGCCATGGCCCAGGGCATGCGGACCGATCGGGTTAAGGAACTCAGGTAAGTCTGTCCAATCAATAGCCCCGTCAAGTTGCCCCGGTCGAAAGCATATGGACTGAGACCTCCAATGTCCAGAAGAGAGACAGAGCATATGTTCTACCATGGATTTGAAAACTACATCGAACACGCCTTTCCTGAAGACGAACTCCGCCCGCTATCCTGCCGTCCGTTGGTTCGCGACCGAGACAATCCCGCGCATGCAGAGCTCAACGATGTCCTGGGCAATTATTCCCTGACTCTGATCGACAGTCTATCCACCTTGGCGATTCTCTCGTCAAGTCCTGAGGAGGGCAAGAAAGCTTGGGATTATTTTCAGAATGGGGTGAAGGACTTTGTCACACTGTACGGGGACGGTTCTGACGGCCCTGCAGGCCAGGGTCAAAGAGGAAGGGGGTTCGATATGGACAGCAAGGTTCAGGTTTTTGAGACGGTGATTCGAGGACTAGGTAGGCATTGGATCTCATGTATGGATGATGATATACGATGCTAACAATTCCTATAGGTGGTCTACTCAGCGCCCATCTTTTCGCTGTCGGCGATCTTCCCATCAGCGGATATAGTCCCCCGGAGACAGAAGCCGACTTTGCCAAGGCTTGGGATACATCTCCTTTCCCAGAAGACAGTCAGGGCATCCAGTGGGATAATGGATTTGTCTACGATGGCCAACTCCTACGACTTGCTGCCGATCTAGCGAATCGTCTTCTTCCCGCTTTCTATACGGACACTGGTCTCCCTTACCCGCGAGTCAACCTCAGGTACGGAGTGCAACGGCAGCCGTACTACGCAAACTCGCCGTTGAATGCAGCCCCTACATGTGACAACCCCAACCCGGGGCAGTGCCAGAAGCCTCGCCGCTCCTCGGCCCCAGAGACCACGGAAACCTGCAGCGCCGGCGCTGGCAGCCTGGTCCTGGAGTTTACTGTTTTGAGCAGGCTTACGGGTGATGGTCGATACGAGGAGCTCGCAAAGCGGGCATTCTGGGCCGTTTGGGCAAGGCGAAGTGATATCGGACTGATAGGATCCGGTATTGATGCCGAGTCTGGCAGATGGGTCCATTCCTACACTGGGGTGAGTGGTCCCAAAAGCCCCACATTCGAGCATGGCTGACCATATGAACGTCTCAGATTGGTGCTGGGATTGACAGCTTTTTTGAGTATGCTTTCAAGTCCTACGTCTTGCTCTCTTCGGGGGAGCGGCCCCCTGTCAATGCCAGTAGCCCATGGCATGTCCTGGACGACTACTTCCTACCGCTGTCTGAGCACGAACACTCGGCGGGCGCCTTTCTAAATGTATGGGAGGAGTCGCATGCGTCGATCAAGCGTCACTTGTATCGCGGTGAGGGCCATCAGCACCCACACTTGATTCAGGGCGATATCTTCACTGGGGCGACTCGTGCTTTTTGGATCGACAGTCTCAGCGCCTTCTACCCCGGGCTTCTTACCTTGGCGGGGGAAGTGGACGAAGCCATCGGAATCCATCTTCTGACGACAGCCGTCTGGACTCGGTTCTCAGGTCTCCCTGAACGATGGAATGTTGCCACTGGGGATATTGAGCAGGGCCTTGCCTGGTACGGCGGCCGCCCTGAATTTGTGGAGTCTACGTATTACCTCTATCGAGCGACGAAGGACCCTTGGTATCTGCATGTGGGTGAGATGGTACTGCGGGATATCAAACGGCGGTGCTGGACCAAATGCGGTTGGGCTGGCATTCAAGACGTCCGGAATGGTGAGCTCAATGACCGGATGGAGAGCTTCTTCTTGGGTGAAACCGCCAAGTACATGTTCTTACTCTACGACTTTGACCATCCCCTTAACAAGATCGACCAGCCGATTGTCTTCTCTACCGAGGGCCATCCACTCCTCATACCCAAGAACAGCACGGTGCATCGTGACGAGCACAAGCGGGTGCCAGTCAACGGGGAAAGCGGAGAATCAAGGTGTCCAACAGCACCTCTGCCTCCAATCTTGGGGGTCTCATCCACCGCTGCTCGCCCAGATGTGTTCCACGCCGCCAACCTGGCCCGTCTGCATCTCATGCCGAGTAGAGGCTTGCCCGAAGGCCCTCTTCTGGATTATGCCCAGGACCACCCGAGCGTGTCCGTGTCGGATTTGTCATCGCCTACTAACTACACATTCTTCCCGTGGACGTTGCCTCCCGAACTGGTTCCGTTCAACGCGACAAGCTCGCCAATGACGATCCGCCCTACGCTCGACATCTCTTTCCCCGCGCTTCCCGGTATGGTCATCGGGCCTGGGTCTCTGGAACGGGTCCGGGATGGCATCTTCATCAAGGCTATTGGGGGACTGCGGCTGAGTATGGTCCAGGACGTCCCTATACACGGGAAGTCAGGGGGCGCGGACGGAGACGAGTTCCGGGTGCAGGTGATCAATAACGTGCCCCTGGGGAAAGACGAGAAGGTATATCTTCTACGGGAGATCACATTTGATGTCCTCGACCCCACTGATCCGAACTTCACCCGCGTTCGCGACACCGCCATGATTGACATCGTCATTGACGTTATCCCAGAGATTATCCGTCGACGAAATGATTCGGATGATGGTCAAGAACCAGCTGCACCACGACATGCAAACGGAGCCATCGTCCACGGCTCCGGTTCCGCCGACGGCAAAGTTAGCAGCGTAGATCCGTCTACTTCCAGCATGAAGACAGTCTTGTCGTCGCTAGTGAACACCTTGTCTACCCTACTCCGGGACGAGGTGCAGGGCCAGACGAGCCTGCCACAGAAGAAAGCGTCCTCGTTGCGACTACTGCTCCCGGCCGCCATCTCCACCGGTCTCGGCTCCGCTCCGCTCCCCGACGTGGAGGACGCGCCGACGGTGTCCCTCACAGGCGACCCGTCCAAGCAGCGACTCACCTGGAACAGCATCTACTTCGCTGACGAGCTCTGCGACCAGCGCATCCTGCGTGAAGTCGCACAGAGCCACCAGGTTCTCGTCGTCAAGCGTGGCGGATGTAACTTCTCGCAGAAGCTGCGCAACATTGCTGCGTATCCGCCATCACGGTATGCGTTGAAGATGGTCATCGTTGTTTCCTACGACGAAGATCTCGGGGGGCCCGCAGGATCGAACCCGACAACGCCTGGATTGGCTGCTGTCCGCGCAGAACCCTACCTTGCTCGACCGCATCTGGACGAGACGCAGATGACAGCGGGAGGCGTCCCACGGCGCCACCTGCTCAGCGTCGTCATGGTAGGCGGGGGCGAAGAGACGTACGAGCTGCTGCGGCAGGCGACGGCCGTGGGGATCAAGCGGCGGTACTCGGTACGATCTCAGGGGGTGCCCATCAATAATCTGTATATTTTGTGACAGAGTACCTGATATGGGGTGCATGGCAATCGCCAGCTATGTAATATCAACTTATCATACGGTGTAACCTGGACACTATAAACCAGCAATCCATCCCAGCCATAGTAACTAGCACCCGTACCCTTATCTCAATTCATGTCAATAGCAGCAAAGCCGATCAGGATGAGATATCCACGAGCACGCCACCCATCGGCCTTGGATCGGCGGCGTCCTGTCATCCGGGGCGAGATGTCGCCATCGCCGAACGGCGCTGATTGGTCGCGCCACACCAGCCGCGCCTGAGTCAGCGACTCAGCCAGGATGGCGGCGGGGCTGAGAATCTTTCCGATTGGCTTTCCCCAGGAAAACGGACGATAAGCCCCAGGGACCCGCGATAAGAGATTGTTCACTTCGGAGGCAAACCGGCTTTAAGGTTTGCGCGGCTTTGTTCCTGGGGCTGCAGAACAGGGACGGACTCTTATAAATCCCAGCTTCTGCCCGGAGAGGGTTCGGTTGTCTGTTTGTTGATTAACTCTCCGTCTCTCTCTCTCTCTCCTCTCTCAGAGTTCTTCTCTCTTTTATCCAATCTATCTAGATCCAGTTCACTCCACACAACACAAAACACCTCCATCCATCCCTTCGTTCTAACGAAGAAACAACCCCAAAATGCATCTCTACACCGACATCGACCCCTCCTCCACCTTCATCAACATCTCTACCGCATCAACCACAACCACAACAATCACCAAACCAACCACCACCACCACCCTCACAGCCACCTCCACCCCGGCCCCAAAACAACAAAACCAAAAACCCCTCTACTTCGCCTACGGCTCCAACCTCTCCCCCACCCAAATGTCCACGCGCTGCACCATCGACCCCGATACCTCCATCCCGCTCGCCATCGCCCGCCTCCCCAAATGGCGCTGGCTAATCCATCAAAGAGGGTACGCGAACGTCCTTCCTCCTGCCGAACTGCGCGTCGGAGGACAACTCCACCCCGATGCGGAACAGGTCCCTGTCGCTGGTGACGAGGATGCCGTGTACGGTGTGCTGTATGATATGGCGGAGGAGGATGAGCGCATTCTGGATGGGTATGAGGGGGTGGATTGGGATGCTCCGGTTGCTGAGGGGAAGAAGGAGGGTTTGGGGTTGGATGTGAGGCCCAGGGAGCAGGGGAGGGGGTCTTATAATAAGTGGGTGGTTGAGGCGGAGGTGGTGAAGTGGGTTGGTGGGGGAGATGAGAGGGAGAAGAGGGACACCGTGCCCGTGTTGGTGTATGTCGATGAGAAGAGAGTGAGTATGGGACCGCCCAAGGCGGAGTATATCCCTCGGATGAATCGCGCGATTCGGGAGTCTGTGGGGCTGGGGCTGCCGGCGCAGTGGGCGGAGGAGGTTATGAGGCCGTCGATTCCCTTGATATGATTCTATTAGAGTGCTGGGGATGGCGACTTATTGTATAGACCGTGCTACAGCTGCTTATAGAGGCATAGCGTGTATTACAGGTATCTTAGTGGTATTTCATAGTCTATGCAAAATCTCAAATCATGTGCACGCCTGACATCCACTCAGTAATAAGGTCAAGTATTCCAACTTTTGCCTGGGGAAGAACCGTCAGCCCCATTTCGGAGCCGTTCCTGGCGGTGGGTCAATTGCTTTTCTTCACTTCCATGCCAACCAACCGTCCAAGCGGTTGATTCAGAGCGGCCCATCACCCCGCATCAGACACAAACCGGTCGGGGCGCCGCGGCAAGACCGGCGACTTCCTAAACGAGTGGTTGCGAGAATGTGTGTTTTTTTTTCTGTTTTTGTGCGTGCGCGAAACCAGACCATCGAACAGGTAAGAAAAAATTTTGGTGCATGTCATAGGGTCATTAAGCCTTGTCCTCCTGGCCAGTGAGGAGGGTGTAAACGGGGGCAGGCAGCTTGTCCCGTCCGTGGAGGAACTCAAGCTCGAGGAGGAAGACGAAGCCCATCAGGTCACCGCCCATGCGCTTGATGAGTTCACCAGCCGCATACGCCGAACCGCCTGGATCCAAATTAGCGGGGAAACATCCGAGTTCGAAAGGAAGCATACCAGTAGCAATGATGTCGTCAATGACGATCACCTTCTGGCCCGGCTTGATCGCATCGGACTGCATCTGGAAGAAGTCCGTTCCATACTCCTTCTCGTAGCCCTGGGTGTCGCAAGGACCGGGGAGCTTGCCCTGCTTGCGGACGGGGACAAAGCCGGCGCCCATACGCAGGGCCAAGCTAGGGCCCATCAGAAAGCCACGGGCCTCCAGGCCGACGATCACATCGGGCTTCTGGTTGCCGTTGCTCTCGAGAATGTGCAGCTCCAGGCAGCGGAGCAGAGCTTCATGCAAAGAGTGATCTGCGAAGATCGGGAGGATGTCCTCGAACAGGATGCCCGGCGACGGGAAGTCGGGGAACTGGCGCAGGGCCTCGCGCAGCTTTACTTTAAGACTGGCGAGTTCGGCGGTGCGGGCGGGAGAGGAGGAGGACTGTCCGGCGACTTGGGCGGCGGTGGTGGCATGGGGAGGTTGCACGGGGGGAGTGGAAGTTGGTTGAGACATGGTGAAAAGAAGAGAGAGAAGAGAAGGAAATAAAAAAAAGGGGGGGGGAAGCGGAGGGAAGAGCAAACGGGGGAGGTGAGGGGTGAGGAAGATCGAAAAAGGTAAAAATAGTGAAATCGGCGTGATAAGCAAAGAGGGAGGGGAAAAGAAGAAAAAAAATTCCAAACAGGAAATATGAGAGAAAAAAAAAAGTTGAAGATCTATCTGTATGCGCCGGAGTATGGCATCCCTGCGGTATTGTCATGCGCCGGTAAGTTTCCCGCCTCCATTGATGCCCGTGGTCGGAGGACTGGTTTTCGGGAGAGAAGAAAAAAGACAAAAAAAAAAAAAAAAGGAAAACATAAATGGCTATCATCTTACAATCATACGGAATTTCAGAAGCATCGACGATTCTAGCCCATGTCTGTGTAAAAGATACTACTTTGTAGAGCCCCCGAGGGAAAGACAGGACCAACCGAACTACTTCGGTACCATACGGAAACGGGCTGCAGGTCAGTATGGTAAGCGGCGGAACGGCAGCCCCTCATCCGTCGCGAACTGACAATCTATCTAAGGAGTCGAGAGTCGAGAGTCGAGAGTCGAGAACCTTTCCAGCTTCCAGACTCTCTCGCCCTCCTAGGCCCCTACCCAGCAGTAATCAGCCCATCGGAGGGTGTCGAGCGTGAGTCAGGGATCATGGATGTGATCAGTTCGCTCCTGTTTCAGGGCGCAGGCCAATCTCTTCCGTGGGAAGGGACGGCCACCCCTCCTCCGGGCTGAACTATATCGGTACCATGTAAGAGCAGGTCGTACGCGGTGCTACTCGAGCGGCCCCTCCAATGGCGCCATGATGCAAGTCACTGATTCCAGGTTATGCATCCGCTTCCCCTCACTGGCCAGGCTGTCTATCTGGCCTTTCCATCATTCCATGGTCTCGCGTGGGGAGACCAGCCAGTGGACAGGTCGACTGGCCTCTCCCCCCCCCCCTCTATCGACTACCTACCTACCTATGCTGCACTCTGCAGCGAGTAGTTACGGTGTGGGTGCACTCTTTTACCTGTACGGAGTAGAGATCCATGATACTGCATGCAGTGCCTGACTGCGTGTGCCGGCCATGTCCATCGGTGGATCAAATACCGCCAGGGATCGTCATGCTGCGCTGGACTGTCCCCATCCTTAAGCCGAGCAACTGTCTGTGACTGTGTCCGAGACGGGCCCAGTTCATACTAACAGTAAATAATCACCACGGTCTGATCGTCCCCGCTGTTCGCAATCCAATGCTATAAATAAAACCCATCATTACGTCCGCGCCGTGGGTGACAATAATAATGGCATTGGCCGCAACACCACAGCCACCGCGGGGCCCAAAGCGTCGGCTTCTAGACCCGTCGACGACTCCAGGCGACACGTGAAACTCCTGGTCCCTCCAAATGGAGGTTTGGGGCGATCAAGAACCGGTTGGCCACACCGCCGTGCTCCCTCGCACGATAAGCCCGGCGATTTGCTGGCTGGAGAATGGCGCTAGAGGATAGTACTTAGTACTAGGTAGTAAGTACCTGGATACTACTACTACTAGATAGGTACATAGTATGTAGTATCATGTATGAGCTGGCCCGCCATCCCCCAAGGTCGTAAATTACCGGATCGCCGGTTAATTAGGAGCACGGCCGGTGGCTGCTGGACCTGCAGCATCGCCCTCTCGCCAATGGTCGCGCAGTTTCCGCTGCTTCCCCTTGAGCATGTTTTATCTATCAACTCCGGCTCCCCAGCTATGCAACAATGCGACCTGGCGCAACTCTATCGTTCTAGATTTCCTCTGGTCCTGGAGATACTCACATTTGTCGCATGCTGTCTTGGGGCTGGATGGCTAGGCCCGGGTGTACCGCGGTCAGTCGCCTAGGTTCACTCTGACTCGGCATCAATTACTGATGGTCTTGTCTATATCCTGGCTTCGTTGTAAAGGCGAAGCCCTTATTACTCATGGTTCCCTCACTACGGAAAGCACTTCATTGACATGATAGGGGTGATCAGATTGCAGTCACCTACTGGCTCATTCCGTTGGGTGTGTGAGAGGTATTCAGCCAACGGGTGATGTTACTGTTGAAGCTTGCTTATCCTCGCCTTGCCGGCGGAAGGGAGACATGGGCTTCGCCAAACCTGCTGTTTTCTTCAGGTGGGTGCAATCTTATGACGGACTAGCGCATTCGACATGGCTGACTACATCGGCCAGGTGATTGATCTCGATCAACGGGGTAAATTATTCAGTTAAATTTGTGCTAATTAGGCGCTCACACGGCACGACTACCCGTCTCGACAACAGATACAACCCAACTCGCACGTTCCTTGCTTGCCAATCCAGGTACCATCAATTGGGCTCCACCAGGCTCATCCGAGGCGCATATCCGAGGAAATCCGGAGCTCCTCATATTCTCAGAATGTGTGCGTGTGCATATAGAGTGTCGATTGTGGACCTCGAATGGCATCCTGCGCTTGGGGCTGTTTCTGCAACATATACATTGGCCCTTTCTTATGAATCCTTTAGGATCGGACTATGGTATGGCGGCATTCATAGCGTCCTGATTCGAGGAACTGTGCTGGGAGCCCGTGTGGTGCACCTGCTTTACGGTATCTCGTAAGCAGTCAGTTACGTAGGGGGACGGCAGGCTAGCCACTCTGCAGCCAGCGGTGCGGCAGCATCGTGGCTGCGCGTGCATGCTGCTAATGCATGGCGCAGACACACCATGTACGCACGGATGGCTCGCCGTCTCCTGGTCGTCCTTTCCTGGGCAGCATGGCCATCGGCGGGCAGTCCAGAATTTGTGCCCTACGGCGGGATTGTCGCGCTTTGCGCATCTCCATGTTCATTTCGCCGGAGCAGGACATGCTGCATACACATGGGACATTGGATATGAAGGGCCGAGGATATGCGGAACTTCCAAATGGGGCTACATCACCGTGGGTTTATCGATCATTGTGTACACAGTAGATGGGACGCCTTACGGGCTGCATGCTAGTGCCAATGTGGGTGGATGGCATAGTGAGCATAAGGTGCGGATTTTATATCCTGTCGTTTTTATTGATTTGCTTGCTACTTTGGTTGGCGATAGCCTATGATATCGAATGAAAACAGATACAAAAAATGCAAAAAGAGAAGCCGAACGCGGGGGTTGAACCCGCAACCTTGAGATTAAGAGTCTCACGCTCTGCCGATTGAGCTAGCCCGGCTGGATGCTGAACCCGGCTGCAAATTATGGCTAGATATTCCTGCTCAAGAGGCAGCCCATGATCAATAGCCACTTCTACCTGTGAGCAATTATGGTTTCTATGGTTGTCTACAGCTGCGCCACTCCGTTGCCTCCACGAGATTTACTCCTGTCTGATCTAGGCCTGCCTATATCTATAACAAGGCATGTGGATTGCTGCAGTGGGCCGCTAAGTGGTATTGAGTGGTCGGAGAGGGTTATATATTATTCTGCCCGGATATTCATCCATACGAAAATCCGATTCGCCGTATAGTACAACCCGTACCTTGACCAGCAACCACATCACAGCCACGAGACTAGCTGCAAGTCAAAGTAGGGGGCAATCAGACAAGCATGACCGACCAAGGCATGACTATGACTGTACATACTATGTAGTCCCCCAATCGGCTCAGCCCGCCAGGAAGAGCCGCCGATGCATGCCTGATGTCACACCACCAAAACACCATCTACTCCGGAGAGAGACCTGGCCAGCCCGGCCTTATAGCGGCTCAGTTCCTTCCGAGTCATGCTCCCGCCTATCTACGGCATGCTGGATGATTGTAGGTGCGGTTCCCGACCACCGAGAGGACCAGCGTGGCTGCCCCGTAACAGCCCCGTAACAGCAAGCCCATCACGTGGTGAACGCACGGATCAACTCGCTTAGCTTTCCGCCTATTTAACGCCGCTTGAGGCTATTC
Organism: Aspergillus sclerotiicarbonarius CBS 121057; assembly: GCA_003184635.1. Classification (NCBI taxonomy): domain Eukaryota; kingdom Fungi; phylum Ascomycota; class Eurotiomycetes; order Eurotiales; family Aspergillaceae; genus Aspergillus; species Aspergillus sclerotiicarbonarius. The sequence goes on along the minus strand of KZ826368.1, from coordinate 242,347 downwards.
TGCCTCTCCCGTTCACTTCTCCCTCGATGTTCTTGTTCCGCACTTCTGCTCAGTGCAGAAGTGCTCTGCTAGATCATCACCTGCACAGCGCTCTACAACAAACACTGTAACCCTCAGTCTTGACCAATGATGTCTCCTGCACCCATCGCTGCAGAAACGCAGCAAGACCAGCGGCTGGAAACTCTGGCTCGAGCATTCGAAGCTCTTCTGATGACCACCCAACAACTGAGCTGCAAGGAGAAAAGCTTGCAACAAAGGCTGGAATATGCATCCGACGAGGTAAATACCCCCCACCCTCTTTTCATTGTCCCCTTGCCCCCTCCCACTGTCTCAAAGGACGAGAAAAATCGATTAGCTCTAGATCAGGAGTCGCTTCTGCGGCGGTGACGGATAAGTCATGTATTATCTGATGAGACTTGACACACCCACTTTGCTCCATGCCTATATATACCTGAATGCACATGCTAACGGGTTCTCAGTATCTCAAGCTCGCAGGAAAGCTCACCGGCGGAGTCGATGGCCATGCGAAGGTCGTTGCGGATAAGATCATTGGTCGTTATCCCGAATATGACCACCACAGAAAGCAAACCATAAAACCCCCGGACGTAGTAAAGGCGCTTGGCAAGTCCGGGAACGTAGGAGATCTCGCCCTTACCGCTATAATGGAAGGGCTGACGTGCTACCAATCCATCATCCCTCCACACGAGGCTAGGCCGCTCTCGGATTTCAACTCGTGTCTTGTGGCGACGAGAGCCGGAGTACCTGCTCCCCTAGAGAAAGACTTCACTACCAAGGGCACGCAGGGAAGTTTGCGTTGTCCTTTTGCGAAGCATAACAATAAGACCTCTGAAAACGGGGTGTCCAATCACAATGGGATTGAGAATCCTCTAAAGGACCAGAATGGGGATGCGTGTGGACATGCCGAACTAGACCCTATCAAAGCCGAACAGAGTGATAAACGCTCGAGTCGGGCGCCTTCGACGCGGTCGTCGGCCACTCGATGCCCGGTTTCTCGGTGTCCTATAAGGTATCTAGACCAGCATAGTCCGGAGGAGATAGCCGACTATGTTGAGAGGCACAAGCATGAGATTCCTAGAAGCCATGCCGTCTGCGTTCAACGGTACCAGCGGGACTCGCAGACTATGCGGCAGCTGGATGCAAAGTACGGTAGCCTTATCAATATGATCCAGGGCTTGTCCGCCAAACATCGGGCGTTCTTGCCGGAGCAGAGCCAAAATGGTACGGCGCCCTCGAGCTCTTCTGCCGAACGAGTGGAGAAATGGGCGCAGGAAGTTGGTCTGAAGTCGGATATGCATCCAACGATCAAGGAAGAGGAGGAAGAAGAGGAGGAGGCGGCGGCGGCTGGACAGGGGGAAGAAGAGAGAAAGGGCCGCTTCGATCGTCCTCTGCGTGAAGTCCGGGTTGGCGAATCCCCAAGCAGGCCCTGGGGGATTCCTGTCCCGGTGAGGCCTCTACCTCCAACCGCATCGGCTCCTGATTCACCAGCTGTACCTGCTGCTGCGATCTCCATCGATCCGGTCCCAACTAAGCTGCCCCAACCAGCGGCCGCAGACCTACCCTCGATGGCGCCTCTTGGTGACACGGCTGCGCCAAAGAAGGGTCGGTGTCCCTTCGGACACGGTGCGCCCTCTGGTGACAAGCCAGCACCCAAGATGGAGACCATCCCCAAGCATGTTGAAGTAACTGCAGCCGACGATCCTGTTGAGCAGAACGACGGTGAAGCACGCGATACTTCTTCCACTAGCCCACCGAATCAACCAGCGGCCAGCATCGTGTTCAACGGACCGGTGTTCTTCGGGTTTTCAGCAGAGCAGACTGCTGCGTTCCTGCAGCAGCTGGGCAAACTGGGAACGAATGGGCTGGTCTAGAGGGGACGGACTTGATGATATGATTTGATTCCTGCATATACTTAGCTTGCCGCATGAGATATCCCACCTGTCTGTATACTTTATCACGATGCCATGACCTACTTGAATGCTGTCCTGGGACTGTGTTTCGCACTGCATTGACCGTTGTATTGTTACCACTCACCAGCTAAGACCACCCTTATGGATAGGGATTGTTTTCTTCTTTCCGAGTAGTGCCTGAGTAGATAGAGTAGATAGCTCACCGATGTCGGGCGGGGCGGGCCTGGATTGGCGACTTTCCCGCGGAAACAGGCGGGCCTCGCAGCCTGGCAGCTTCCCATCCCGCCGCATCTTCCCCTCATGTTCGCCTCCAGCTCGCGAGTCCTTTTCTCCCGTCTTGCCTCCTCTCGTCTCTCTCCTCCCCTTCTCTCCCCTCTTCACCACTCTCGTCTCCCCGTCCGCATCCCCCATCAATTCGTCACCATGTCCACCGGTCTCGACATCGTCCACACTGCTGGCGCCGCCCAGCGTAAGTCCCCTCCCCACTCCACTTCAACGCCAATTGCATCCCCAAGCAGAGCAGAGCACAAAGAATCCCTCTCTTCTCAGTCCACCCAAGCTGTATCCAATTGTCATAAACCGCTAGCTAACAAATCCAACCCGAACTCTCCAGCCGTCGGCCCCTACGTAAGAGCCATCCAACCCCAATAACAACACCAACGCCAGGAATTCAAATCAAATCTAACCCATCTACACAGTCCCAGGCCATCAAGGTCAACGGCCAGATCTTCCTCTCGGGCCAGATCCCCCTCACCAAGGACGGTGTTCTGATCGAGGGCTCCATCACCGAGAAGACTCGTCTCTGCTGCGAGAACATCAAGGCTATTGTTGAGGAGGCCGGTTCCAGCGTCGAGAAGATCTTCAAGGTTACGGTGCGTTTTAATTAACCAACCCCCCCCTTCTCCAGGCAGAAGAGAAGGATAATGGGAATTGGTCAAGGTTGGATAGCTGGCTGATGGTTGTGTTGTGGATAGGTTTTGCTCGCTGATATGGCCGATTTCGAGGAGATGAACAAGGAGTACGCCAAGTTCTTTGCTCACAAGCCTTCTCGCTCTTGCTTTGCTGTTAAGCAGCTGCCTAAGGGTGTGCCGGTGGAGATTGAGTGCATTGCTTTGGCTTAAGAGTTGTATATGAGGTTGTTAGTTGGATAAAAAGTAATCGCAGACTATATCTATATACATATAGTTGTTGTTCTTATGGTACGCGTATCTTCCGGGGCTGGTCGTCCTCAGGTTACCATGGTAGAAACATGTCCCTACGATGTCATTGACGGTCATGCGCGTGACGACCCTCTGTATGCATGGCTGCTTGGATTAAACTACAATTATGCTATGTAAAAAAAGAAAAGAAAAGGTAAAAAAAAAAACTCGACAGCTTCCCAAACAACGTCCAACCCGTAGGCGCAGCGCTCCCTGAATTGCAAACAAACTAGATTTGGGAATCATCACGTCCATATCAAAGAAGCCAAACAATGCTGCATCATGCTGAAACGCAGAGTGAAACGCAGAGTAAAAGTCAACAACAACATAAAAACGCCGCGAATGTCAGCCCCGTCACTCTCTACCTTCATCGCCGGCCTAGAGTCCCGGTCATCCGCCCCCCCGCCCCCGCCATCAGGCTCTGTTTCACAATGGCATCTGCCGCCGCTGCCGCCGCCAGTCGCTCCTTTTGCCGACTGCGGTCGCGCAGATAGCCCGCGGCTTCCGGACGCATACGTAAAATCCGCAGAATCATGTCGTCGTTCGGCTCGGCCTGGGCCTCCCGCCATTTCTCCTCCTTCATCTTCTTCATCGTGCCAAGGTTCCGCGAGAGCATGATGCTCTTGGCCCGACGTGCACTGGGGAGGCCAAGTACACTGCCGGTCCCTGCGGCGCCGAGGTGTGGTGGAGCAGACACCCGGTTTTTGTTGGCCTGTTGGCGAGAGATCGTTGCAGAGGCCATCCGCTCCGAGGTGCGGATCAGGGTCTCGGTGGGCTCGAAATAGAAGAAGTTCAAGGTCTGAATCTCGTGGTATTTGGGCGATTTCAAGATATCGATTGACACGCCATTGGCTTCGCCAGTTTCCTCGTCAACGGCGTGGAAAAAGTTCAAAAGGAGCACCAGCCAGCGTGATACAACATCCACCTCCTGCATTGTGAGTGGTTTTTGGTGAGAGGGTTTGTCGGACAATGGGGGCACCAGCAAACTCTCGATGGTAGCAAGCACTTCCTTCCATAGACGGGCCATGACCATTTTCATGGCTTCCGAGGTGAGAGTCTTGTTCATGATCGCAAAGTTATCGTTGAAGTAGTCGAAGAGAGGGGTCAGCGCATTTTCCACGTCCGCGTTGGACGGAGTGGCGGTGGTCGATTGAGCTCGATTCCGGTTCAAGAAGTTGGACACGCTAGAAATACTCAGCCCTCGTGACAGCAATGATTTCAGCGTCCGGCGCGATAGACAGTGGCTGATATACGCGGAGAGCTAGAGACCCCCATGTTAGCAACGGCTCTGGAGACGCCCAAGAGATGACGGCCCATTGCTTACCTTTTCCGTGATCTTGCGAGTCATGTCCCTCTCCGTCCGCTTCAACGTCCGGAACGCTTTGCCGAAGTAGAACTGGATGTCGTCACGTTCTCCTTCCATGCTCACGCGAAGTAGCAGTCGGCCCTGTGTATCCAAATCGAGCCAGTACTCCCTTGGCAGAAAATCGCTGAAATGGACGGGGTCTAGCTTAATAGAAGTCCGACCGACGTAGTCGTGGTCACCGACGGCATCCCAATCCCAGATCGTTGCGATGATGTTAACCGGGCCCTGCGTTGTTATGTCGACAGCATCATCCCACCGCGGGTTGAGGTTGTTGTAGATTATGCGAGTTTTGGCTATGCGCTTCTGATATTCATCGGCCAGCACGACGTAGGGATCGCTTCCCCCATTCATATCACACGCCTTCAAGTCTTCTGCTTCCACCACCTTGACGGTGAAAACATACGTTGTAGACTTACGGATCTTCTGGAGTTGGGGCTGAGCATGGGTTGCTATCACTTCTGCGCAACCATCAACATTGATTTCGGTTTCAAGCCTGTCCAGCTGAGAAAGGGCATATTCGACGTTGTTCAATTTGACCAGAGACTGCATCCTCGTTAGCCGGGCTGACAACAAGCCATATATCTAGATGGATATACATACCTCGGGAAAGAATTGAAACGGCTCGATCTTTTCTTTGCTCGTCCATGCTTCCTTGGCAAATTGCATCAGTCTCTCTTGGGCGGTTTGGTTCATAGCGGCCTCTTGATCGGGAGACAGTCGATCCATCTCCTTAGCGAACATCTGCTCCAAAGATTCACAGTATCTTGCCACTCCGCCCCCAATGGATTTGGACAGGGCGGTCATGAACTTGGCGTACTGGAAATCATCATCCCATTCAAGGGAGATCATCTGCTCGACGACCTGATTGAAGGAGCGGAAAATGTCAATCACAGATACGCTATGTCGGTTTTCCTCCGGAACCGCTTCTTCCGCCATGCCGTCCGCTCGAACGCTGAAAGCGTCTTGCTTGACGGCCTGTTCAACCCAGTCCGTGACCTTCGCATCAGTCAGGCGGATCCACCGCCAGACAAATTCCTCCATCAGACCTTCCACGTGGAAAGGGAAGGTGACCCTGTATTCTCACTTAGCGCCGCGAGCGTTGCGGCAATGCCGTGGGGAAACGTACTCAGGAAGGGCTTCTGTGAAGAGGCGACGGATGTCCGCCAGCTGCTTGTACAGATCGAATCCATCTTGTATATCGGTCTCTTCGCCCCTCACTTTCTCAAGCTCAATGATTCTAACCACCATTTCGTGAGCATCCTCGGAGAATATCGGGAGCACATTAGACAGCAGGATCAGGTAAGGGTTGACCCTGCATTTCAGTTAGTGAGCAGCACAATAAATGGGACGCGGGAGATGCGACGCCTTCTTACCCCATAATCTCGGGGTTTTTGCGGTAACGCTTTCTGATTTTCTGCGCAAGTTTAGTGATGGCATCACAGAGCTGGATGATGTGGTCCAGCTCCCAGGACGCCGGCTCGACTGGGATCAGCTGTCCCAGAAGCTCTTGATACTTCTCAGCCGCTTTCTGTGCGAGCCCGTCCTGCACGTATGAGCGGAAACGCTCGATGTCCTCGACATCTTCGGTGTAGTTGGGATCCAGTTGGATATGGTTCTCCAGTACGTACATTACCGGTCCGATGGGACGAGGTTTTCCTTCGTAGCAATCCATCATCACATCGTACAGCTCCCTGAGCAGGGCTTCATGAAGGGAGGAGAGTATCTGCTGCATCAACAGAAGGTCATGGATCGTCCACTTTTGCCTGTCATAGAGAACAGAAGCGACAAAGCTACTGCGCCTCTTGCCTTCTGCAGACGGCGACTCTTTCACAAAAGTGAAAGCCGAATCAAGTGTATTGAGATCGATTTCGTTATCCACAAACTTGGACCGGGCAACATCCAGAAACAAGACTATCCTGGAAAAGTTTGGAATCCGCCAGCGAAGACAGACCTCGTTTAGAAATTCCGTCGACTGCTTTGAAAAGAGCTTCATTGACGGGACCTCCGACGTAGCCTGCGTCGCCTCGATCTCGCGGTCTTTCAGGTCATGGCTCAGGGTCTGGGCCAGTATAAACCGATACATGCATCGGGGATCTTGAGGTATGTACGTATATGTATCAGACTCATCCGAAGGCTCAGTACCGTCGTCGCCCAAAGATAGCGAGCTGAGATCCAGAGTCTGATCTATGACATACGACGACGGCCTATCGGAGTTTGTCCTCGACAGCTCCCCGGCCGGATCCTGGTCAGCAGCATTTGGGTTGAAATGTGGAAGCGCACCCGGAGTGCTTTTGGCAAGTTCAGGGTTCGACTGTACAATAGCAAGCATCATCTGCGACAAATCAGGACCCTCATTCTTCTTCCAAAGTTCATATGCTTCCTCATTCTCGAAGTCTTCCTGAGACAACGTTTTCCGGGTCTTGAGGTTTAGGTGAGCCTGGTAAGCTTTCAGATCCTGAAGGGCCGCCTTTCCGGTCCAAGTCCCTTTATTCTTATCTATGTCTGCCTGTACCTGGCTTAAGTTCACGTCGAAGATTCTCGCCACTTGTTGTACAAGTGGCATATCCTTGACATCGTAACTCAGAGGGGCAACAACTTCCACTGTGGTTGTGCCATTTGTCTGCACGAGATCCTGATCCTGGGAGAGCAGTTTGTTTTCTAGGACGGACAGACGGTTTGCCAGCTCAGGTCGTTCTTTTGCCCAGTCGTGGTCCTTCAGGATAAGCGCGAATAAACGAACAAAAAGTGCCACGTGTCTGTCTACCATAAACTTCCAGTGATCGTCTTCTGGGTCTTTTCCCTTGCTAAGTTCCTTAGTCGCATTTGAGTAGAAGATGAGGACGAGGTCTTCGGCCCGCCGGTCCTTCTCCATGCGCTTCTTAAAGGACTGATCCTTGAGGGTATTGAGAAATGCAGCGAATGTCCTCACGACCAGCGTGTCTTGATATTCTTTCCGCTTTTCTTTTCCAATCAGGACGCCTGTCAACCTCTTCTCCAGTTCTGCGATGAATCCATGAGGGATGCGGGTGCTCTTGGAATCCCGCACCAGGGAGAAATCGCTCATCAGGTCGTGGAACGAGGTAGAGGCCCTTTTGGGCCTCTGAGGGACGGGCACATTCTGCACACGACGCGAGCGAGGCTGGAGGAGATAAGCGAGGTAGGCTACCCGGAGAGCGTAATTGTAGGCAGTCGAGGAGTTGACGGGGCGCCTGCGGGACCCCGAGAGACTGCGCGAATGGCGGGATTCATTCTGAAGGCTGTTAATCCGTCGGTTAATGCCTCGGGACTGAGTAGATGCCGTCGACATGAGCGGGAAGATGGCAACTCAGGGCTCTGTCCAGATCGTGCTGTGTTCGGGGGTGAGAGGGGAGAGGAGGGCGGGACCATGAATAGAGGAGAGGAGTCGCTCGCGATCAAACCACCAGCATCAGCTGGGGGAGGGAAATACCACGTAAGAAAGAGAGCCTGGGCAAAATCCCTCAATTCTCAGAATCGAGGAGGCGGAGCCAGACTGGGTGGGAAACGCCGCGGGGAATGTTGGCGGCTAGAGGGACGGGCAAGAAAGGGGCGGTGGTTGTTGCGGTGGTGATTCACGGTGGTGGTGGTTGGTGGTCTGCTCTGCGGCACCTGAAACAGAAAAAAGCTCCCGACTCGACTGACGTAGTGGGCGTTGTCCTGCCAGTCGCACCATCGTAAACCCGCCAAACCCCTGGCTCAGAGAGGCCAAATATTTGACGGTCGAGAGACAGGCATTCGCGCAGTCCCTCTGACATTTCTACCGCGTGCATTCCGGCGCCGTAGGCATGTGGTGGCTACTTTCATGATCTAGACCGCTTAATCTACATCCCACGGGCCAACTGGAGAATCGCGTATCGGTTACAGAGAAGCAATCCGTTGCACAGTATCCTCACATGTAGCTGACTCGAGTCTCACTCCCTGTCCGTCTCCCATGGTATTCTCCCCCCTGATCGCCCGTTTGGACCCTTGGACCATGCTTGTGCGATCCCCCCACGTATATTGAGCTCGCGCACGACATTCTACTTCCCCACCGTAAGTGTGCATCAGTAAGGGAAATGCCGTGAGCACCAGAGTCTGGGAAATAATTCCGCAGGCCCGATCGCCAGGACTAGCCCTCCCCACCAGCATCGACTGAAGAATACTATCCATGGACGCCGAGAATAAACGTATTGTATTTATGTACACACCATGTAAAAAGCTGCTCACCAGCTGGCCTCAGTGGGCTTACGAGCCTAGATCTCCTTCGTTAGCGCAACGTCTGACCGAGATGATATGAAGGGGGTCATGGACGCACCGGAGCAGCACCCGGTCCTCCGAGCTCCTTTTCCAAGCCATCGGGATAGGTCCTTGGGACGCTGGGCTTGTCTGGGTAGAACAGACTGACGACGCCGCACACTCCCAGGAAGGTAACAACGAACGCTCCGAGCTGGAAGAGACCCTTGCGAGCCGTGACGTGGGTATATTGTTCGGGACTGAAGACACCGAGGATTTCGTTCTCCTCGTGAACAGGCTCGCCAAAGTTTCGTCTCTCCTGCTTGTCCCACCAATCGCCGTAGGGGTCTCTGAAGGCGCGCTTAACACGGGGCGGGTTCTGGTAGTTGCCGTTCTGCGTGACGAGACAGGCAGTGTCAATCGACGGAGGAAGCTAGCAATTGGGGTCCTAGTACACATCCTACCTGCAATGGGTCTTCAACCTCTGCAGCCGCAAGACTCCGGACCTGGGAGAATGAGGCGCGAGGCACGCTGTGCCGGGCGGCCACCTGAGGCAGGCGGCGGGCCAAGATTCGTTGGGCCAGCATCTGGCGATCTGGGTTAGCAATGGGATCGATGTGGCCGGAAGAAGAGATTAGGTGGGAGAAAGAGCGTGGAGGAACTGACTGTTTCTGCTGTCAAGAATTGGGGTAATGAGGGGAGGTGAAGACAACTAGGGGTGGTCCGGAAGGCTCAGACGGGCCATGAGATGAAGTGCAAACGGCCGTCTCGATGACGGGATTTGGGGGGCTGTGATTGGTGGAGACCAGATTAATGCCTCAGGCGAAGAGGGCCGCGGGTTTCCTGCCTGAGGTTGGCCGCGTTGCTTACATACTCGGCTGCCCCCCCAGTACTCTCTTCGTCACTGTATGAATGAAAAAACCACCTCTTCACGCAATCTTGCCATCCCCGTGGTTTTCCGTCCACCCGTCACGCCCCCGTGCCGATAACTATGCCAAATTTCTGGTGGCACCTTGACTCACTTACCGCTACCCGTTGATGCCATTTTCTCCCCCCTTGACCGCGTCCTCGTTGGGAAAACTGGGGTCAGCTGTGCACAGGGCCCCTGTCTCCGTGGTTACAAGACATGCAAAACGGCAGTCCGAACGGAATCTCCCACCAAGATGAATGCGTGACCCCCAAACCCGAGGCCTTTTCGACCGACCTTCCTGCGCCCGAGCATCCAACCGAGTCGCTGATCCGTGATTCGATCGCTTCCGAGCTTAAAGAAGACGAATCCACGCCCGCAACCGATCAGCTCGAAGGTCCTCCCTACAAGAAGCGAAAGCTTGTCGGCTCTACCTCCTCTCGTCGCTCGACTCCCCGTGCAGCATCGCCTCCGTGGAAGAAGGCTGGTGTCGATGGGCCAACATCCTTCATCCAGGATGGGAGGCGTAAATCCTCCCGAGTTAACGCGCTCCCCCTCGATTTGCAGAGTCCCTCCGATAAAAGGAACACGCGCAAGGCCCAGAATAAGATCATAGGCAGGAATGTCTCCAGCGCTACGAGGGGAGTCGCGTCCCTGTCGTCGATGTCCCCGTCGCAGCCGGAGTTGAATGGGAGGTCGGTTGGAGGCAGCGTCGCAGTCAATGGCTCCCCAAGGAGTACGACCACAAGAGGGTCGGCCAGCAGGCGCCGTCGTATCTCGCAGTCACCCGCTCCTAAGCGGCCGAACGCGCGAACACGATCCTACAGCTCGGGCACTTCGCGTCGAACCTCGAATATCAGCTCCGTCGGCCCCAGTCGACCACATCGTTCCTCTATGAATAACGTCCCGGTGACAATTGCCGGTGCCGGTGATGCGGGATATGAGGATGCAGATGAGGATGAGTCTGGTCAGCGGGGTCCACGGCTGCGGATCAAGGTCAAAAGACTGCCCATCGGCATTCAGCATCCAGGCCACGTCCTAGCTCCACGGAAGTACGGCTCATTCAAGGAATGGTTGGAGAGTGAAGATGGGAGAATACGAGATCCTTCGGTGCTTACACCGGCTGACGCGCTTGACGAGGCTATGAAGAGGCGCCGAATAGCCGTAGCAGCTGAGCCGGGAGGACTTCTAAGCCCGGAAGTCTGCTCTGCATATCTGCCCGAGCAACAAGAGGAGCCGCCGCAGCAGTATTCGCACCAGGACCATCTTGTCGCGCATGCGTTATACTTCAAGAAGCTTCTCGACCAGGAACATAGACGTCATCGCAATACGGCCAGGCTATTCGCTCAGTGGTGCGCGGATGCGTGGAGGAAGCGTAACAAAGACCCGGAGGATATCCTACGGGAACAACAGGAGGAGATGCGCGGGAAGCGCAAGCAGCTGGCCAAGGACCTCCAGAAGATGTTCGACCTAGCTCGAGCGGAGGTGGACCGGATGCGCTTAGCACGATGGGAGGAGGAGCGGAAGGCTGAAGATCAACAGGCTTTGGATCGTGCTATCAAACAATCTACAATGCTTTTCGAGAAGCGCCGCATGGAGATCCTTGGAGAAGGTGGAAGTGATGCGCCTGATTCTAGTGATGGGGAGCAAGATGATACGGATGGGCTATCGGATGATTCGGAAGATGAAGACAATATGTCATCTACGGACTCAGAAAGTGAAGATGAGGAGAACATCGATGATGATGAAGGCTTGACGGCGGAGGAGCTGCGGTTGAAATATGCTAATCTCCCCAACACTAACCATGATTCCGATCGCGAGTCAATGGCTTCTGATGCTACAGCCTTCTCCGACCAGAGTGACACCTCGGACGTTGATCGTGTTATAGATCGTGCTACCGAGTCCCTTGATCCATCAGCAGAGGTCCAGCCCGAGCTCGAAGAAGTGGATCCCGTGCTACTGGACGACAGTGAAGAAGAATCTACTGATATGGACGACGATATGGGCGACAGCGATGATGACGAAGAATCTGAAGCCGACTCTGACGCAGAAAGTGATGGGCCTGGGTTATTGGGTTTCTTTTCCTCCAAGGATATGACACTCAACTATAGCAGCCAACACAGCGATGCCGACGAGGGCGATGATCTTGTGAACGTCGACGGCGACATCGACGTCAAATTAGTATCAGTTGCGGAGGACGAAGACGAGGAACCGGAGGATCCTGATGAAGTCTCCCTCGTGCCCAATGGACCGGCGCGAGAAAAATCGATACCTCATGACCAAGCCGAAGCCATTTCTGCTACTGTCCCTGATCCTGCTTCGACATATCTTTCTGCCCCGGGCTCGCCTGTCAATATGGCGACCGATGCTGAATCCCAGTCGGTTGTTGAGTCTTCCTCGGATTCGACTACTGTGCCTACTCCTGCCGAAAATGAGACCCCCGATGTCGAAATGACAGACGCCATCTACAACGAAAACACGGTTCTGCCTGACGAACCCGATGAAGTTGTCCAGGATAAACCTCCTGAACACAATCCCGATGTCCATCACGAAGCTTACCAAAGCGGCGAGCCCTCGAGCGAAGCATCCCCGGGTACACTTGCCACCAAACCATCGGAGCCCGAATCTGTCTCATCGTACGAAACCCCAGATAAACCCCCGCAGCCGAGCGAATCCCCTGCTCCTGGATTGAAAACGCCGGTGCCGCACCTTCTCCGAGGCACTCTGCGAGAGTATCAGCATTTTGGTCTGGATTGGCTTGCTGGGCTCTATACGAACCATATCAACGGCATTCTCGCCGATGAAATGGGTCTTGGTAAAACAATCCAAACGATAGCATTGTTGGCACACTTGGCCGTGGAGCATGAAGTTTGGGGACCACACTTGGTTGTCGTGCCGACCAGTGTGATTCTCAACTGGGAGATGGAGTTCAAGAAGTGGTGCCCCGGCTTCAAGATCATGACCTATTACGGGAATCAAGAGGAGCGTCGGCAAAAGCGAAAGGGCTGGATGGATGATACAAGTTGGAATGTCTTGATCACGTCCTACCAATTAGTCCTACAGGATCAGCAGGTTTTGAAGAGAAGAAGCTGGCACTATATGATTCTTGATGAAGCGCACAACATCAAGAACTTTCGCTCGCAAAGGTGGCAAGCCCTTCTCACGTTCAGAACACGAGCCCGACTCCTGCTCACCGGCACACCGCTCCAAAACAACCTGACTGAACTGTGGTCGCTGCTGTTCTTTCTGATGCCTTCCGATGGCGATGAGGAGGGGATCGAAGGGTTTGCAGATCTGAGGAATTTCTCAGAGTGGTTCCGACGCCCCGTGGAGCAAATCCTGGAACATGGCAGAGAAACGATGGATGAAGAAGCAAAGCGAGTGGTCACCAAGCTTCACACCGTACTCCGACCCTACATCTTGCGTCGTCTCAAAGCCGATGTAGAGAAGCAGATGCCGGCCAAATACGAGCATGTCGTCTATTGCAGACTCTCGAAGCGTCAGAGATTCCTCTATGATGGCTTTATGTCCCGCGCGCAGACAAAAGAAACCCTTGCGTCCGGAAATTACCTGTCCATAATCAATTGTCTTATGCAATTGAGGAAGGTTTGCAATCATCCGGATCTTTTCGAGACTCGGCCCATCTCTACGTCGTTTGCGATGTCCCGTTCCGTGGCTACGGAGTATGAGGTCAAGGACCTTCTCGTTCGCCGGCGACTGTTGTATGAACACCCACTCACCAGGCTCGACCTAGACTTCCTCAACTTGGTGCCCATCTCGCGAGAAGATATCTCTCGGCGGTTGGCTGACGACAGCACCCGGCTCATGGCGTATGGCCCCTTCAATACGCTGCGGGAACGCCAGTACCACCGCACCAACTGGCAGATGAGCTTCAATGGCACCACGGTGCAGTCCACCCTGGATGCGCTCGAGAACAAGTCCCGGAAGAGGAGGATGGCAGAGCTAGAGAGATGCCTCTACTTCGAATCCAAGCGTCATGGTCGTCGCCCGGTGTACGGATCTAGTCTTATCGAATTCCTCACGGCCGACAGCAAGCAGCGGCCCACCTCGAACGGGCCCCTGCGGAAACGCTCCTTGGCTGACTGGCTGTCGAGCCGGTCGTCCATCCTCGCGTCGATGATCTTGTCTATCGAGGAACGGTCGCAGGCTATGGATGGCTATGTCCAAAGATTCGCCTGTGTTACCCCTGCCGCAGTGGCGTCTGGGATCACCGAGGCAGCCCTGACTCCCATAGAAACCAGGTACCTCACGAAGAAGGAACGGTTCCCGCCATATGACCCATTTCATGAGGCACAGATGCGTCTGTCGATCGCATTCCCCGACAAGAGACTGCTGCAATACGACTGCGGCAAATTACAGAGACTCGATAAGTTGCTTCGAGACCTCAAAGCAGGTGGCCACCGGGCCCTGATCTTCACCCAGATGACCAAGATGCTCGACATACTAGAACAGTTCCTCAACATCCATGGACATCGATACCTCCGACTAGACGGTACTACTAAGGTCGAACAGCGTCAGATCCTTACCGATCGCTTCAACAACGACAATCGCATCCTGGCCTTCATCCTGTCCAGTCGTTCCGGAGGTCTGGGTATCAACCTGACAGGCGCTGACACGGTCATCTTCTACGACTTGGACTGGAACCCCGCAATGGACAAGCAGTGTCAGGACCGTTGCCACCGTATCGGACAAACACGCGACGTGCACATCTACCGCTTCGTCTCCGAGTACACTATCGAATCCAACATCCTCCGTAAGGCCAACCAGAAGCGCATGCTCGACGACGTCGTCATCCAAGAGGGAGAATTCACGACCGACTACTTTACCAAATTAGATGTCCGTGACATGATCGATACCGATGACTCCCTCGAAGGCCAGGACGAAGCCAGCGCAGCCATGGACCGGGTTCTCGAGAACCGCGTCTCCGGCAGCGCCCGCGTCTTCGAGCAAGCCGAAGACAAAGAGGACATCGACGCAGCCAAGAACGCCCAGAAGGAGTTGGAGCACGCAGATGACGGCGACTTCGACGACCGTACACCTGGCCAAACTCAGGCCGGAACGCCGCTCGCGACCGGGCCCGCGACCGGGCCCGATGAAGGGACTACAACCGCGGGTGCAACTCCAGGACCACAACTGTTGACCTCGCCGCAGGTGCACGCGGCTGACGAGCCCGTGGACGCCGAGTCCCAGCAGCCGGGACATATCGACAACTACCTCCTTCAGTTCATGGAATGGAATATGAAGGACGAACCGCTCGTCCTGCCAGCCGACAAGAGCAAGAAGAAGTCCAAGAAGGGCAAGGAGCATCGTCTCCGCAAGAGACGTTGAAAAGATGAGATGAAAAACCCGGAAATGAGGGACAGGATGATGGAATGTGTTAGGCTACAAGGGACGAGAGCGCAAGTCAGCGCGTCCAATGTAATTGTATTTGCATGATGATTTCCCCATTCATATTTATCACTTCTTTCTTTCTTTGTATCCTCTACCCCAACTTGGGTTTTAGTTTTTTTTTGTTTTCCTGTGTGTGCACACCCGTCGGGTTTTCCTTTCTTCCCTCTCCCCCCTCCTCCTCCGAAGCCTTGATAGCGCAAGGTGATGAAAAGAACACGGGCTGGTGTTTAGCGGGCGTTAGGTTAGGTCCTCACGTTTTCTTTTCTTTTTTCTCTTTGTACCAGGGAAAGAAAGGCCCCCCCCCCTCCAAAGATGAAGAAGGAAGATCTCACTGTAGATGCTGCTGTTGTATCTTATCTTTTACCTTTCAGTCTTCCTATCTTTCAGCACTATTGTTATACTACTATTTTATTCTCTTGTTCTACCTTTGGATGTCGCTCCTGTGTGCCTCCATGGCGGCGTGACATGATTGGGTATGATAGTACTACTCCTTACGATCTAGAATTTACTTAAGCGGAAATAGGAACCCAGCCCGTCCTAGCTCAGCTATATAGCGTGCTTCTGGACATTGTTGAACAGTCCCAAACATGTTAATTTTCGAATGATCATCCAGGGTTGGCCCAACCGTTTGGAAACCGCCGCGGGCGTTTCCAGTGTCAGGGTCTAATTCCCACCTTGTTGACTTGTGGATTGACGGGCATGTCGGGGACCTCGGGGTGGATAGCTGTGAGGGATTGTGAAACATGGACACCTGTAACACCCCTGCATTCGGCCAGCCACCTGGGCTAGACTCGCACAGGGAGATCAGCAATTGTCGCCATGTGGCCCGAGACACTGGACCCTGACACTGACTTCTGCGGACTGTGTCGCCTCTCTGGTTCCGGGTATAGCTTGCCATCGCCTGTTTTGCCTCGGATATAGCTTGTCCATCGCTTCTCTGGTCCCGGAAATAGCTTGACCAACGATGAGAGCAGAGATAGTCCGGAGCTTCGGGAGCAACAATTGTGGCATCGAGGTGGAGTGGTGGTTTCAAACAGTATATTAATTTGCCGATGGGAGGGTGGAATAAACTCTCAGGAGTGAGCTCCTCGGTTCCGGTTCGATCCCTAAAGGGCTTGTGGAATATACCAGTGAGGAGCAGGCAGGAGAGAGGTCAACCTAAGGTAGTTAGAGTTTAGATCCACATGCATGTACCCCGTACCTGAAGTCTATTTCTGAAACCTATGCAATTTACGGCCAATGCGAACGGCTGCTATGTCTGATTAGGCAGGAGACAAGTGGCCCCGCGTGCATACTATCTTAGCATGCAGACTATGTGATGGAAACGGGCTCCATCCCATTCTCGCCGCTCGATAGACTAACCCTCTGTGGTCAGGACTGCGAAATGGTGTCCGGAAGGGAAAAGCAGTGGAAATGATATTTGTCTCAGCCAAGATGCCTCGAGCATATTCGCCCTGAGATCCGAGATGGATTGACCATACCCTCGGTCTTGTGTTCGGCTTCCACCCAGAAGGTTAGATAGAACAAGGAGCGTACCATGGAACTGAGATGATCCCGGGAGTAGGAGGACCACCACATTGCCGAGCGACTCATCCATGAAGAAATGCGCGCGGCGCGCGAACCCACGTGAACTTTATCGCCAGGAAGCCTCCGATGACGCAGTGTGGTGTAATGATCGGTTGGCCAACTAGGATGTCCTGATCGACCCAGGATAATCCCGAACCGAGGAATGGAAGCAATTGGAGTCGTGCCAGATGCACGCCCGGCATAACGGCTGTCTCCAACATCCGCCACGAGCTCTTGTCTGATTGAACCCTGGGTGAACGAGGCACGCGGATTTTCACGTCCAGCCATTCCTTCACCACTTCACCTGACCTGCTCCATAACGAGAGATCCCCACTGATCAGCAACCTGGAGATGGGGAAGGCGTCGAAGGAAGCGAATGGCTGGCTGATTGGCTGCCTGCCTGGACTGGAGGACCTTGGGTGAATGATGTGGTCGATGTAAGGCTGTCCACGACTTTGAGTTTCCTCGTGGGCATGGACAAACCACGATAATGTCAGTTGAGCCATGAAGCCCCAGCGTATTCCGAAAACGGGAAAACGCCCGTTTGGCGATTCTCGGACGAAAGTCTAAATGCTCTCCATGACGGAGATGTGTACGAATTCGGAGACTTGCGGAGTTTAAGCTGTTACCGCTGTGATCCTCTCCTCATTTTGGTGCAGCTTCTTGGCCTGGAGGCTTCGAGAGCACCGTTTAGGAAAGGATTGCTCCTAGATATCCGGAGGAATGCTAGCTCCGCGGACAATGATCCTCCAGCCGCATTAGTCTGCGCGCGTGTGGGGGGAACCGTTGGGGCTGAAGGGAGATGGCGACTGATGATTGCTAGCCGGAGGTGATTTGAAATCCTCAGACTGGCGCTTAACTAATCGAGCTACTATAGTACTATAAGATATTGGATTAGGATCGTTAGCAGTAGCGCAGCGTAGAAGATAGTCTGATGGAGTTGGACTGACTAGGGAAGTGAACGGACTATTCCCTGGTATGATCTGCAAGGCGGGTCCCCGGCTGGGGACGAGAAAATGAAATCCAAGTAGGTCCCCATCGGAAGCCCAGACCGAGTCGACGATACAATGAGGGAGGGTGACAGCAGACAGGGCGCAGGGTGTGTGCTCTGCAAGAGGCGACGGAAGGCCATGTGATTCCCTAGCGGACGATCCTGTGGCCAGCTCATTTCCACATACTACACACACCTCACGATCATCACCAGCACCGAACGTCCAGATTCCCCATCGGGAGGGCCGGCCGTGTGGTTGAGATGATGATTGCCCGGCGTTTCTTCGGCGGCATCACTTCCGATGGGCCAGCATCCGATCAAGGCAGTGGTTCACCTCGGCTGTCTGAGGGGGAAGATCACCACCACAGGAACGCCTGTTATCGACCAGGGTGACAATAATAGAAGTAATCAAGATGTAACACCGATGACCACACGCTGAATAGAACCCTCGTCGATTGCATGATCTTGGACTATGGAGTTGGGATAACGCCATTAGGCTCGTCGACAGCCCACGTGCGGATCCGACCGTAGGACGCCGGAACGGCCATTGAGAGCCTTCGGATCTTCGCCCTGGCGATGGTGAAACGGTTCTAGCAAAAAGTATCCTGGCAGATGGTCAGGAGCAAGCGATTCCGGCGGCCGTTGAGCCTTGAGGCTGACCAACACAGACCGGCTGGCTCGGAGGGGTCCAACGAATGCAGTATGGCCACCGAAAGGTTAAGGAATCGGGTTCCTTGGGAAGGTTTCGGAATCCATGGGCCTCGGATCTCTGGAGGTGAATTTTTCATTTGCATTTGCATTTGCATTTTTATTTTTTCCCTTTATCTATTTTTCCCTTTTCACCAGTCAGTGCGTTGTTATTATTATGGCTGTTGCCATTGTGGTGCACGGTCACGATTATTGGGGTGGGGAAGGAAAGAAGACGTACCTGCTTCGTTGGGTCATACTGGAGAATGGCCGGGGAGGTCAGGGAGAAGGAGCGATTCTCGCTCTCCCCTTTCTTGTTTCTGGGGAGATCAGTTGTAGATTCCTTGCCTTGATCCCTGGGGATCGAAAGCTGGAATCCGATCCCCGTCCTTAGCGTCTATCTTAAGAAGTTAAGACCGGGATTGAAGATAAAATAAGAACCAAGCAATCTAACTATAACAGACGGGGCGCCAGGGTGCTTCACAGTTGACACGCACACACAAACACACACCTCCATCAAACTGCATTTAATTTATCCTAGACTCCCCTGTGCTATGTATATCCTTTGTCCGTCGCATAGGTAGGCTATCCATCACCCACTCCATTGGGGGCTGAGCGTAGCGTGGTGTCAGGGTGTTCCAAAGTACTCCATATCTACGGAGTAGTACTGCGTACTACTGTATCCCCGTCGCAGAAGACAGCGGACCTGTCACCCCGGTGGGCGAATCACCGCAGATGCAGGTACACTTTTGCGACAATGGGTGCAGGGGCACCTTTCACCCGTCAGCTTTTCATAGTTCCTTTTCGTAATAATCCCTCCGGATCCAGAGCCTTGAGTGGTGCACTCGCGCCTCCTTGACCTCCACTCTAGCCAGCCACGGTGACGGAAGTGCGAAAATCATCCGTCCGAAGGCATGCGCTGCCTGCTTGCCCGTCTGTACGAAACTACTAGACCCTACCGACGCATGACGGGGAGCTGACGAGATGCAGGAGGCGTCTCTTTCCTTCTTCCCCGAATTCGGCTATCTCCTATCGTGCGTCCTGAAGACTCCCAAATTAGACACCTGCAGAGGGACCTGGCGATAAACCAGCCAACAGCCCGAGGGTCAGTGCTCGCACGAGGGTGGCAATGTGATCAGTCGCTTGTCGGTGATTAATTAAGGATCGTAGCGGGAGGGCTTCGCCCTGATGGCTCCCCGAGGCACCACCCAGTCCGTCTAAGGTGGTTTGCAGCAAATAATAATGCATCGGCCTGACCCCGAAGTGATGTATCAGAAAACCGTAAACCGTACTCCGTACTCCGTAGGGCGCAACCTTATCGGGGGTTGATGGCGAAAAACACCACCGCGGAAATTGAAGGGCGAGGGCGCCAGGAGAGCGCGGAAATGACGATTGGGTTGGAAAACCCCTCATGCTACAGCTGGATTTCACCCGAAGGTTTGCCTTCTCCGGGGGTGTCTCTAACTCTCTGGAATCTGGATTGGACCGGACCGACAGGTGCAATCCGGGCGGGCAAGAACTATCGAGAGGAGGGGCCTCGGGAAGATCAGTGGCAGAGATCCACCCAACGACGAGATGGCTTTGCCCCCTTTTTGCCTCCCCAGATCGATTAGTAGAGGTCCTCCTGATGGAGGTGACTCCACCGCAAAAGGCAGCCGAATATTTTTTTCAGTTTTCGCTTCCTGAGACCTGGAAGAGGGGGGGGGAGAGGTGACGGTGATGGTGTGTGCTGCTTGGCAGAACATCACGACGGCGCTCTCCACCACCATCGAGAACTAGGTAGCGTTAGTCTGCACACTATTTCCCCTGCGTCTCCAGGTACTGCTGGCGCTGGCAGCACTCAGCACAGTCATTGATAGCGTGAACCGCGGTAAGAGGAACTGGTCAGTGCTGTTTGGCCGCGTTTGCCCTTCCAGTGTTAGCGGAATGCCGCTGAGGTCACCCTTTTATCCGAAGGCCTTTGGATCTTCAAATCTGGAAGAAGGTGAGCCGGATCTCGAAACAATGACATCTTTCAAAAAATAAATAATAATAAAAAGTTTCCAACGGCCGGAATCTGTTTGAGACCTTCAGCTGCGTTTACCTGGTCAGGTTTTGATCTTCCGGTTTAAGCGCCGTCAAAATGATTTGGATCTACAGGCAGGGCCCGGTAGGACATACAAATTACAATGCATTTACAGCTCGTGTCGGATGATGCGCATAGCATATACAATTCCATTGCAGGGGCAACGGGTGGGAAGTCAACAAGTCTGTAAGGTTATCATCGTCCATTGGTACTTTAGTCCGAATGTACATGTCCACCTGCAGAAAAAGAAAGCCCCTAATATGCATCGTGAATGCCGAGATCGATCCATCCCTCCCTGTATGCACATAGATAATTGCTTCTGAGCATTCAGCTCTACAGTCGCGGGGATGGAAAGCCACTACGGAGTAGGTACATACTACTACATACACACGAGGATACCACAGAAAGAAAGGAGAAAAAGAAAAGAAAACGAAAAAGTAAAAGTAAAAATAACACACCCGCGGGAGAAATCTCGCACCGGATGGAAGACGCGGAAAAGCAAGATCATACCGAAAGTCTCATCCCATCTTGCCTCCTGCCGGTCGTACTTCTGCTTGCTTGCTTGCTTCACGGCTGAGGAGAAACATTCTGCTGCCGGTTCCGCACAGCGCCTGCCCCATCCGCAGTAACTCTCGTCCTATGAACAACCATCGCTCCGCCGGTGGACCACAATATGACAAAGAACGGTTGAGAGGGGTGCCACAACCATCGCCTCCTTTGTCTGTCTCCGAGGGCTACCTGTCAGAAATGGTGGGTTCTGCCAGCGTGCCCAGTGCGTCCTATGGAGATCCAGTGCCGTTGATAACGTCTTGGAAGACTGCATTGTTGCAAAATGTAGTAGATGATAACAGCCGAGAGAACTGGGGGGTTTTTTTTTTTAAAAAAAAATAGAGAGAGAGGGTTAGAGAGAGAGAGAGAGAGAGGATTAAGGCAATCCGGGACCAGCAACACTCGATCCTCCCGATTCAGCCAGTGCTGGTATTGATTGGTATTTGCCAAATCAGCTTCCCGCGGGATAACTTACTAACTACGACGGAGTACATAGGTAGTCTATGCACACGGTGTATCCGATGTCCTTGGTAGATATTTTATTTTGTTGTATCCTGTAGGTTGGTTCAAATCGATCGAGGGAATTTTCGATCCAATGAGTCAAGGGGCCTATCACCTAGGTTTCACCAGCATGATCGGAGAAGACGCCAGTCAGCTCGTGCTGGAGGAGGGAACCAAGGTACTAATGTCGCATCACAGCGCATGGCATTGCATGGCATTGCAGCTCACTCATCGTATCTCATCGACGGTTCCCGATCCATGTACGGAGTACATACGTACTACTAGCTAGGAACTAAGAATCCCGGCCTGCGATGGATCTCATCTACATAGTACATCTACATCTACTCCGTACTCCGTCCTACTTTAGTACCTGCTACACCTATGCAGGTATGTACTCTAGGGCGTGAAAGTACTCTAAGGCAGACGGAGGGGGAATGAATTTGATTTTCCCCTCCGGATCCGTTGCCTCCTTCCACGGTCATCTGCTTGCCGAAACAGGCAGTTCGACAGATGCGCCAAGTTCTCGACCGAGTTTAGGCTCCTATTGGGGGGGGATCCTCCTTTAGGGTCACTAAGTCGCCCGCTAAAGTACGGCGCACTAGGTACGGTAAGGCCAGTGGTCACTAAGCTGCCTGGGAGACTAGAGGGATCGCCCTCGATGGCGAACAAGGTGCCTACTGCCTACAGCCCCGGTCTGGATTGTGTTTGGAACGTGAACATCATGTCTACGATCTCAATCCCCATTAATTTCCCCTACAGTCTTTCTCCTAATCACAGGAGATTGGGTTTTCCTTATCGGACTATCAATGCCAGTTTTGGCCACATCCATTGTGCATTTTTAGGGTTAGATCTGAGTTCCCAGGTGGATTGGCAAATGGAAATGCAGCAGACGAAAAGTAAAAATAAAATAAATAAAATAAAAATGCAAAGCGAAAAAAAAAGAAAAGGAAAAAGGAAAAAAGAAAAAAAAAAAGGGAAAAGGAAAAAGCAAAGAACAAGGGGGAGGCAAGCCGTCAGTTTGACATGGACAAGGGGGAAAATGATGTAGTATAAGTCAAATGGCACTATTGGCGGGATGACAACTAAGCAGTCCAATGAGAATATTCTCCTGCGCAGCAGACGGGGCAGAGGAGGGGGCCAAAAGACATAAAGAGAAAAAGGAAGTAGATGACAACCGACAAGATCCCGCGATTAGACAAGGTGACCCATCAGGTCCGTTTTGATAAGTAGTCAAGTATTGTTACTGTAAATCGTAATGGGGTAGATACTACGGAGTAGATAGGTGTCTGAGAAAAGGCATCCAGGAGCGGGTTGGGTACCTGATCCAGGACTGCCGCCACGGGTTGCCGGGGAGGTGGGAGATTGGGAGAGATGAGTCTCGCTCTCTGTAGGTAGGTAGATTGACTGGCAGAGACCTGGGCAGCCGGAGAGTGGTACAGGCTGTACCAGTGGTTAGAGATAGGAGATCATTCCCTCTCCGTCCGAGAGCATCATCCAATTGCCTCCCTTCCATCCGCCATCCATTCATTTCCGCCGTCCTCCACGGCAGTGGCTACTGCGTGCTCCTTGGGTTCTCCAACTCATGACCGGGGATCGACGGAAAAGCTTACTTCAGGGCCCAACCCACGACCATGGAAAATCTGCTCCTGGATTAAACCTGAATGACAGGACCCGAGACAATGGACGTACCACCACCAGCAGAAGCAGCTAAAAAGGTCCGGCCGAAATGGGGACCCACTGGCCCCTACGCCAATAACCGCCGCCGGGGGGGTCCAGCTCCCAGGACTTGCCCAATGGGGGGCCATGGCCGATGCCGTTCCCTGGTCATCGTCGATCTCCCATGCGTTCGTTCGTCCTGCTTGCTGGGGGCGCACGAGCGTCCGCCTCGATCGCTCCTGGAGTAAGTGGTAGTCTGGTAGTCTGGTAGAGTACCTTTTCCTGACCCATTCTGCCCATTATTCTTTCTTCGCCCTCCATCGGCCCATTCAACCATCCACAGCCATATCCACTCTTTCCCAGGCTCCACTCGCCCTCCTCAGTCTTCCTTCCCTCCCCCCCCCTCAATCCTCATGGGGTCTTAGCCGTGGTCGTAGCCGTAGACCGGGCGATGGCGTCTTTCTCCAGCGTGGATCCATCCACCCATTCCCTCCAGGCTCCGTACTTCCTCTCCCACCACCTTAGTGTGTACCTGGAGACTTTTACTGGTCCATTCTCTTCATTGGGTACTTTGCTCCGGACCCTCCACCTCTGCTGCGGCCTCTACTCCTCCTTGGGCCCCGAGTACGGAGTACATATATCTCAGATCCTCCCCGATCGTCCTTTTATATGATCCCTGATCTTCCCTCTTCATCCCAGTGTATCATCAGCATTCCAAAGTCACTCAAGTGTCTTCTCTCTTTATAAGGCACAGCCAGCCCTTGAACCCTTTTCAGTCTGAGGTCCTACCTCTCCACTTTCTTTTCTTTTTCATCTACCTCCTTCTTTCAGGAACCATCCTTGATCAACCGTGACTTGAACATGAAGAATTCAATCCCATCCGACGTGTGGGAGAGGAAGAAGGCCTTGATTGCCAAACTTTACAAGGATGAAGAATGGCCTCTGAAGCAGGTCATCAAGCAAATCCGCTCCGATGATTTCAACCCTAGGTAAGACCAAGCTTAAGAAACGGTCAAGAGGCTCCAACCGGCGTGCTAACCCGTCCTCAAGTGAAACCCAGTTGCGGAGCAGACTAAAGAAGTGGCGGGTCACCAAACCCTCTCGCCAAACCCGCAAGAAGTCCGACGACAGCCAACAGGAAACCACTGGAGATGACAGTGGCCAAGAAGACGCATCCCCGAAGGACCAGGCTTCCACAATTTCCCCTAAAGCACGCCCCCCTCTTCGCTCAGTCGCATCGGACCTCTCCGTCAGCGAACCGGAATGGTACATGGCCAATGATGCCTATGCCCGCCAGGATGGTATGCCTACTACAGTGTCGTTTGATGGACAACATATCTCGAACGTGTGGGCCCCCGTGATGGCACAACAATCTCCATTGAGCCCGTCGCATAAGCAGCGGGATCCCTCCCATGCCTCTTCCGTGATGGTTCTTCCTAGCTCCAACTCGTATGACTCACCACACACGTCGCCCTTGATGGACAGCATGTTGATCAACTCGGCCTCAAGTTTGGCGTCGCCGTTCCATGATCATTCCTATGCCGTCACCACGGACTGCATGCAAACACCCACGACAACAGCCGGCCCGATCCAGTGGTCTATCCCCCAGTGGTATTCAATGCCTCTCGAGGCTGGCAGCCCATTCTATACTTCGGCACCATTGAGTCCTCCCATCGACCCCGCAATGCATCTGATGTCTCCACATGCCCAGACACCGCCGCCTTCTGGCATCGGGCGGCAGCAGATGGCTGATCTTCACGAGGGGACGTGGAAACGCGCCATGTCTGCTCCATATGTCCAGGATGCCGCTGGCGGTCATCCGAGATTGGAACAGAAAGGGCCCCAACCACGGCCGCTCGAGAGGAAGGCCTCACTCCAGCCAAAGTCGGCCGGTCAACCTGCCATGGGGTTGGTGTCTCCGCCGTCGTTCTATCCGCCTGGGCAACATCCTGCTATGTGTGCGCCCATGTACCCTTATCCTGGCCCTGAGCCTCTTGTGCACAGACCCCAGAGCATCGACTTTTAAGCATGGCACGGAGCATTTCGCCCTTTTTTTTTCTTTTCTTTCTTTGTGAAACTACTAATTCCTCATGTTGGACTTCGATTTGCATCGATCGATCCAGCCATCTTCCATTTTTTGGTGTTGATTTATGCTTCTCACTTGTACTATTTCCTCTGATGTTTGCTGTTTACTTGACCCGTCTTGTCTCCGTTGATTGGAGGCCGACAAGAAAACCGGGCTGTTGAACGTTACATCTTGTACACCAAGGAAACCAGACCTCGGATTATGGGATACCTGGCGTATCGGCTGGTTGTGCTGAACCATGGAGTGGAGTGTATTGCTTTTGATGATATCCACGTTCGGGACCAAGGAGTTTGGAATTGCATGTACACCTGTTGTTTGTCGGTCTATGTGTGCATGGGTTAATGATGTTTACATGGGATATTATATATAGTGTCGATCGACAGGACGATCGGACCTTGAAGGACTGGTTCCCTCATACATCCTAGATGCCTATTATGGATACATACGATTGCCTTCCTGTCTATATGTATACAGTCAAATCTACAATAATATGTACACCAACCTACGAGACCTGAAATCCCTATGCAAAGAAGCGGAGTAGCTCAATGATGATCTACAAGCGACTTGCTTTTCCTCGGGGTTATCCGGTGGCGGACCTCGGCTCACCTCCTCCCCGGGAAGCGCTCTCCCAGTCATCAGCCGCTCCCATCGGGCTCAACTTGATCAAAAACAACCTCGCTCTTTGTTTCCATTGTATCTGTCCAGCTTGATTGCTTGAAGGCCCCGCGGTCTTCAATATCCACCAGCATGCGAGCCATCCAAGTAAAGGAATATGTCAAGGTAACTAGCAGACGGCATCTCCATTCCTCTCGTCATAGACCATTTGATTTACTCTCATTAAACAGGGGCCTCTGGAACTCCAAGTCGCTACGCTCCCCACGCCTTCTCCATCTGCAACCGAGTACCTGATTGAGATCCACTCAGCGGGCACCAACTTCTTCGACCTACTGCAGATCCAAGGCAAATACCAACATCAGCCTCCACTGCCCTGGATCGGGGGTGTAGAGTTCGCCGGGACCATCCTGGCCGTGCCAACAACCGGGCAGGCCTCATTGCGATTTAAAGTCGGGGATCGAGTCTTCGGGGCTACCCAAGGCGCCTACGCAACCCACATTCTAGCCCGAGAGCACACCCTGCTCCCGGTTCCGGCGGGCTGGAGCTTCGAAGATGCAGCGGGCCTCTTCGTCACAGCTCCCACCTCTTACGGCGGTCTCGTGCACCGAGCGAACGTGCAGCCAGGCGACTGGATCCTCGTCCATGCTGCAGCTGGTGGAGTCGGGCTGGCCGCCGTGCAAATCGCCAAAGCTAAAGGAGCGACGGTGATTGCGACAGCAGGTACCGAGCGGAAGCGGCAGGTCGCGCGCCAGTTCGGAGCCGATCACGTCATCGATTATCGGGATAAGACCTGGCCTGAAGAGGTAAAACGGCTGTGTGCGCAGTATCGGACCGGAAATGGGAAGGCCGGTGTAGATATTGTGTATGACCCCGTGGGCATGATCGAGACTAGTTTGAAATGCGTGGCGTGGAATGCACGACTCTTGGTCATTGGATTTGCGGCGGGTAAGATCGAGAAGGTTGCGCTGAACCGGGTGCTGCTCAAGAATGTGAGTCTGGTTGGATTGCACTGGGGCCAATATGCTCGGTTTGAAAAGGAGACCGATCAGGCGGTCTGGAAGGGGATCTTTGACATCGTGGCGCAGGGCAAGTTCAAGGGTACGGCCTTCAATGATGAGAGCTTCGTGGGTTTGGAGAGCGTGCCTCGCGCGTTGCAGGCGCTGGGCGGACGGGAAACATGGGGGAAGGTAGTTGTGAAGATCATTGATGATGCTGCTGCGAAGAGTAAACTATAGGTGGGAGGGTGCATCTTCCAGCCTGATAAGTGTTATTGGATTAGCAAGCAGATGCTACGGTGCGTTATATTTGGAAGTGCATTGAGCAATAATCAATTCAGAGCTAGGTAACACAGCGAACTATCTAGAGCAGACAGGCCATACTACAGATGTCTCCGTCGATGCTTAGTATGTAGGTGCGCAAGGAGTCATGCTCTCGTAGCAAATTAAACGCGAGCAACATGAACTATGAAGGCCCTAAGATTTTCTCTAGCAACATGGAAAGATATCAAGACGGGGACTCCGAAGAGCCCCGACAATCCAGCTCCAGTCGGCCACAGTCACAAGACGTGACATGCGATGACTGTTCTCCGGAGCGGAGAGTCCGTGACGGCAGTTGTGTACCCTGTGTCAGTCCGGAGACAGAACAGAGCCATCGACCTAAGACAGCTGGATTGTGTAGTTGCAATGTGAGAGTTGACACCTGATGACATTCGTCTTAGTTGTCTTCTGTGTCTTGCGGGTATTCTAGATGCAGCAAAACATGGCTGATTGACTGTTGATAGATGCGCAGGGAGTCGGAAAGCAAAAGCGGAGTCCTATCACATCATGAACTCCGGGTGATGCTCCCAGGTGCGGAGAGGTTCGTAAAATGGTGCTGTTGCTGTGCCTGTGATGGGGGTCGAATGATAAAATGCAAAAAGGGAGCCGGTGAGCAAGTGCATTTGTTTTGCTCGCTTAGTTGATGAGTCAGCATATATTCATTATCGCCATGTGACCCGCCAGGATGGGGGCGATAAAGAAGATCGGGCTGTTATCCAGGGCCATTGTTGTACTTGCTTGCATCTACTATGTAGATCGGTTCTTGGCTTGAGTTAGCACATATGGCCCGCTCACTACCATGGCGAATGCGTAACCACCACCCTGTGAACAGGATGAGATGTGGTTGTGCCATACTCCCTATCCGACGTGCCCATGGAACACTGAGCTGGTGGTCCGCCGACACCTTTCACCTTGCACTATGCGCCTATGCATTTCAAACCAAACATGGAAGCTCAAATATACAAAGTACAGCCAGCTCATAGCTAAGAGCCATTATATCATCGATTTCCCCCGACGATAAGGCAGACGGGGCCCTTGAGGTTGCCGGTGCTGGCTTGCAATCGGGCCATCTACGTCATCGTCATATCATCGTCATATCAGCTACTGTGTAGTCTCCACCACAGTGCCTCAGTCCCCAACAGTATAGTGTCTTCTCGGCTTCCCGGTTTCCTGAATTCCCGATTCCAGGCCCGGGTCCCGCAACAGCCCGAGTATAAGAAGTCCAGTCTATTGCTAGGGATTGTCCAGAGCCCGAGATCAGCCAATTCAAGCTAGAGCTACCCCTAAATGGCTCAGCCCATCCTGAGACTGAAATCAAGCCTACCCTTTTCTCTCCTAGCACCGCACTGCTTTAAGCCTTACGGGTCTGCCACAGGAATGTCTGCCTCGTCGAGATCTTCGAAATTCAGTCACCTTCCCCGGGCTGCGTTGGGACCTCTGGTGTGTCCGTACGAGGTAATGCCCCTGTAAAAATTTCTGCGTGGCCGGCTCATATGCTGAACGATGATATAGGGGAGGGACGTCCTGGAGTCAAGCCAATTCAATAAAGGCTCTGCGTTCACGGAGGAAGAGCGCAGATCATTCAAGCTTCATGGCCTTCTGCCTCCCAACATCCAGACACTGGAGGAGCAGGTTCAGCGGGCATACGAGCAATATAGTAGTCGAGATAATGACCTGGCTAAGAACACGTTTATGGCTAGCATGAAGGTACAGAATGAGGTTCTGTATTATAAGGTATCATACATGTTTCCACCTGATGTTTACGCTTATTTGATGTGGCCAGTCGGCTGACGTTGGACATAGTTGATTGATACACATCTCAAAGAGATGCTCAGCATCATATACACCCCTACAGAAGGCGATGCAATACAGAATTATTCTCGGCTTTTCCGGAAGCCCGAGGGTTGTTTTCTCAACATCAGAGACCAAGATAGAATTGAAGAGTGCCTGTCCAACTTCGACAGTGGTGAAGAAGTCGATTATATAGTCGTCAGTGACGGCGAAGAGGTAATTGAGACTACCTGAAAGAGCCATATCAACGAGGAGTTGTCTGACTAGCGGCAGATTCTAGGGATTGGGGACCAAGGTGTAGGCGCCATCTTGATCTCGGTTGCCAAATTAGCTCTCACAACCCTGTGTGCCGGGATTCATCCGGCGAGACAGTTACCTGTGGTCCTGGACTGCGGAACAGATGTATGAAAACAATCGAATCTTTCGGACCCGTGCTAAACTTGATCGCAGAATGAATCGCTTCTAAAGGACGAGCTATATTTGGGCTTGCGACAGCCGCGCGCCAGAGGCAAAGAATATGACCAGTTCGTGGGAAACTTTGTAACAACCGCCCGGAAGAAGTTCCCACGCGCTTACATACACTTGTGAGTGTCGGAAGCTTCTGCGGAACTTATCAATCTTTACGTGCTAGGACCTGGCTAACATCAATCAGTGAGGACTTTGGCCTCCATAACGCCAAGAGGATCTTGGAAAAGTTCCAGCCGCGTATCCCGTGCTTTAACGATGATATTCAAGGAACAGGATGTGTTACCCTAGCTGCCTTATTGTCAGGATTCCATGTGAGTGATGTCAAATTGGAAGATGTACGTGTAGTCATCTTCGGGTCTGGATCAGCGGGCACTGGCATTGCGGAGCAGCTAGTCGACACTATCGCAACTGAGACGAACAAATCTAAAGAAGAAGCCTCAAAGCAGATATGGTATGGGCATAAATGAGCTTGTGAATATTCGTCTCCAGTGCAGTTACTAAGCTATTACTGGGATCTAGGTGTCTCGATAAACCGGGTCTTCTGCTCAAGTCCCTTGAGGATCAGTTGACACCAGCGCAGGCCCCCTATGCGCGAGACGACGACGAGTGGCCTGGTGAAGAACCGACCGATCTGCTTTCTGTGGTGAAGAATGTGAAACCCCATGCCTTGATTGGTACTTCCACCAAGCCCAAATCTTTCACAGAAGAAGTCATCCGGGAAATGGCCAAACACGTCGAAAAACCGATTGTATTACCCCTCAGCAACCCGACCCGCTTGCACGAAGCACAGCCCGAGGACATCAATCAATGGACTGATGGGCGAGCCCTGATAGCCACCGGAAGCCCCTTCCCTCCGGTTGATCGCAACGGGGTGAAGTATGGGATAGGTAAGCGAAATTTCCATATGATGATGCGAAAGCTGGAATTTCTCGGCTAATGCTCCACCCTTTTGCCGTTGTAGCGGAGTGTAACAACTCAACCTGTTTCCCTGGAATCGGACTGGGTGCAGTTCTATCGCGAACACGAACTTTGTCGAACAAGATGCTTGTGGGCGCGGTCAAAGCATTGGCAGCGCGGTCGCCGGCACTCCAGGATCCCAACGGACCTCTGCTACCCGATGTCGGAGATGTACGGGATCTTAGCGTGGACATCGCCAAAGCCATTGTCAAAACTGCGATCGAGGAAGGGTATGCCGAGGAGGAAGGAATTCCCACGGATGACGATGAATTGGATGAGTGGATTCGAGTGCAGATGTGGGAGCCGGTGTACCGACCCCTTGTAAGACCACAACAGCCGTGAGTGCTGCGGTTAGACGAGGATATGCGGACCAAGCTTGGCCAGGCTCGGTCGGTGAATCAACTACTAGTACCGCGTTGGAAGAAATAAGCGGCTCCATATGATTCCGTAAAGCTAAATGATGGATGAGTGAGACTTGAGCAATAGTGGGATGGCTCGTGTTCGGCCAGGCTGGACTGAGACAGGTAGAACATGTGCTAATATTTGATCGAAAGAAGATGATGGTGCTGACGGGGTCCTCATGCATCGGCACCGAGGCGCAGGAGTGGTGGATCCGGTGACCTTTCCACCCCGCCATAGTATTATTGCATAGGTAGTGCGTAGTGTTATTTGGTGCCCCCCAATGTCCATCTACATACATAGTACGTTATACTTTTGATGGGGCAGTTGCTGCATGTATGGCGGAAGCTTAACCCCCTAACGGCTCACTGGTACCTTCTTTATGTGACCTGTTGCCCGCTCCTCTCTTTCATCACATCGGTTGACTCCCTCTCTTTTTGAGACTGATTATAACCACATTCTTACATTTTATTTATCCTGAGCGGTGGATCTTTTAACGGTGTGACTGGTACAAGTACATTGCATACGTGGTGCAACAACGGGGGTTTATCTCTCTAGATTGATTAGAGCATAGAGTCTGCCATTTCTGCTCCCTCAGCAAGTACGATGAGGGTAACATTCGCCACTGCGCTGGCTCTTTTGCTCACCATCTCAGCCACAGTCCTCAGCATCCCACTTGCTCTCCGAGATGCATCTCTCCTTGTAGATTCCCACCTCCTGTCGGATCTAGCCAAGCGACGTGGAGGCGGCGGAGGAAGCGGGGGAGGGCGTAGTGGTGGCCGGAGTGGTAGTGGTGGCAGCAGCAGCAGCAGCAGCGGACGAACAGGAAGTGGTGGGAGTAGCTCGAGAACCAGGTGAGTGATGCCGGCCAGGCTATTGCCGGGGGCAGAAGATGTGGAAACTAAGATATTCGTCTAGTTCCTCAAGCAATGTCGGAGGCTCGTCCCGCAGTGGCTCTGGGACGCGGCCAATGTATGGGGGTGGCTATTACTATGCCGGCGGTGCCAGGACTCCCTATACCTCCGGTGCACGATCGCCTTCAGGTGTGGCGCCTTACTATTTGCCGGCGGCTGTCATCCCCTTCTACTACCCGGGCATCTGGGCGTATGGGATGTACGTCTACCCCTACAGCCATGGCTACCACTATGTCAATGATACCACGCATCAAAACGAGTCGATGCCGATGGCCTGTACGTGCCAAAAGTACCTGGAATGTGGGTGTGACGACAATGCCAACAGCACCTACTATCAGTCGCTCTTCAACGGCAGTCAGCCTTTGAATACGAGTATGACCAGGGTGGTGGGCGTGAACGACACTGAAACGATCTATATCAATGGAACCCTGCCCAATGGGACGACTGCCGCCGAGTCGTCATCGGCTGCAGCCTGCCCCACGGCCCAAGGGTATTGGATGATGGTTGCCGTGGTGGTGGGCACCGTCTGGATGTAAGAAGGGACCATGTATTTGTATCGGTAGGGCGTCAGGGGGGATGTATACCCATTAGCCATGATCAGCGTTGACTTGTTATTTCCAATTATTATTATTATTATTATTATTATTATTATTTTATTTTTTGGTTGCGGTGTGACACGGCGATAGATACTAGGTATGGTAGAACTAAGATTAGAATAGAATGACTGTCTTTGCTGGACCCCACCTGTAGCGGATTAATGAACGGCATCTCCACTCGCGGGCCTGCCTCTATCCTCCTCATCCTCCTCATCCTACTCCGTATCGATGCCTCGCACCCTGCAGGTTTCAGATCATACTCAAGGAAGGGTCTTGGAGGCTTCTAGGCTTCTAGCAGGACCGGACATGCCGTCAGTGATGAATGATATCCAGATGATCTGTCCAGGAGACGAGCTTAAAGGTTAATGCGTGGCCGCCCTTCCCCTCCCTCCACCTGTCACGGCATCGAGCTGTCAGCGTTTCAAGAAGCGTGTCCCCTAGCCAGCCCCCAGGATGATGGGACTCTGGAGTCCTGACTGCCTGCCTGGATCCACTGGAGCAGCAAGTGGACTGAAACCTTCCCGGTCAGACTCATCTGTCAGATCCGTCTCCTCCTTCCTTTCCTTTCCTTTCCTTCCCTTCCCTTCCCTTCCCCCCCCCCCCCCCCCCCCCCCCCCCCCCCCCCCCCCCCCCTTTTTTTTTTTTCTCGTGCTTTCTTCTTTCCGAGCATTTTGTATCTGGAGTCCACCAGCAGTGCTGTCGCTCCTTCTCTGCTGTACTTCTTCCTCACTCTCTCACTCAGTCTCTCACTCACCAGAGCTGTCACTCTTTCCAGCTCCATACACTCTTTCGTTCCATTTCTCTGCCGATTAGCTAGATAGTCCCGACCATCTTCCATTGACCGTCAGCATCACCAGCCACCGGAACATCGATCTCGACTTCCCAGACTGGTATCTACCACATACTTCGCGTCGCGTCAACCTCGACCTCCAGCGCTCTGATACGCACACCATATACATACCCAGCCGGATAAGATGTATCTCACCAAAGCTCTTCTCGTCACCTGCGCGGCCTTCGCCCCGTTCGCCTCTGCCGCGGTGCAGGCCACGCCCACGGTGACTGTGTCTGTCACCAGCGTACAGACCTCGTCCACGCCGCTGGCACCAACCCAGACTCCCGTCTCTTTCAACCCTCTCCCCACTACCAGCAGCAGCGTCGCTATCAGCAGCAGCAGCAACAGCAGCGCAAAATCTCACCCCAGCTCATTCGCATCGCCAAGCCACATGGCAAGCTCTACTCCTCACATTTCCAGCTCTGCTATCGCCAGCTCTTCGTTCGCTAGTTCCTCCGTGGTCAGGTCTTCTTCTTTCACCAGGTCGTACATCACCAAGGCCTCAGCTCGCCCAACCACCAAAACATCGACGGATGCGGAGTCAACATCGACCTCGAAATCGGAGTCGGAGTCTGCTACCACGACGGCAGCTACATCCTCTGCTACCCACTCGGGCGCCGCCGCTCCGGCCATCAGGCTCTCCAGCGGTATGGCTGCTGGTGTCCTGGCCGCTGCAGGCTTCATCATGCTCTAAATTACTCGCCAACCGGACCGTTGCTCCTGGTCATGCCCTATAAGCGCTACAAGACAATGCGCAGCTGTCAGTATTAATTGAGTGGCAAAGGGTGATGTGCCAATGTGAAAGGAAACCTAACGAAATCAGCTGAGAAGGGAAGTTCATATATATCGTACCGCTGACTATACCTTGAACTCTTCTTTCAGAACTTTGCCCCTTCTCCTTTTGTTTCCACCTATTGTATTTCATTCCCCAGGCCCCGCATATGTCTATCTGACAAATCGGGAGCGCGCAAATGTAAAGACTGTAACATTAGCTCCTTGCTTGGTTTTTCAAATGCGATTCAGGTGTTATATTATCATTCTTTCACTTTACGATGGATGCATAAGGGTCTATCTGAACTCTAGTTCAACTGGGTTCCCTCATTATTCCCTTTCAACGGCTTCTTCACACAACTAATCTCGGTCGCAATGTACTGAACGTAGAACTCAACAGTTTCGTTGATGGACTGAGACAAGCCGGGCCCTACACCGAATTATGGATGTTTGATCACTCAATCTCTGGGGCTAGATATACCTTACTTCAACCTAGAGGGACGACCCGCATTTTCGTACCTTGGAGATCGCCCCTTCGGCTGCGTCATCTTTGGTGGATCGGGTCCAGCGGGATTCCGGCGTTAAAAAGCATCGGGTCAATGTGAGGGAAGACTTGGATGGATTGGCTCTTGCTGGGCATTATCTTTGACCCCCCTAGCCTTGGTTCGGTGCAGGCACCAGATACGGCAACACAGGAATAGGTGTACATCAAATATGAGCAGAGGGAAGACTGCCAGGTAAGGCATCTGTGCCACCGATCTCTAATTCGAAGACCAAACATGACACATAGCAGGGATAATGTACAGGGAAGATATGGGACAGACAGGAAAGAGAACGGAAGGAAAGATCACATCGAGGAACCTCTCTACGAATCTTTGAAGGTAGCCTCGTACCTCTTTCCTCGGAAGGCCCAGAGACCCCAGTTGCCACAGGATACGTCATGCGGATCCAGATCATTGAGGTCCCAGCGTAAACTGCGGAAGATATTCTCCCCAGGCTCCAGCAGGATGTCGAATTCACCCGCGCATTTCTCGTGAACCCAGTTGATGTCTCGCTCCATGTCCCACTGTGTATAACCCGTAGTGATGATGGGCACCTTGGTCTCCAGAAGCTGTGGCAGCGTTTCCTCCCATTCGTGGGAGCTGGCCGGATGTCCGAGGCCCGGATGAAAGAGCATGAAGCAGTCCAGATACGGATCGAAAGGCTGGAAGTACTGTGCCTTGTACATCGTATGGAAGTAGTCAACATATGTCGTGATCTTGAACTGTCCTCCAAGCCGGTCCTCCACAATTCCACCGAAGGGATTTTCGGGCGTGCGTTCGGGGAGCGGGAATTCGGCATCTCGGTTGGCCATACTCTCCGGTCCAATAAAGATCAGATGAATCAGGGAGCGTGGGAAGATGTAGCTAAGCTGAAGCCAAACATCACGCGGCAGGGATGACTCGGCACGTGCGCCCAGAATGAATATCCGCACAGGCGGGGCCTTGAGGCGTAGTCCTTGAATATCAACGCCTTCTCCGGTTTTGGGGGGGTGTAGGGTGTACCGGAGCGCTACATGGACCGATCAGTTCACGGACAGGGAGATCTAGGGAAGATTGAAATTTACCGCTGACACTCTTGAGACCCTCCACGGTAAGCCTGTCTCCTTTTCGGACATTGTAAGGGCTCAGCTCATGTAAGACGCTTCCAATTGTAAGTGGGTAGGTGAGCATCCTGGTCACTTGTCGCATGCTTCGATCATCATTGATCGCCTCGAATTCCCGCGTGTACATGAAGGTGTCCCAGTTCGTCATGTTGATGACAAAGTTATCGTCCTGCAGCCCGGGGTACGAGAACTCCGGGAAGAACCGACCGGAGTGTAAATCATGGTCGTCTTCGTTGATCTGTCGGATGGTCTCACAAACCTCCAAGTGAGCCTCGAAATCATCCATCCAATGGCCCTCTGAGCAGTAGATCGGAACACCGCAGTCGGGGCATTCGAAATGAGAGTGTGCCGGCGGCAGACTCTCCGAGCTCGGCAGACTCTTGCGCGACTCTGAATCATTGGGCGAAACAGGTAAACGGGTCTGTTGATGGCTCGGGTGAGGGCAAAACGCGTTCTGCTTGATAAAAGCGGCACGTTGTCGGACTGTAGCTGCTGGGGACTGAGAGAAGGAATGGAACAGGTTGTTCGGTTTCAAAAGCTCCCGCGCCTCCGACGAGGCGTTGGATGTGGCCTTTGTGGCCTTCTGCACCACCGACCCGATATTCTGCGATGCGATTGGGGAAGCTGACAAGGTTGGCGATAAGGCAGTCTGCCTGACTGGTCCTCGCAGAGGGTTGTGCTCAAAGGAACCACTGCTCCGCGAGCTCAAGCTCCGTACGCAAGAAGCGGGAAAGCCGTATCCCCCTCGCCTTGGAGTAGCGACATGGTGCCAGCGAGCCACGGAGTTCTGGGCAGCAGCCCTTCGCCGGAGCACCTGCAGACAGCGCCCACAGGTATATTCGCCAGGCATGGTGGGTGCAGCGCGACGTCTGGAAGGACCCTTGAAGGAGAGAGTGGCTTCCACGCGGCGGGCGGCCCTTTTCGCCCACCGGCACGTGATGGGGGCCCAGCCGGCCTAAGACTTCTATCAACAATCACAATCATTACAGGTATAATAGATAGATAGCTAAGGTCGTCATTGTTTCGAGCCCAAGCCTGCAGCATGAGCTAGAAGATATCCTCGCAGGCGCTCCAATCGCCACTTTCCCGGCTCGTCCAGTATCGTCCATTGTGCGCCCAGTACTCCTCGCCAGTGACCGCGCACTTAGCCCTGCTGAACCATTTAGGTTGATACTCCTCTCCTCTCATCTCCCTCTCCCTCCGCTTGGCCCGCTGCTTCTCCTCCACCCGATGTTTTTCATTGGCAGCCAAATCATACTCGCCTTCTTCCATCGCACGCTGATCGGGCCGAAGCCGCGTGTCGGTAGGCGGTAGACACTCCTTGAGTCCCTTAGGCAGGGCGTTCAACGTGATGACGAAAGGGGTCAGGTTAAATGGGATCCCGCTCGGTCGAGCGTGGCATTGCCAGACCAGAATCGTCTTGGCCGATTCGGGGTCCTGACCAGATACTGGCGCCTCGAACCCAGGGGTATGGCGCGCGTAGATCTTGTCATTCCATCGGCCGCCAATACTCCACTTGGGTGACCCATTACGATCCACGACCTTACCACTTACCTGGTATGCGGACGCAGCCTTCCAGCCCCTGGGTTTGAAATCCAAGTAGCAGATTTCGCCCGTGGTCCAGTTCTTGATTTCCATCAAACCATAATTGTCAACCGTAGGACTACCGGTGATGATGCCAATGACGGATGATGTAACCTTCTTCCAGGTATACAGCTCCTCTCCCCCCGATGCTGGCCGTAACTTCAGGAACCAAGTCCCTAAGAGATTAATGTCAAAGGACTTCCCGTAGAACTTGGACTTGAGAGCGGACTCGCCCTACAGAAAGAGAATAAGTCAGTGTGAATCGGACACTTCCAATGGAAAGCATGCATATAGATCTTACATAGTAGTCCCACTTTGCCGACTCTGCCCAGGCAGCACCGATTGGTGGATGATGGCTGACTTGTTCGACAAAGAACCGATAACCTTTGTCTGGCCGCGCATATTCGAAAGTCTCTCCCAAAAGAGGATTGAACGGTTTAGCCACACGGCCTATCGTCGATGCATATTCACTCGCGGCATACGCGGCAACATACAGCAGACGCTCCATCGAATCGGGTCGGTCGGCCGCAATGTCAAGTAGATCTGCGTACTCCAAGTCCTCGGCCACGCGTTGAAGCAGGGATGTCGGCTCATTGAAAGAGACCGGGAGAGTCATTTTCGTCATATCTTTGCCAATCATCGACTTCAAGATGCCCTGGAAGCACGTGTGAGACTTGCAGCAGAACACCAGTTTAACGACAGACTAGAGCGGCTACCTACCCAAAGTGAAATCTTCGGTCGATTATCGTAATCCATCTTGAGTCTCTGCCGGACAGGCTCTTCATATCCCTTAAACGAAGGGACAATTTCAGATCTCTTCGCGGATCGGAGCTCACTGCTCTCCTCCAGGGATTTCTGCCCATCGTCTTCTGAGCCGACAAATGTCTCCACCTCAATCTCTCCGGAATCGATAGCATCAAAGAACTCGTCCTCATCATCGGTCTCCGAGTCACAGAGATTGCTGATATGGGATATGGCCGACTTCTTGTGACTGAGAGAGCTTCCGGGGTCCTGCTCTTCAAGCTCTGATGGGCACTCTGCCGCCTCCGGCTCTTGGGCCTCACTTTCCGTATCGTCAAATTCTTCACGGGTAACCTGCATGCGAGACGGAGCTTTACTGACTGCACGGCTCGTGGCTGTTGACTCCAACGCTTCTTTGAGTGCCCGTTTGGCACGCTTACGTTTTTCCTCTGACTCGCCCATCCGTGACTGAAGCTCTTCATGTTCCTGAGCGATTCTTGCCATGCTTTCTTCCCACATCTTGCGTAGATATGCCTCTCTATCCAGGCGATACTGCCAATATGCATCGCGGTCCCTGGAGATCTTCAAGAGACTTTGCACCAAGTCCTGCAAACTGCTTACGGCTGCCTCGTAAGCGACTAAAGCTTGATCAACAGCCGGGTCTGAGAGTGATGTGCCAGGATCCTTCGATTTTTGTGCCTGTAGAGAAGATGCAACATTGGCAAGAATGTCAAGCTGAAGTTTCGTCGATTGAGCAGTTATGTTCAAGGCATCTTTGTCTGTGGGTGGCATATCATGACTGGACGCATAATCGCCTTCCTCGTCGTCGTCACCGTCAATATCGGGAGCTGTTGTTACATGGCTCAGCACTCGATTGACTTCGTTTGGCGGAGCACCATGCTCCAATGATCCGTATATTGAGCCTTCCTCATCTTCATGAGCACTTCCCAACGTTGTGTGAGATGCATACGTGCTGAGCTGTGTGCCGCTGCTACTCGGTACATTGATAGACGGTGGTGCAAGGCTCTTCGCGTTCGATTTTGCGACGGCTGAACTTGGACATTCAGAAAGGGTCTCGGACTGTCGACCTTCCACTTGGTCAATTTTTGCTTGGCGGAGCACTTCTGCATGCCTCGACTGGCGCCTCTCTTCCTCTTTCGCTTCGTCCTTGGCCCATTGGATGGCATTGTTCAGAGTCCAGAACCAACGCTTTGCTTCGACAACGTGGTTTGCCTTAAGGTGATATTTGACGGATGATTTTCCGTGTATCTCAAATCTGGTCTTGTCCTGCGCGTCCATATTGAGCCTAGCAATCTTCATGTTGATCGCGCCTCGGCAGGCGGAGCCCGCATCATCTGCAAGAGAAGTCCAATGTCAATGGTTGCCTTCTGTATCCAGTTCAGCATTCATACCTTGGTGTTTATAATAGCTTAGCACGCCGTCTTCTAAGACAAACCATCGTAATTTATAGCCACTCGTATAGTTTGTCCATTTCTTCAGATAGCCTCTCATTTCACGAGCTTCCTTGCCGGCGAAGGGCGCTTCACCCCCGCCCGAGCGACCAGGCACACCTTGAGCTGCGCTGGTGCCAAGAATGGCCTTTTCCTGTATACCACGTTGTGCGATGACCGCCGCCGGGGATTTCTTGACAATCGCACGGGTCTTATCATCTTTAGTAACATCCTGCGGCAACTTCCCCTTCTTGTCACGACGGAAAGGATCCGCCCCGTGCATCAGTAGAATTTGGATCAGCCGTGTATCTTTCTTCCTTGCCCCTTCGTGCAATAAAGTGCCACCGGACTGGGCGGTAACAGGATCCGTTACCAGGTCCAAACTGTTCACGTCCATGATCCCTTCGACGCGGGGCTCTTCAAGCACCTTCTCCAGCTTGTCATACTCTCCTTGAGAAACGAGAGTCTGGATTTCTTGAGTCTTGACGTCAATAAACAGTGAGCGAGCAAGCTGGAGTTGCTGGAAAATCTCCGGGGTGCGCGCGACGTCGAGAGCCGTCTGGCTGCGATAGTTGACAATCGCGTCATTGAGCGAGGGCCGATTCAGCAATTCGCGGATCACAGGGCCCCGTCCAAGCTGAGCGGCCAAATGAAGTGGTGTGTTGCCATCTCGATCACGCGCATTTATGTCGAGGTTCTCGCCGGCGGACAAGACAAATTCGACAACTTGCGGTTCAGCACATTGGATCGCAAGATGGAGAATCGTCGTGCCAGAGAGAGTGCCCGCTCCTTGAAGTTCACTGGTCTCCCTGATGGCTTTCGAGATCGCAGTGGTGTCTCCGCTCCGTAAGATCTCGAAAAGGCGAAACGTCCGCACTGACTGATCTAAAGACATGCTACTGGTCTCCGCATGCGATATCGTCGGTAGCTTCTCGATATTGTCGCCGCTTCCATGGGAGCCAGTAGGCTCCAAGGAGGATTCAGCAGACATCGAAGGTACTAGGTTCAGCTCCTGGCGTGTACTTCGACGGCTGGAGCTTCGGGCAATTGGGACACCAGATAAGGATGGAGTATTATAGACCGGGGAAGGCGTAGTGGAGTCGGGTGAGCCAGTATCGCGACCAACAGGCTCTTCGCTCTTATCCTTCGATCTATCACGGTGCAGTATCGCTAGCGCCAGCGAACTTCGAGAGCGTTTGTGCCTAAGTAGAAGCAGTATACTATGTCAGCGAGGCGCCCAATCTGCGGGGACACCCGATCTTGAGCCGGGCAAGGGAGCCGGGCCCTGGGTCGGATGTTGGTAGAGGATCCTATCCCAAAGGGAATTCAAGGATAGATAGACAGAGGAAAGAAGGGTCTGGTTCTCGGTCGCTCAACGATCACGACCTGTGGAACCGAACTGGCAGAGCGCTCACTCACCCTTCAACCCTTTCCGTCATCTCTCGCTAGTCGCCAGCACACCAAGTTCAGTCCGAGTGTCACCAAGGGGATTTTGTGTGTGAGGAAGTTGAAATCAAAGAAACTTGGGGGCTCGGAGCTAATTGGGTGCCCAGGGGGGGGGGGTTGATTGAGCACCCGCAAGGACTGATGAAGGAGATGAGATGATGATGATAACTGTTGCTCTTCCTCTTCCCGCGCCTTGGCCAAGACGGGAGTCTACTCGGAGTCTTCCCAACAGGCGAAAGTAGAGACTATAATACATTGCTTTCCCGCAGGTTTACTAGGGACGAGAGAAATACTTGGACATATAATGTACAAATCGAGTGGTCTTCAGAGCCGGACACATTATGGTTACATCAGGACCGTCAGCTTGTTTCTCCACTCACTACCACAATGACGCTGCCCAGCTGTCGCTTCAGATCCTCCTTGTCGACATCGTGGGTGTCCTCGACCTCCCCCCACATATCGGTCTGCCACTTGACTTCCAGACTGGATGCTTCTGCTGCCTCCGCAATGCCAAATCTCTCCCGCCCTGGTCGTTGCACATGACGGAAGCTCTCACTCCATTCAGAAACCAATCGGACAGCGATCAACAAGCTCTTGGCGGCCAGTATTCCTCTCTCCAGTCCAGCCAAATCGTAGGCCTGTAAACTCGAGATCCACTTTTCAATGATATCTTTCGTGGGCTGGGGCTGGGAGGCTGGCAATATGCTATTGCTGTCAAGAATGGGTTTTATGTCCACGCCAGGCCACACCTTGGTGCTCAAGAAGGCAATAGTATCTTGAGCGACCCTGATCTGAGCCTCTCGGAGGCTTTCCGGTCTCTTGCCATCGCCATCAACCTCACCAGCAGCGTAGGCATTCTGCTCCGGCACCCAGCACAGCAAGGTGTCCGTGTCCAAATAACGCATCGCAGTTTTCACTATCTGGTCCCTTGAGGTGGTCTCGCCTCGAGCATCCTCTCTGGCAATATCTGCCGCACGCGCAGCGAGAGAGGTTAGGGGGATGAGATGATTCTTCAGCGCTTGCTGGGCGGTGGTCATGACATCCCACTCCAGCGCAATTGCATGGGCAAGATAAGGCTTCGTTGATGGTATGTATAGGACGTCTTTGGAAGGTGTCCGAATAGGGCGCGTGTCTAGCAAAACTTGATAATCTCCATCTAAGAAAGGGAAAGGAGGTCAACACCACTGCCCAACACAAACTGATCGCAGTAGGCCAAAACAATACCTGGCTTCTGTTTCACATCAACATTCTTCCAGAAACGCTTCTTGAGCACAGCGGATGTTTTCCCTGGCTGCGGACCTATCTCGCTTTTCTGATACGATCCCGCATCTCTCTGTCGCTGATCTGCATGAGCAGACGCAGGTGAAGGGGCTTTCGGTGGCGGGCCATGAGTGGTAATGGGATGAGCAATGGCGGACCTCAGTGCTGTAGTACTGATTGAGCGTGGTATAGCATCCTTACGCTGCGCACCTTTCAAGAGTGCCTGTCGCGAGATAGCCGCAACGGCCCGATGAAACGTGGGCATCGCCTTTCACGCAAATGCTTGGGAGGGGAATATGAGAGGGGAAAGGGCAAACAGATGGCTCTGAGAAACTAGCACAGCTCTTCTCGAAGTTCCAAAATCTTTCGTCTTTCTGCCTTCTCTTTTCCCGCGTAAAACGGGCCGATTGGTAAATCGGAGGAGTGCCTGAATCGAGACTCCGATTGGAACGCCACAGGCGCCACAGCCCCCGCCACATACTATGTATGTTGGTCCGCTGCAGCGGTGGATGGGTACCTAGTTAATGGTAGATAACAATCACTGTGGGATTGGAATGAGTATTCACTCGATAAGGAAGCCTGCATATCACTATTTCCCAATTGAAATTTCCTGACAAACGAAAGCTACTGGTATTCAACTAGGCCGGTGTCTGTTTGGTGAAAACATTTAGAATCGTCAACACCCCGTGTGAATCATGTCGCATCCAATTCGAAAGTACACCTTGGTCGCAGCAAATTACTTGGTGCATATCATGGATTAAATATTATGCCTAACTTGCACGAAGGCTGGCGGCCCCAACTTGACAACGAAAATGGAAGCACTCCAAGGGACCTCCCACATGGGAGTCTAGAAATAAGCAAGGCAAAAGTCATGAACAAAGGGAAACAACATACAACAACATCATACAGCCGGGGGAAAGAAGAAGCGATATCAATTTGAGAAGAAAAGTCCGCCCACGCTTTTGTAATTTACAAAACCTCGAAATTTCGGGAATCACAGTGCTCGGAAGTAACGTCAAATACCAGCGTTTCCAATCAAGTTGCGAAAGGGGAAGAAAAAGAAAGGGGGGCAAATGGTGATCAAAGGAAAATTCAAGTCGAGCACAGAAAGGACACAGCGGTTTTTTAGGACGGCTTTATGCATGATTCCAATGAAACCAGTCCACGAACCCATGCCAGGGGAAGAATCGGATAATAGGAATATGAAATATTTGCGCAAAAGAAATGATACATCGACTCTGGGGGCCTCAAGGCCCTCCCATCTCATTGTTCCAGGTTTAGCGTCATCAAGGCATTTCGTCGTAACAGTTTATTAAACCAACCGAGGTCCGGCGACCTTGCTAGAACGTCGCTGGGATCTCAACGGGAGCTTAGGCAATCAGTGCCGGGAAAAGCACCCCTGAAGTGTGAACTGTCGCTAGACATCAAACGAAGCAAAGGTTGGCAGTAGGGCACGCCCACTTATCGCGCATGCAGGCGTCATTGAGTTATGTAACTCGGGTAATAAGGCCGTTTCACACGGTCCATGTCCGTTCGTTTCTTCATGCGTTCCGCGTCATAATCATCGGCACCGTCTCTGCTGCCCCATGTCGTCTATAAAAGTAGTTGGCTCGTTAGCAAGACTGAATCAGAGAGCATAGAGCGGGGCATCTTGGAAACAAAGTCGGAAGTTGCATGAGGATAAGCCGAAGCCAAAGAAGAAGGCGGAACAAATAATAGCATGCCACTAAGACGCCCGAACAGCAGAGCACAAATGATAAGAGAATGCAAGGGGGAAAATGGGAAAAGGAAGCGAATAGAAAGGAAAGGAGAACGAAAGAAGGCTGGTGGATCAAATGAAGGAAGAAAAGAGGGGGGGGGGGGGGGGGGGTAAATGATGCGAGAAAAACCAGAAAGGGAAAAAAGCAACCGGGTTACCAAGATGGGGAAGGCCGTGAGTGGATACACAGTGTGAAGGTGAGGTGAGACCCATGACCAATGCAGATGCATTATAGGAGGGGTTGGGTGTCGAGAGAGAGAAGCAGGCCAAGGGTTAGAGCCCGCTTCCATGCTACAAGGTCACCCGTAGATACCAGGCTGCACTTGCGCATGCACCCACTGTAGAAAGGAAATAACGGACCAAGCTGTACATTGCTGGGGTTCTGCAACTTACCACATTAAGAGTTAGTACGGCGTATATTTTAATAGCCCCGTGGAAATAACCGAAGAGGATAGACACCGGCAAAAGTATGACATCGACCGGGTAACGAATGTAATGTCCAACAAGTTTGATAAACTTGCTAATAAACATCCATACTCCGAGTGCTTGCATAGCTAGCGTGTGCGTACTGTCATCCCAAGAAACCGTGGCCTTATGGCAGAGTATAAGGAGCAGCAAGTCGCCTAGGAAGGCTGGAGGCGAGAGAGTTGTCAAGTGAACAGCATACGCGCTCCAAGGCTGGCGGCTAGTAACAAAAGATACCAAACGTTAGTGCGGATCAGACAAGCACTTGCATCAGTAAGTGTTGGTTAACGACTCTTAATCCAATACCAAAGAA
This sequence comes from Aspergillus sclerotiicarbonarius CBS 121057, assembly GCA_003184635.1. Taxonomy (NCBI): domain Eukaryota; kingdom Fungi; phylum Ascomycota; class Eurotiomycetes; order Eurotiales; family Aspergillaceae; genus Aspergillus; species Aspergillus sclerotiicarbonarius. The sequence continues at coordinate 197,881 of KZ826368.1, read as the reverse complement.
CGGTGTTCCAGCATATTATGCCTGCTTGCCATTCCAGAGGATGGTAATCAGAGCGAAGGGATGAATGGTCCAAAGTTCAGATGAGAAATGGTGCAGGTTTGAATCAAAGTGGGTGGGTAATCGGGCGTGTAATAACCACCCTGTGTGTGGTGTGTCTGCCAGAGAAAGGTTGAAGGGAAAACTCACTGCCAGATATGTTTTTCGTGGAACATGCTCGTAAGATTGCTCCTCCAGTTGCTTCGAGACCAGCGCGCGCACTGCTTGAGAAACTTTGGATTATCTTCCAAGGTTGTTAGGACCTCCGCCTCAGGATGATATTGCATGAATGTCTCCCAGCCATGCGACACCATCCAGCGGGTAATAAAATTGTCATCATCCGCATTCAGTTGATATTTTCCAAACCACCATTCTTCATTGGTGAACGCATATGTGAATCCCTCGTTCTGAAGGATAGCTGTTCTGTATGCAACTGTCCGGCCCGACATGCAAGGAAGTCCACCATCAATATGCGTAGTGGCTGCGCAGTCAAAGTTTCTTCGCTCCAGGTAAAGAGCGCCCAGGAACCCCCATATGCGCTGAGAAAATGATGGGGAAACAGCCCGTCGCAGACGCTGACAAGTAACCACGCCGCCATATCGCTCGTCCTTCTCGAAAGGCGCTAAGATCCAAGGAAGGACTGTGCGTGGCCAACTCACATCGTCATCTGCAAATACCGTGATAGCAGTCCGGACTTCTGGGATCGCTCTAGTCATTTGTCGGCGCTTGTTTGGGTGGGTGACGGTGAACAGGCGGATTCTTGACTTGGAAGCCGGCATCAAACTCAACATATTCTCGGCCTTTTTCCTATTTGCCTCAATAGTGACCAAGAGGAGCTCATAGGGTTGAGTGTCGAGAATCGTCCTTATGGTCTCCACGAGTTCATCGCCGCAGCCCTCCAAGGTTGGTAAGATTACCGTCACATCTTGGGCTGTTAATTTCGGATTCTCTGGCGGCGGAATTGGTTTGAATGTCCAGAAGGAAATAAGGTTCACAACCAGCCGGAAATAGCGATATAAACTGTAGAACGATAAAGTCAGTTTAGTAAATCCTCCGGAAGTAAGGCTCAGGTCAAAGTTGGAAGAACACTAACAACAGGGCAATGAAGGCTCGCATGAATGGAAACTCCATGGCCGAGGTGGGTAGCGAAGCCTAAAGCTTCCTTTGCAAGCTAATGATAGTTTTAGACTTTATAGGGTTCGCTTCAAGTGCAGAAGTCACCCCGATCCTTCTTCGACGCTGAACTTAGCAGGGAAGCCGAAACTAAAGCTGTGCGCTATCCTCGCCAGGGGTGAAGGAAGTAGTAAAAGGAGACTGTCGAGCTCTGGCTTTGCGCAGATGATAAAAGGTATCAATGGGGGGCAACTTGCGAAGAGGAGAGGCAGATAATAGGAAGAAGGTCTCCTGGTATAAACAGAGAGGACGAAGACAGAGCAAGGAAAAGAGAGAGCAAGGTAAACGAATGTCTGGGTGGAAAGACTGCCCAGGACGTCGTCAAAGAGTTCTGGGAAACAAAGAGACCAGTTTCCAGGTCAATTGGCTTCGCAAAGGATGTGAATGCCTATGGACGGACATGCAACATTGGGGATTCTTATTTGTTGCAGCTGGAGTCGATGGCACGGAATGGCAGGGAAGGCACATGTTCAAGTCCGGCATCCAGACAATGGCTTGAACCAATCCCTAGGAAGAAATATAAATAAGTTACTTGTGGGCTCCAGTTCCTTTGTCATTTTGAGTGTCATGCAGGTGTATTTTTGCCTCGTGCGTCAGAGACCCTGGATCTAGATGGACTGATGGAGGATACTGCGGGTGGAGAAAGGATTGGCGGCGGCCCATGCAGCTACTGCGCAGTCACTGCAGTGACATGGGCCAGAAGAGTGGGGACTGTTAATGGTGTGTGGATTTATTCCCTAACACTAAACTAGGAGCTAGGAGCACGTTAGTGGATGTCTCCGAAATTCGCAGTGGTTAAGTGTGTTGGGGCCTTGGGGGGTATTCCGTACTAACCGGTCCGTCCTAGTAGTGCTAGTACCTATTGAGTCCACTCCGTACCCAGCCCGGGACGCCGTAGATATCCTAATTCCTAAACATGGAAATGTGTATGGAGTAGGCCAGTACCTACTAAGTACTAGCCGCCTATCTATATTACCAGAATGAAGCCCAGAGGTGTCTCCTTCTCAGTAGCCATGACCATGCCTCCTCCCACCTCTTCTCCTACAACGGGATGTTACCTCGGTAATTCATTTCCCTATTTTCTTTTAAATAAGGTGACTGGGAGGAAAAAGAGAGAAAAGTATATGCTCAAAAATAAAGGGGGGAGGGAAGGGGGGGGGGGGGGGGCAAAAAAAGAAAAGGAAAAAGGAAAAAGAATTAGGAACGGGTAAAATTCAGCATAAATCCTCGGTGGCTCATCAAACCCGATGGGCAAGTGACGCCGACGAGCCGACAGACCAAATCACCTAGATAATACTTGGTAAGAGGTGGTGGGGGGGCAGAGAGTTCGTTTGTCGGCTGGATGATCAACCACCAGGAAAAAGAAAAATCTCTCTCACTATTTCCATGTGTATTATAGCGTCTTTTAGAAGGGATCACACATTTTTACTCTGAAATATCGTCTTGTCAATTAACCCAAGAGCCACCCTTGCATGTAAAACTTGCTATTATCTTGATTCTCCACCATTCTATGACAACTTTTTGGCTTGAGTCTTGTCTACGGCGTAAATGATATCAAAACACATCTAGTAGTGACGACATGGTAGCTCGCTCAATTCATTAGCCAAGGTGTCTGATCCTGTACCAACACACAGTTTCTAATTCTATCCAGGTGCAGATTGCTGCTGCATACTATCGAATGGCATGGGTGAGAACTAAAATAGTGAGCATGGCAGTCCATCGGCCTAGACAAGCAGCTCCGATCGGGATAAAATGAATTAAGGGGGGTAGGAAATAAAATAAAAAGGATGTGGGCGGAAAAGAACAATAAGCCTTTCAGGAGGGGCCGGAAAATATGAGAAAGTAACCATGTTAGTTCACATGTTATAATCTGTCAAATCATCCGTCTAGACCTCATGATTGCCTTTCTATTCTGGCTTATCGTTAGGATTCAGATGGCGCCCCTGTAATTAGGAGCGTCCATAACACATGGTATTTTTTTATGTATTGACGTGAATCAGCTCTTTGAGCCTCCCAAGGTTATAATAATATACTTGTAGGTATTATGGTCATACAGATTACCATAATTATAATAAGCTACTGCATAAGTGATCATATGGCCATCCAAAGAAAGGGGGGGGGGGTGAAAAATCGCATATCATAAAGTTATGTGATTCTTAAATCAACAATCTGCTAAAAGTAATGATAGGACAAAGAGAAACCCACGACGGCCCTAATCAAGGAAATGGTCCGAAAACCCGAGTAATTACCACTTCCCAGATACAGTGACTTCTTCACTCTTTTTGGTTCTAAGTATCTGTCCAGATATTTGGTATTATTCAGTCCACAGCTGCAGAATACCTAGGCACAGAGGCTGTCATTTCATGAATCTTAGCTGCTAAATGCAAACTATCTGGAATTGAAGAAATAGTACTCCGTAATGGCCTTGTCATAAATTACGCCGGACAGAATTGCGTGCCTCGCTAAGCAATTCCAGCTACTGCGCACTAGGCTACAATTTTTGTCGAAGGTTGTCACGCTCCCCCTCCCCCCCTTCATCCTGCTGCTACATACGAACCAAGCTATAGACAGTTAAGTGAGAGATTTTTTCTGGTATATACCGCAGTAGTATTTAATTTCAGCTGAGAGATTTTGATCAAAAGAATCGAAGAATGTAGACATGTAATAAGAGAAGGGAAAAATACTGATAAGTACTAGGTATCGATACTAGTGTTGGGGATACAGCCTGTACATTTCCCTGGGTAGTACTCATTGGCTTCGAACCAAAAACGCTCAGGTTAACGGTGATCCTAGCGGCGATCTCCCAACCCCGTCTTATTAAAGTCCACCACCTGCGCTCGCTGCCTCGCACAACCAACGACCAGTCTGCCGCTAAATAAGAATTGGATCACGAAGCTTGGGTGGGGGTAATAGTGATGCTGCCATAGGCTGGAGGTAATACGAAGTCGAGACCATTCCCCAGACACACCACTGTCTCTCACTAATAATGCCATGGCCCGTATCATGGTCGGCTCCGAGAACATGCAATATGCATTTATCAGCTGAAAGTTAATCCGAGACAAAGGTCTCCTACGCACCTAATCAGGAGATGAATTTCAGGTTACAGGCAAGACACCCTGACTGGCTGGAAATATCTGTACGCAGCAAGGTATAATCTGAAATGGTTCCCATGAGTCATTGGTCATGTGCTTTAAGTAAAACCAAATCACATTCTTCTTCCTGCCCGTGTGCTCCTCTGCAAGAATGTTGCCTCAATTTCTTGACCCACAAAATCCTTGGGGCTTTGACTAGAACCGTATTTATGCGTTTCCTCGGACAAACGACCCCTCCCCCGCCGGTAGACACATACTGATATGCAACCTGTGGCTTGCTTAGTAGATCTCGGAAGCCAATGGAGCTAAAGGTCTCGCTTGCTAGCAGTCAACTACTGACTATTTTGCTATCAACGTACATGGGAATAGCAATTACTGGTTATCGATTGGACTTCGTAGCGATAGAGAAGACCGTTAAAGAGAGGTGCTGTCACGATCCTGCCACCACTCTTCTCTTACGTACATTGTCGTAGAGCGTCCCTAGGCCCGCGAGTGTAAGGCGAACCCAACCTACTTGCACAGTGCGTACTAGATAGCTTAGGTGAAGGTAGTAAGGCACCCAGCGTAGCTTTCGGGTCTCTCAACCAATCACCCACAGGACCGTCGTAATCTCCTCGAAGCCGTGGATACTGGATAGAGACAATTACTCCACATACGATTAGCATCGCTAGTGACAATGAACGTGCGGCCCGAGCTCCATTTCCCAATAAAGACTTGACTCGCATGGTATTATGTCGATGTTGTCTTGGCATCTAGGACGCGTGCTGATGGAAGCACGGCCGTACATCTCCTTCGTACTTATTGGCACAGATAGTCCGCCAGCCTTAGTGGCTGCAGATGATAATCAACCCTCCTGCAAGTCACCTTAAACGGCTATGTGCCCCAAGGCTAGGCCGGGCTCCTCCACCCTACTACCGTCCGGACTAGATCGAGGACGGATTTTGAGCTAAATGGTCACATAGCTAATAAGCAGCTAAACAGGAGTTGGTAAACAGACCACAACAGGCATGTCTAGGTAGGTAGGTATGACGGGAGCCCGGTGGCGCGTGTCTTTTGCGTAGAGTGTGCAATGTCAATTGTAGGCATTGAGGGTCGCTGGCGTAATGGCTTTGAGATCTCAGAGGGTTTCTTTAAGGCACTTGAGACCTTGATTGACATATACACTTTACTGATGAGCAGTCTACAGGTAGTGGCTTTATATAAGAAAATATTCGGGAATTATCAGGTCCTCTACGGGGTATGTTACACGGAATCGCTCTGTCTCCATCCGTTGATCGTAAGTTAGCCCTTGCCGTGTAAACCGGGTGACGTTGCATTGTGTTCCCTCCCCGCGCTGATTTTGTCTATATATCTAGATTCTCTGCAGAGTAGCAGGCGTTTTTCTTCGCATGGTTACCGTAGTGGGAAATAGTCTAGCTACTGAAATAGTAGCCACGCATGCACAAATATCTTCTGGGTAACTGAAACAGACGCGTACCTATCTCGGCTGCACGGACATGACTTGCCTCCGCCGAGCTCTCCACCCTCACCCGGGAATGACCGAGGATCCATCAAGGCGCGTTCGGAGCAGAACTGCTACTTAACTGCTAACTGCTAAGGTAGTATGAGCCTTTGAGCCTTAGTGCTTGTTGTCTCTCTAGTTCTGTGCACCGTACTGGACTAGAAATCTAAGCTTGTACTAATTTATGTTTTCGTATCATTCCTGGCCGTTTCATAAGAGCGTACAATCTGACAGCCGTTGGATATCCCTACGGCCCCGAGAAACTGTAGGGGGACAAGTTAAGTGACAAGAGGGAGCCATCCGGTCGTCTGAAAGTGTATCATACCACGAATCCGACCCAAGCCCCACACGATGAACCAGTAGGTGCCACTGCATGGAGTAGTGCGTTTTTTTTTTTTTTTTTCACGTCCCCATGCTCCCGGGCCGTATCTACCACGCCATGCATATATAACCTTAGACCTCAGCAGAAGGCGCTGACCACCAAGTTTACGGAATAGGTGGTCAAATAATAGTAATAACAATAATGAAGACGATGGCCTGTATAGTGTTGATGATAATGATAAATGATCGTAGCGAATGTCCATAACTCTTACCAGGCTAGGTGCTCCACGATTTTGATGCACTGTCCAGCCGAAGCTCCATATCGAAGTCTGGATCCCTCGCCGGCAAAACTTTCGCTGATATCAACATATTATAATTCGATTGTTCGTATATGTTCGTATAGATACTCGTACGGTAAGAAACTACTAGTGCACGTTCCGTTGTTCTCACCAGAAGACATTCGGAGATGACATGCAGCTCATGCCGTCAATCGGAATGTCAACCGCATGTAAAATCAAGCATTTGCTCTGACAGCCCCAACAGGAAGGACAACGCTCTCCTCTCTTAATTAGACCACAGTGCTTGTTGCTTACCAACCTACGGACGCGACAGACAACCCGACGACTCGCAGGTAGCGTACATGAATACGAACGCGACCGTATGGATCTCGCTCAGTATTCAAATACGCAAGAGAGGGTCAGTAATTACTCCGTAGTTACGGCACATGCTGACATGAAGACCGAAGTGGAGTATCCACTCCGAGCTCCTTAGGCTGACTCTCTCGGAGCGTTAGTCGCAGGTGGACGCGGACTGTGCACAACTTAGCGCGGCCTGCTTCCTCTGTACTGGTGGGAACTGTTCCATACCGTCCGTGGACTGGGGCGCCTCGGCATGGGGCAAATCTCCGCTGCAGCGTTGTGGTTCGCTTACCCGGGCAGCAGGCAACTTACCTGCTTAGGAGCTGTGCCGCTCCCGCTACGTGTTTGGCGGCGACGGGCGACACACTGGGCTGAGATTGTCCCGTGCTCCCAAGACAACCCGCGCTTTACCAAGAGCAATTGGAATTCCAAAGTCCCAACCACGCCGGTCAAACACGAGGTAAGGGTAGGATGATCGGAGAGTGCGCTTCTGAAGATAACCATGGAATAGAAAGAAAGGAGGTGTATCCGAGGTCTGCAGAAGTGGCAAAGGGGGTATAGAAAGCGCAGATATATCGATGGATAGACAGGCACACACTCATCTACGGACAGAAAGATTATTCGAGCCACGGGTATGAGGGAGGGAAGAGAGAATCGTGCATGGAACAGGGCAGATGCCCCTGGCCCGGATGAGCAAATCCTCACCTAAAACCTCATCCTGCTACTCCAACCTACAGAGGTAGTAGTAAATCTGGTACTGATGGTATGCACTAATCCTATTATCCAGTCGCCAGTCGCAACCTAAGAACAGACTGACTGCCTAGGTAGGTAGGAGTGGCGGTTATTTGTGGGACGGTGTATATCATAGGCTGGATAGTGGATGCGGGAGTCAAAGACTCTGGTGGCCCGTGGGAGGTTCGACTGCGGGCCTGAAACTCGGCCAGCCGGGCCAGGCCATCGGTTTACCACACGAAAAGGCGTTAGCAACATCGACTACTGCACCAGTTATGCAGCTAATCGAGTCAATCAGCGGCTAGACTAGGCATGACCTACTTATCTACTACTACTAAGTACTTCAGTTCCACTGCTCTATTCTCGTTTAAGTGACTGCTATGCCGGCTGTGCGATTTCCACTACCCGAGTAGTCAGTGGCCCGAGTGCTGTTTGGCTGATCAAGCTTCAGGAAAATCAGAAGCATTGCTCTGTGTGGCTTTCTCATGGGGTGCAGAACGGAGTTACCGGAGGGTGTCCGACTTTGCAGAGGCATTATTATTGTTGTTGTTATTGTTGTTGTTATTGCCAGCGGGTTATAGGTTAGTTAGGTGCTTCTCTAGTACTACTGCACAGCCGTTGGAACCGATTAAGTAGAAATTAATAAGCAATGGGTGTTGTGTAACCCGGCTCTGGGCCTCTCGGAAACACTACTATGCAGAGTTCTCCAACAATACTTGGAAGATTGGACCTCCTACATAGTACAAAATGCATAGAGGCAGTGGTTGATATGACGTCCTGTCTATCTAATTATATATAGACCGCGAAAGGAATGAATGTTGTCATTAGAGTTAGCCCGTCCATTGTACAATCTGTGGACAAGTACTCCGTGGCTGGGCTGCCCATTACAAGATACTGTACGGAGTATGGCAGTATGATACATAGTCATCCCTATCATGACAGTCAGCTCATGGATACCGGTTCTACCCACAGAAATGGCTTCCCCCCCTCATAGCTCATAAGAGCTACCTTGTGTATTATAAGAATGCCTTTAATATCACCTCTTAAGATGGCCTTGATTGCGATCAGGAATGTTCCTACCTATCCTCCACGTTCCACTCTGGATAAACAGCTTGATACCCTGGTACTACCAGTAGCGGTATTTGTCCAGCTCAAGTATGATGTCAACATCCCACACATGCCTAGGCAGAGCAGCCCCTCAGTGATTAATTGGATAACCTGAGGCTCCCCTGTCTTGGGCCAGAACAGTTGGCAACATAAGTATGACGATGGCGGAAATGCAGGTCATGCTTCCCCCCGATGCACTAATGTGTGTGCATCAACAAGGTACACCCCGGCTAATCTTGCATGTAACTTTCTAGAATGTCTCAATCGCAACATGTGCACTCTGTCCTATACGTAGGCCAGTGGCTTATATTACTTATCCTACATATTCATGGCTTCTCTTCACATTTTTTAGCCGCCCATCCATCGTCCACTTCCCCTTCCCCCGATATCTTTCATTCATATCTACCATTATAACAAGATTGATGTTTTGATATCATTCTGAAAATGCGTTTAGCAAAGGTAACCAGGCTCTGTATATGCAGTACGGTTTATATATGTTTAGTCGCCTCCATGGAGTTGGGATTTTTCGTCCTAGTGGACTTTTGCTCAAAGCCCTAATATATGTCACTGCGCCAGAAATCCATCGATCACATACACTCACAGGAGAAATGTACGGAGTAGCAGAACTATTAGACTTTTAGAAGCAATCCCGAGGAGTCCATAGCCAGACTGCAGGATCAAACAAGACCTCAAAGTCTACGCCTCCGAACAATCCGACAGCTCCATACAAATCAAAATCCCCTCTCAGCCCTTCAATTCCCCCAGACTCCACATCCAACTCCTCGTAAAGATTCCAACCCCCTACCTTTCGACCATCGCGGGTAAAAAAGACGTCAACATTGGCCTTCTCGTCTTCATTTGCCGAGGCCGAAGGCACTTTGATCGGGAGGTGGAATGTCATCCCCAAGCCAACTGTCTCTCCTATCCTAAACTTGCTCGTGAAGTTCTTCCCACCCCACGAATCGTTGACGAAGCGGCATCCATCATCGGAGAATACACCGAGACTTCCCCTTTCCCAACCTGGAGACCTCCAGCTGGGGTACGGCTGTGCCACAAATCCGATAGAAAACCCGCTGTCATCGGTGGACTGTGTTACTGGACCAGCACGGATGCCGATTAGTCTAACTTCGAAGTAAATTGTCTTGCTTGTCTTTGTAAGGAATGGAGAATCTTTCATGGAGAAATAGAGCGGTAGGTTGGTCGTGAGAAGACAATCGCCGTTTCCGTCATTCGTAGACCCTCTCCAACGCCCCTGATCGACCACAGATATGTCCCCGCAAAACTCCGGTGATTGGGAAGGACTCAAATCATATCTCCGTACAAAGCTGTACATAGCATCAGATGGTTTGACGGGAAGATATAGAGGGAATTCTTCACAGAATTCATGAGCACGCTCTGCATCGCCGCAGGAGGCATTCCCAGTACTCGAGCAGAAAAGCCCAGCTACTGGAGGTGGTGGGAATGTCGCTGTATCAGGCACTGTCTCCTGCCAATTGTGGTACGGAAGGAGCCCCGGAGTTCTGTTTCCAGTGGCCATAGTAACAGAATACGGTGGGGGTTGGTGTGCGGTATATTTAGGGTGTACCTGTTGTATTGTGTCTTCTGTTTGGCCTGCCATCGCAATCAAATGACGCTTGGAGTCACATCAAATAGAAGACCCGATGGTACTCATGAGCTTATGGAGGAGAAGTTCTCCTAGATCGTCCTTGGAGACTCTATATCGCAAGTTGGAGTACTGAACGCAAGAATGATGCTTATTGTTGTCGCCCGGGTTCCTATTCTGAAGAGCGTTAGCTTAATATCTAAAGGGAGCGGAACATGAGTTTAGGTAATGGAGATGATGGAGATGATGGCGTCACATATACATCGTCCGCATCTTACTTACTGGAGTTTATGCACGTATACATATACTGCTTAGATAATATGTTTTGGGTGGACACCGTGGAGCCACGTCGTGTCTGTGGGGTAGGGGTCTTATACCATTGGACGAAGTCGTACATAGTAGAGTACTTAGTACCAGGGCCCTCAAAGGATAGTAGGTACTAGACAGAATGGATCGAACTTGGGAGGTGCGACGCCAGGTCCATTAGGTGGGAAAGGAGAACCGTACAACTGGAAGTGAGGGAGAATCCCTTGTGTTATGATCACTACTGCTGTGGTTTCAGTTCCTCACTTCTATAAAAAGACATGGGATCGATCATGCCCAACCCGATTGTTTATACCTAACTGCGCAGCTGCAGCATCAGCTGAGGTTTCAGAACGAGTGAGTCCATCTAGGTTTATTTTCCTACGCTTAGTTTACTGTCCGCCCAAAGTACAGTCGTAAAGGCGACCGATCCCAATTGCCACAACAAGGCCCCTTGCCGTTTCCCCCGTCTACTTGGCTCTCTGTTGGGTTCTCTGCATCTATAACTCTTTTTCGTCTTTTGCATACACCCTGGAAAAGCTCCCCGGATGCATGAGACAGTGCCTCCTCGGCTAAATTCAGATCAATCAGATCTTTGGGTGCGGGTTAGTCTCTTTGTTACACAGCGCACGCACTCACTCAGCGCTGCGCTGGTCTTTTCAGATCGAGACCAGCCCGCGTGTTCTCAACCATATCTTCAAAGTTACCATCAGTTCTCCATGATGGTCTATCTCCATGGACAGTGACAATTCATATGAACGCACCGCAACACATATTCTATGTTCATTAAGATGGACCGCAGTGGACAGAGCAGAAAACCACGTAGGTCGTCTTTCTCTCAGCACCTACAGCGGGTCTTCCATTTGGATAAGCATGTCAATGTAAGTGCTTTCTGTCTCAGCCATTCCTCTAATCTTCCTCTTACTCTGCCCCCGGGGAAGGTGTACTTGTTAATACCACGAAGCAAGAGAAAAGTAGCCGATTCTCAGACCCATTAGAAACCGGAATCACAAGAAGCCATCGACAAGAGCAACGGGAATTACCGCATACAGACAAGACTATAATAAGAGACTATACAAGCAAGTCGGTATCTACTATCAGCACAAACGAGGATGTCGATTCACAGGCACCCCAAGATTCAGAGCTTTCAGTCCTCAACAAAGGCGGGCTCGAGAATTCATCAACATACTCTATTAGCCAGGGAATGTCACAAATATCCGACCATTCTCTCGTGGTCAATTTTCCTCCCGAGCAAGAATCATCTGATTCGTCTATCTGGATCAATAAAGCGGTGCACAAAAATGAAAGGCGGGCTACGAGGCGCCTAGAAGCAGAAAGGATAGAGCTCGAGAAAAAGCTCCTGAAGCTTGAACAGACCGAACCTGACCAGGGGCGTAGTCTGCAGAGGAAGGAAACCCGCCGTCTTACGAAGAAACAGCCAATAAGAAGCTCAAGTAGGGCATCAAGTGTGAGTGCAGATGAATCTCGCTCCTCGACCCGTTTTTCCTCTCTATTTTCGAGTTCACAGCGCACTTCTCGGTCCCGATCTAGTTCTCTAAAAGAAAGCGACAGAGAACTTCCGAAATTCCCACCGCTTGATGCCAGAGAAGCACTGTCAGGTCCGGACCTGGGGCTACAATCAATTCGACCTCATGTCACTCTCGCAATGCCTGAGCGTTTTGGCACCGTGATATCTAAAAAGCTCGCTATTAACAATGCGCTGCTCCCACATCAGCATGGGGCGTCGACTGAGGCGAATACAACCAGTATAGAGTCAAAGATAAATGAAGCTAGCCATCATCGGTATCATAATGAAAAAAGCTTGTTGCATGAACAGGGCCCTCTGCAAATTTATCGGGCAGACACCGAGGACAACACTCACAGGGTAGCATCGAGAGCTCCAAGTTCGCCAGCTCTACCCGCAGATCTGGACCGCATGTCGTTTGCAGCAACACTCAACCTTGAAACAAGGGGATTTGAAGCTGTGCAGGCATTTGGTCATCATCATTCATCTACAATTCCTTTGCCGAAACCGACGACTAAGCTGGAGAATCACCCCCACAGAAACTCCAGAAGTATCTGGAAAGCACGGGTTGCATCTGATCTTGTACCACCTACAGCAATCTCACCAGGTCAGCCTTCAGCTGCTTTACAAGGAGAGTTATCGAAGACTCCATCGAACAAATCTTCTGCAGACCGCTATCTTCAAAGACACCATAAGACGTACATACCATCGCCTCTGGCAGAGTCCTCAACCCTGGACGGCAATTCCAGCTTGTCTTTCAATTCTGAGAAGGCTACAACGATACTAAAACTCCAGGCTTCTGGTGACGCGGAACAGGCCCCATCCTCGGTATTTGCCAAGAAGGATGGACATTTTAAATATGGCCAATCACATCCCCAATCTACAAAAAGGCTTCTGACAAGGGACGTTAAACGAGGCGAAGGCGTTCATTATCCGCCTATCAGTATTATCAGGAGGTCACAGGAGCGATCACCAGCCAGGACGTCGTATCCCTGGTCCTATGACACGACAAGAAACAGCTCAGTTGACTTAGGCGGCCACGAGGTGAAGCAGGTAGGACGGGGCAGGAACATGAGATTCCAAGATCGCCGACTCCCTGACAAGACCCATGCATTTCAAGAAAACCTTCCCCGCGGCTCTCAAAGTGCGCCTCAATCACGAAGACTTGAAGCATGTCATACACCCTCTAAGAGCAAGATTTCGCAACGGAGTGAATCCAACTCATCATTAGCCACAACCTCTGAGGAACCACAATCGGAAGATTATGACACGGCAGATGAAGCTCGCTCGCCTATTTTGCTCCCTCGACATGATAATGTTCTTCAGGTCAGGTGCCCAGACAATGCCACTATCCCGAAAGGTGTTGATATTACTGATGGTGATATCTTCGGTCTGGGGACTTCAACCGCTACAGTGTCTAAAATTCCAGAAGCACGAACCAACGGACGCATGGTGGACGTGAGAAACTCACAGGCTGACCGTTCAATTGACATGCACTTTGTCATCTGCTGCCACTGCAACCACTGGCATGATATGCCATCGGAAGTGTATGCGAAACTATCGCCGCCCGGCACCCCTTCAGTCGCCAGAGCGCGGAGACTCTCTATTACACAGGAAAAAATATCTAATTCCACAAAACATACCCTGTCGAGCCTACCAAAAGGTAAACTATCCGGGCAATCCTCCAATCTATCAGATTCTGGGCATTCTGCCTCTACCATGAAACCCCAAGTTCCGACCTCTACAGTGCCGTGCTGTTGGTGCAGTCATGACATGGATAGGTCATGTTGTCAGGGGTGGACAACCATTGTTCACATGTGTCAGAGGCATCACTGATGATGTTACCAAATGAGAAACTGCAATCTGTATGATGACGGAGGGACATTTGCGATTTCAACTACTGCCTCGCCTATTTCCTAAGCCGCAGATGCAGCTGTTCATGATTTCATAGACCTGGGAATTAGCCTGCTCGCCACTCGCTTCACTAGAAGAAACGTTCAGTTTGTTTCGATTTGGAGGGCCTGAGGGCCTCTTCTACGGAGTACAGGTTATGTATGTAGGAGGATGGAAGCAATCATGGTCGCCGCCGAGTATCCTAGCATGATCGATCAGCCTTCAGTACTGATATAGTTAGCTATAGTCCGAGGAGGCGAGATGGAGCAATACAATAAGAATTGGAGAGCGGGATGTTGGGTTGAACAAGGTCATGGTGGTGGGTGTGGCAGGTGCCGGAATGTCGATAGTCTAGTTTAGTCCGATAAGTCTTGAACTACTACCAAGGTACCACCCACTCCTCCGTGGCCCCCTTCCCTTCCCTTCCACATCCCCTTCTCCTCCCACTCCTTTTGTCAACCAGAGGGCCATTTAATGGCTTGTTTCTGGCGCCATGGTGCGTCAAAGGAGCCTTTCAAATGCTTCCTCGATTTCTTCTTTCCCTGAGAGGAATCAGGTATGTATGGGGGTGATTTCGTTGTGTTGATCACGCTCGGCCATCAGTGCGCCGGGTTCAATGCTCCTCTGACCGGCTGCTTCTAATACCTGGCAGGAGCTCGAAAGCATGTACGACTATCTGGCCAAGGTCATTCTTCTAGGGCCGAGCGGGGCGGGAAAGTAAGTACTCTGCGTGATTATCCCTCGCACCTCCCTAGGCTTCGTCGGTCACTGATCTTTCTGCGACTGCAGGTCTTGCGTATTACACCGGTTTGTGAAAAGCGAATGTATGGCTTCTGATCCCTTATTTACCTTCCCGCACGCCTATACTTCCTGCCTACGCCCATCTGGATGGCCGGTTCGCTAATACGCCATCCGTTTGCAGGGAGAGTGCTGTCATCGCAAACAATCGGTGTTGAGTTCTCCTCCAAGATCGTCAAGTTAGGCACCGGGCCCCGGCGAACAAGGATCAAGTTGCAACTGTGGGATACCGCTGGGACCGAGAGGTTTCGATCCGTGTCCAGGTCATATTATCGAGGGGCTGCAGGGGCCATCCTCGTCTATGATATAACGTCCCATGCATCATTTGCCTCTCTCCCCACATTCCTTATGGATGCGCGTGCTCTAGCTTCCCCCAACCTCAGCGTCCTATTGGCTGGTAACAAGTCAGATCTTGCCTCCGACATCTTGCCGCCCGGCGATATCCTTGATGACGGTACACGGCCTCCTCCTACACCGTCTAGTACATCCAGCAAACGGTCTTTTCCATTTGGCTCAAGCGGCGGCTCTGTTCGTTCAATTACGAATTTCGACACCACGACAAGAATGACAGCCACGCATGCCCTTCATGGTCGTGAGGTCAGCGCCGAAGAGACGTCACGCTGGGCCGCAAAGTCTAACATCCCGGTTGCCGTCGAAGTCTCGGCCCTCACGGGCGAGGGTGTAGAAGAACTATTCAACCGGCTGGCCCGGATAATCCTCACAAAAATTGAATTGGGCGAAATTGATCCAGACGATCCACAAAGCGGGATCCAATATGGTGACGGGGGTCTCTACGGCCATGGCACGAGTGATGGTTCCAGCATTCGAAGTCGTATGTCGCTTGACGATGGTGCCGTCCAGCTGCATCGTAGACACCCAAAAACGAACGCCGGTAATAACTGGAAAGCTGGTATGAGAGAGTGGGAGGATGTCTTCCGATTGAGCGATTCTCACCAAAGGAGAGGTAGCGGCTGCTGCTGATTTCCATGGATTGGGCTATATACTAATAAGCAGCTTCGTTCTTCGTGATTCCCTTGTCTTCCTTTCCTTCAACTGATTATACTCGACTTTCGCAATTCTGCCTTCGGCTTGATGAGTTGTGTGAACCCGCCGCCATACCCTCGACTCGATTAATAGAACGGATCGTCGGTAATTCGAGTTGCTAAGTGGCAACGCTCTGACATTCGGTGGATTATTTCTTTGTGGCTTCCTTTCACTCACCGTTTGTGAGGGAATTCAAAGCTAGTGGACTTGCTTCATGCAGCATGATACCCCCGATGGTCAAGCACTGTGAATACCTTGTTTAAATAAGCGGATAATTGAGTTTCTAGGAACTCATGTTGTCACTCGCTCTTTCTTAATGACATTCTCAAACCATCCAGGCACTTCTTATGATTCCTGCTACTATCACCTGAAAAGGAGGGCTTCTGCAGGCAAAGTCACCCCCTCACCCCCACCAGCATCATCTGAAGCGAACAATCAATCTGAGCATGGCATGAAATTGGAGCCTGATCCCGCCTCTCTACATGCTTACCTCGCCGGTTTGCGCGGGGACGCACCAGCTTGCTTTGCTACTATACAAATGACAGGGTGGGGGGAAATAAGATATATCAAGGGAGGGAGCAGAAATCAGAACAAAGAGAGAGCATATTGATGAGGTGTCGATGGAAAACGTTTGTGGTCTGCTTCTGCTGCATTTGCTAGTACAGCGTGCCTGAAGGGTTTTCATGAGTCGATTCCAGCGATAAGCGTCTTGATGCCCTTCCCAGATTTAACCTCTTCGAATGCTCGCTCGGCGTCTTCGAATTTGACGATTCCCGTGATCAGCTCCTTCACGTTTACTTTCCCAGACGCTACCAAGGAGACTGCGAGCTTATAGTCACCACTGCCATAACGGAAGCTGCCCTTGACGTTCAATTCTTTCGTGCAAGCTGCCATAATCGGAAAGGTGATCTCGCTCCTACCCATACCACCCTGAACATATGTTCCACCAGCATGGAGCACATGTATGCCTGTGTGGACCGAGGGCTCCGCTCCTGATGCGTCAATGGCGACATCTGCACCCGAACCCAGGTCATTTTCCTCTATCATCCGTTGAGCATTCACCGACGGGGTCGCTTTGGCTGGCTCGAATGTGGCAGTTGCCGCATATTTTTTGGCGAACTCTAGCCTACCCTTCTGAATATCCACCGCGATAATCTTGGACGCTCCGTAAGCCTTCGCCACGGCACAACACAAAAGTCCGACGGGGCCGGCTCCAAATACCACCACTGATTGGCCTGGTTTGACACCTGCTTGTTTGACGATGTGAACGGCGACGCTAAGAGGCTCCATAACTGCGGCCTCTTGTAAGGTGATGCTTTCAGGAACCTTATAGCAGAAATCTTCGGGCAGGACGTAATACTTGGCCAAGGTGCCATCGTACGGAGGGGTTGCCGCAAAGGCCATTCTTTCACAGAGGTTATATTTCCCCGCTTTGCAGGGCTCGCACCGGCGACATGGGATACCAGGTTCCATGGCAACGCGATCCCCTACCTTTAAACTAGTAACTGCAGAGCCAACCTTGCTGATGACTCCGGACGACTCGTGTCCCAAGACCATAGGGTCATTCACGACAAACTGCCCGATGGAGCCATGTTCCCAATAATGAACCTTGAGCCAGAAAAGGTTCGAGATGTCAGCAGAGCAGTCCTTTGGTCTTGTTTCACACGGTCGCTGACACGTACATCACTACCGCATATACCAGTGAACCTAACGTTCACAAGTACATCGTGGGGATCATTGATCTCTGGGACCGGCCGATCTTCGAATTTAACTCGATGGACTCCTTCAAGGACGAACGAAAGATTCTGGCAGAAGTTGGGATTTTATTAGCGATCACTTCCCTTGCGTTACCCTTGATTGAAGTGGGAGTGGCAGGCCACCGCCAACCCAGACAAGGAGCATTCGCGGTACGTACTTGAGCACCAGACTTTTGAGCGCACATTTTGAGGATGGGCACACGTCAGGGACCAGCTGTTCCAGGAGACTCGGGATGATGTAGTAGAGGAGGGGGCGTTCAAGCTAATGTTTGCTTGCGAGGCAGAGGGCTAGAAATAAGTACGGGTGTTGATTTTTCTTTTTTGGTTCCCCTCTCTCTGCTGTCCTTTTATTTCTTCCCCTCTCGGCTTTTTGCTGATGCACCTCTTTAGTGATTTTGTGCTTCTCGATCCGTGAAAGACGTCCATCCTGAGTAGCTTGGTAGGTGCTCCATATGTAAGTAGGGTATGGGGAAGAGGAGGCGGGGTGGGAAACTCCTTATTGGTCCATAATTAACCGGTGCTGCGCTCAATTTACCCGGACGAGACAACTGACCGGTTGTTAGTATTAGTAAGTCCATCATAACTGCGCCTTGAGCTAACTAGCTTGGAGTTGAGGTCACTATCATTAATCACTACCTACGGAGTAGGGACTATCTACAGGCTCCATACAACGGTTAAAAGGTTCTAGCCTCTTTTTCGAGATGCATTGCTAGACCTAGATCCGACCCAGTAAAAGTGAACTTACTGTTACTACCCCGTGCTGATGTTATGATTGACCTGGTCCGACTGTGCCAGCTAGTACTCCGTAGTAGTGCGATATACCAAGCCACATTTAGTCCTACTAAATACTATTTGATAAGAGACAGACAGGCAGTCATATGTGCCTACACCGGTATGACTGCACTGCACTGCCTCTTACAGTAAGTACTTGGGTGCTAGTAGTTGATGAAGTAACGCAGCCTTACCGCTTGAGGTTTAGACTTAGTTAGCAATCGCTATCGTCCAGAAATCCATCCATCCGCCATCATCCATCCATCCGCCATCATCCATCATCCATCGACCCCAATCCCATCGCTTTGTACCGAGGACAGTCATTTGGTTCATTTAACTCCTTCCACGCGATGGTTTTCCCTTGAAACTCAGAAGGTCACGCCGCCACTGTCTAGCTCAACGTTTGCTCTTCCGTTCCGACCGTTAACATCATCCCCTCCCTCGCCATGATCAGACCCGAATCTCTCCTTCGCTTGCGGGGCACGATGCGCACGCTTCCACCGAGAATGAGCTGCCGCTTTGGCAGTCCGCTACTCTCGGTGTCTCAAAGGAGAGGTCTGCGTGTTTCGGTCCAGCATCGCGCCGATGAGAAACCCCAGCCCTTCAAGCATCAATTGTATGAAAGTACACAACAACGCCTTAAACGTGAGCGTGCTGAACAGGAACGGTATTCACAGTATCAAACCCAATCTCAGGGTGGCCGCTATGCGGCATTGATGTTTGGTACGCCTATTGCCCAAAGCCTGCTTCATCAACATCCCTGAGTCTCATGGACTCAAATTTCTGATGCCACCGTATTAGCATTGGTTTTCTTCTCCACCGGAGCGTATTATCTAGGGTCATTGAAGCCTGCCGAGCTTCCTACCTCTTCGACGACGTCTTTATTTGATATAGAACCTCCACGACATAACGTTTCTCCGTCAAACCTTCAGGCCGCTTGGGCCGATTTCGTTGAGATTCTAGGGAAAGATAATGTCTCCACACAAAATGCTGATTTGGAAATGCATTCGGGGTCCGACTGGTCTTCCTACGCACTGAAAAAAGATGAAAGACCTTTCCTCGTTCTCTACCCATCTACTACAGAAGAGGTCTCCCGGGTAATGAGAGTTTGCCATCAAAGGTTGATCCCAGTGACCCCTTACTCAGGTGGTACCAGCTTGGAGGGCCATTTTGCACCCACGAGGGGAGGCGTGTGCATTGATTTCCGTCGCATGGATCGGATCCTGGGACTCCATAAGCGGGATCTAGACGTTGTGGTCCAGCCTGCCGTTGGTTGGGAGGAGTTGAATGAGCAGCTTTCTCAAGATGGGCTGTTTTTTCCTCCTGATCCGGGCCCTGGTGCTATGATCGGTGGCATGATTGGTACAGGCTGCTCGGGAACCAACGCATATCGATATGGGACTATGCGTGATTGGGTCCTTTCTCTAACTGTTGTACTTGCCGATGGGACTATCATTAAAACAAGACAACGTCCACGGAAGTCGAGTGCTGGTTATGATCTCACTAGACTTTTTATTGGGAGTGAAGGCACCCTGGGGCTAGTGACCGAAGCGACATTGAGGTTGACTGTTAAACCTAAAAGTCAAAATGTCGCTGTTGCAAGCTTTCCCACAATACAGAATGCGGCAGAGTGCGTGACACGCGTGGTGGAAGAAGGTATTCCAGTTGCTGGTGTGGAGATCCTAGATGATGTGCAAATGAAATGCATTAATGACAGCCAGTCCACTAGCCGACACTGGAAGGAATCACCAACTATCTTCTTCAAATTTACAGGAACGCCTGTGGGCATCAAGGAGCAAATAAGCATGGTGCAGAAGATTGTTTCTGCCTCCGCGGGTCGGTCCTTCGAGTTTGCTCGAGGTGAAGCCGAAATACAAGAACTTTGGAGCGCCCGGAAACAAGCGCTTTGGAGCGTCATGTCTATGAGGAGAGGACCTGAAGACCATGTCTGGACGACTGACGTAGCTGTTCCTATGAGCAAATTACCTGAGATTATTGAAGCTACGAAGCATGATATGACAGAAAGTGGCTTGTTAGCTGGAATTTGTGGTCACGTTGGAGATGGCAATTTCCATGGTATGGATATCTGGTCCCCTGCCCCCACCGAACGTTATATAACCAACCTCTAATGCGCGATAGCGATCATCCTTTTCAACGAAGCTGAAAAAGCAATGGCCGAGGCTGTGGTTCACCGGATGGTAAAGCGAGCCGTGGAACTGGAAGGTACGGTTACTGGCGAACATGGGGTTGGCATCGTCAAGCGGGATTACCTGAAACATGAACTGGGAGAATCTACAGTGGATACAATGCGCCGGGTAAGTAGTCATACATCCATGTCCCACCGTTGC
This sequence comes from Aspergillus sclerotiicarbonarius CBS 121057, assembly GCA_003184635.1. Taxonomy (NCBI): domain Eukaryota; kingdom Fungi; phylum Ascomycota; class Eurotiomycetes; order Eurotiales; family Aspergillaceae; genus Aspergillus; species Aspergillus sclerotiicarbonarius. The sequence goes on along the minus strand of KZ826368.1, from coordinate 177,239 downwards.
ACTCAGGAATCTGTTGTACTGATACAAGTGAATTTCTGCCTTCCAGCTAAAACTGGCTTTTGATCCCCTTTGCTTGCTTAATTGTGACAAGGTCGTTCGGATTGAACCTCCGGTGACAGGAGAAGTGAAAGAATGGTAAGCACACAGGTCGGTCTTTATGGGTAAACTAGCATCTGCTTGGACCCAGAACATATAAACTTATGAAAAGAGGGTGTGCAACCATCGACTGTGGCCATGATTGCCAACATGCCCTTTCGCCTTCTACCATTTAGACTAGAGATCTTTCTAGCGGGGTCATGATCTCAGTAATATAACTTGAGTTTGGACTTAGCTATTGTGAGCTCTATTAAGTATTTCCCCGTCATGTGGTCTTTGACATTTGCTACCGTATGACCAGTACGAGCCTGGTTACCACGTACTTTCTATATAGTTGATATACCCTTCGGCTAATAATATAGTCGAGCCAATAATGGGCGTATATCAAGCCATCCCGGGTTAAGATAAGAAATTCCGGGCTAGTTGCCAACATAAGACCGAGTAAATATATAGCCTGCAGAAGGATGAGCAGGGAACCAAGTCAAAGGTTGGTTTTTAATGACCCTATGAGACGAAGTGTCGCCCTAGAGGTGCAATAATAGGACGATATGACCAACTCGGAAGGCGTGAGTTTTTCCGCACCAGGCAGAGTAGTGAAAGGCTAACCTCATAGCTTCGCAAGTCTCATTTGTCTTGCACATTCTAGTTACCAATGCCAGGGCTAGTGGAGTTGGGACCCATGGCAGCAATGTTTTTCAAGTATAGCGGTGAATGGAAGATATGGCATGGGGTGCAATTTGGAGCTGGGCTCAAGTAGAAACAAGCCAACCCCTCCTGGAGTGAGCATATGAGCGGAAACACATATACATGTGGATTCGGAGAGAAGGGGCGATTCAAATCACAAGGCGAGCAGTTTTCCAGAGTCGAACTGTGCAAGACTGTAAGTACCTTAATAGAAGCATGCAGGCCAAGGTTGATCTCATCTCATGCATACTACTAATGCACACGGAGTACATTACATCCTACTTACCAGTGGTGCTGCGGTAAGATCGGTCTGGTACCATACCATACCATATCATACCGTCAGCGCGTACAGCAGGCTCACCAATAAGTTAATAATGAACATGAGAGTGGGTAGGTATTGTAAGATTCGCAAACTCAGATGCAAGTGTACTCTGTAGATCATCGGTCTTTCCAAATCAGGGCGGTATTCAGATGAGTCGGTCTAGACATCCATGTGGCCATGTAACAACAGCCTTAAAAGTTGAACACCTTTCTTGGCGGACGAAGCTCAAGTGACTACGTACTGTAGCAAGTTTCCCCTCTGTACCCTACTGTCATCATCATGACCATGATCGTGTTCCGTTAACTCAGTAGCCGTCGGAAGAGCCGGTAAAGTCAGGTTGGCTGGAGGAGCCTCCGCATCCGTCGCGCCGACTTCACCGCTGTCTTCCCATAATAATCCACTATTTACCTCACTACTACCTCCTCCTCTCCTAGCCTCCCGGGTTCTTTCTTACCCCCCTCCTCCCCCCTCCTCCTCTCTCCGCTCTCATTCCCTCTATCTCACACCCCACCGTTGCCTTCCCTACCTCTCCTCTTCTCCCCTCCATCGGTGGAGATGCCTGCTATTGAGATCAGCCACTATCGCTTCGCCCGTTGAACCATACCCTTCCGAACTTCAAGGCGTATTACTCCGCTTGCCCATGATCATAGCGACTCTGCCTTGCTCCAACACCTCTCCCCCCCCCAATCTGGTCCTTCAATGGTCTTGAATGCCGCTTGTTGATTGTTATCTTGTACTTACCGTATATTATCGTTGTCATTCCACCCTGCCATAAAGTTATCCATTCCTCTGATACGTACTATTCTGTCTCGAGCCGAGGACCCTTGCTGTCTTTGCTTTTCACTCACGATTCTGCCGACAATGCGTCCTGTAAGGAGCCACTGAACTTCTTGATCGCTTCCGCCAGTGGCTTGGAAAACAAGGCAACGGGGTGTTGCAGAGAATTTAGCCACGACTGATTCCTACGGCATCCCGAAGATTCACACTACAAGATTCAGCGGTAGTGGTATCGTTCGCTCAGCAATAAAGCACCAAGGAATTTGGTTCGTTTTGACAGATTAATTCTCATTCGGTTTTCCTGAAGCAGTCTAGTTCTGAGGATCGGACGGGGTCACATCGCAATGAAGATAAGGGTCCTGGCTAACTTATCTGCCGATTTTAGCGACACTGAGAATAGCCTGCTCCCATTGAATGTTAACTGAAGGTTATTTTCACCGGAAGAGAAGGAGATAAATCCTTGTTCTGTCGGACAAGCTCAGCGGATCGCGTTTGCTCCACGAACTGCCTCTGAGGTTGGACCAGTTGATGGATATACCTCGTCTGGATGATACATCTAGTGTCACTGGCTTTCCTTCACAAATATACGACGAGATAGCGAAAGGCCAAATGCACAGAATGCCATTGCTCAGGAAAGCATCATATGGCGGTTCATCACCGACCACAGTCGACCTTTCGCGATCATCATTTGAACAGGAAGGGTTAGGAATCTATACAAGATATGAGAGATCAGCACCTCGGGGCGAATCGACCAGCCATCCTATGTCTCGAAAAAATTCATCTGCTCTTCATCGCCAATCCACCAGTGCAATGTCCCAAGTCTCCACTGCCAGCAGTCCAGGCATGAGTAAGCCGGGGTCTCAATATGTCCATCCAATGCGCCTCGCCCCACGTGCCTATACACCGCCGTTAAACCAATCTTGTCAGACCTCGGTGCTTGGGAGCGATGATTCTCCCAAGGATCTCTCGGCGGGGAGCAATTCCCCGATGCAGTTGGGGTGCGAAGTTTTCTATCCGTCAGTGCGAGCCAATTCGAGCAAGACACCACGACTATCATTGCAGACACATGATAGCTCTTCCACAAGGTCACCTGGAGTCTCTCAGACCAACATAACCGGCCGTTCATCTTTTGGATACTCGAGAGACAACGGAAGCACCTTGGACACAACGTCTCCAGTATCTAGATCATCCTTGGATTTCGTTTTTCGATCTAAGACACGGACCAGTATGGATCCTGTGGCTCGAGCAGCAACGGTACAAGCAGCACGTCAGGCATTTGAAGAGAAGGAAGCAGCTAAAACTTGGAGGTTCGAAGCGCAGCAGATGAAGGCAGAAGAAAAACAAACAAAACAGAGAGAAAAGCAGCATTGGCGAACACGGGCCACAGACGACGATACAACTTGGACCGACCGGGAAAATGAGGTCCCTGAGAAGCCACAGCTTCCAACACCAATGTCAGAATCAGGTCCGGATACCTGGAAATCACAACCTAAAAACACATGGGTACTCTTTCTAACGTGGCTACGTACCAGAATTTTCAAGTTGCGGAGGAGGATTGGGAAATTAGCCTGATATTTGTCTAGGTATGTGAGTTTTAGCGTATTGTTTGTCTATATGACCGGATCACCTAGTCATTTGTACCATGGCTTAGAACATGACTCTACCAGTAAGGTTCTAGCCTTTTTTTGAATATAATCGCTTGATTATTTAGGCGTTGTGGATAGCGAAGTAAAATTTCCTAAGGAGATAAGGTGGCTCTAAAATCTACCATGTAGACTTGCCCTGCAGAACTGGATTGAGACGTAACTTGTATACTGTAACAACAGCCTGGTGAAATATTGGGCAGCGATAATCAGCCAATGGTATGAGCAATACAGCGTAGGATAAAGCACAGTAGTAGTAGTTCGTTCAAAAACTTGGACCTCAACCCCTATGCGACTAGCCAGATAAAGCATCTACCACGTTGCGGAAGATCATATTGGCAGGGGGCATAACAAAGGGTGGCGCATCACCAAATACACTGGCCAGTTCCTTTTGCGGGTTCTGTTTATCCAAACTAGAGGCCATGGCGATGTACTGTGAATCTTGGGACTTGCCTCCATCTTGCTGTCCAAGTAGGTTTGCCAGGCCTGAACTAAGGTGAGTTGTAAGGTCAAGCGAATGACTCTTACTCTGAAAGCTCTTGTCCAGGCGGCCAATTCTTTGGACGTTAGCCGCAGCATCAACAACAACATAGTCGCTAGAGTGCATAGCCGACAGCAATGCAACTGGATGGCGCCCAAGCACAGTTTCCGAAAGCAATGACAATGTACGAATGTCGTAGACCTGTATGCGAGACTGGGATACGCGGTTCTTCTTGGACACGGAATGGTTTTGCAGAGACTGTATTGATACGGCAAAGGTTTGTGTCTCATGATTCACGGCCAACAGACGTGGATGGTTGGATGAGATGTTACCAGGCCCTGGCAACTCAAGAGTCTTCACGAGATCATCAACCGTATCCCAGATAGACACCGACTGTCTTGACGCAATAACAAGATTGCATCCAACGAATGCAGCCGCACTGGGCAGATCCATATGCAATCCAACCCTGCTGTATCGGACGGTACATTTCTGGGCATCAATCAAGATAGCAAGTCCAGAATTGAGGGATGCCGTTGATCCTAAGCAAACAGCGAGGACAGACCCATCTTGGGAGAAATCCATGGAAGCTGCACTTAGGCAATCAGCCATTTCAACATCAGAGTATGTCTTCAGGTCGACGGCAATCCGACATTTCCATGTTTCTGTGGGATGGTCTAGATCGTCAGACGTCAAGCCACTGCGCTGCCTAATACTTGGACACCAAAAGCGCAAGACTGCATCCGAACCGAGAGTTGCGAATTCAGGACTGTGTGCCCGTGCAGCCATATGCAAGACACGTGCAGGACCTTTGTCTGAGAAATGGGGGCTATCAATCCGGGTGACCAATTCCCAGAGGTTGGAAGAGTTACTCCATCTCCAAAACTTCAAGAAGATCTCCAGGGAGTCTTCAGAAAGTCTATTAATACCAGAATTCTTGTGGTAGAGTGCCTGCATGTCTCTCGCGTAGGGGCTCCAGTTGTCAACTGTGGCCATCCATTTCCCGTCCTTGGAAACACTCAGATGGCTAACATCCGGGGTAACTATATGTGAGCCCTCGGGGCTGATTTTCAGCGTAGTAGCGTTAGTACGCGCAAGGGCTTGGCGCGAAACATGACTGTTCGTACGAATGTCGTATGTTTGAAGTATGGAGGCATTCACCAAAGGATGACCTTCCTGCGTCGTCTGACGAGAGGCAGGCACAGCTATGAGAAGTTGATCCGGGTTCTGCGGATGCAACGCAGCAGCGACAGTCCCAAACGATGGCTGTACTCCAGAGGTAATTTCGCCATGAACATTTGTTCCTTTGGGACATAGTTGCAGGCCTGTGATGGTAGAAGAAGGTTGTAATTCTCGCGCTGACAGGACTATGATCGAGTTGTCGGCTAATTTGACAGCATATGAGTTTCCACTCGTAGAGATGACTATGTTCCCGATTGGTGAGGAGAGGTGGGGTAGGAACTGCTTTCTACCAGTGTCCAGCTGCCAAAGGACCATGACAGACTCATTGCCACCTGATATAATATAATTGCCTATCCATCAAAAAGTTAGTGAATTTCCCATAGAGGCTTTGTTTTGCAGAACATACCGTCCTTAGACCAACGCACACTATTGACAGAACTTCTATGCCAATGCAGGCGCCGAGGCGTTAGGTTCTTTCCATTCAGTCGGCCTTCCTCATCGAGAAAACATAATATATCATGATAGATAAGGATAGAACCACCTAATTCACCCAGTACGAGGTCGATCTTATCCAAATGTTTTCGATCTCTCGAAGACTGCGCTGCAGATCGATTTGAAATTGCGTTATGTCGAACATCAATGCACATAATGCTAACAGGCAAGTTGACTTCTCTCCAGGTATATTGGACGGATTCTGAAGGCTTCCCGAGCCCCGTGCGACCGAAAAACACATGCTGTTCGCCATATGCCATAATAAATTGGCCTTGGCAAGCGATTCTCAGATAATTGATTTGTACATGGGTCTCAAGGATGACGCTGTCGTGTGATTCTTCGTCGCTTGAGTGGCGGATTGTTATCTTTCGTTTTCCATCCTTGTTTTCCTGCAGGAAAAACAACAAGTCCATTCCAACATCGCTAAGACACACGTCGACAGAGATTGTCTTGTGGCACGTATCCCAATATGAACATTGTTCGCCGGAAAGCCACCCCCACTTGCTGACAGAGCCGTTCAACGTGAAGATGTAGAGAAACTTCGGTTCTTCTGGAGAGAGCTTATATCCGACTATGCTATCTCCGTCTTTGGACTGAAGGGTTCGAAGAAGACGCGAAGTTGCAAGAGAATAGACATGGACTGCTGTCTCAAGACCGACAAGGAGGTATCTAGTATTGAGATTCGCTTAGAGAACTCGTCAATGGCAACGACCTGAAAAATGTACTCACTCGTCATCGGGTGTGAAAATTGGATCTAAGTTGCTGTACTGGCCAGCCACCACACTAATGGAAGACCACGGATCAAGTAGCATCTCGCTCTTCTGTACAGTAGCAACACTGCTGGCAGCTAATGTATGCTGATTATCGGCCCCATTCTTATCTGCCTTGCTAATAGACGACTTGTGTGTCTTAACGATGTCGTTCTTGCTTTGAGATGTGCGACGCCGCTTGACTCGTGCATCATCAGTCTGCATTGTCTTCCCCATAGCCGCATCACCAGCTCGGGATCTCTTTGACAGTCGTTTTGAATCGTGAGAACCCACCATTGGAATGGTGATTTGGTGATCAAGTGAGAAAAATAAATCTGTACAAATTATGTTGATTTGTGGTACAGGACTATGTACTGTTGTACTGGCAATGTCGACGGTGACAATAACGTTTTCAAAATTCAGTCCCGTTGCCTTCTCTACCTATCTCTTCTACTTTTTTTTTTTTAGTTAATCCTGTCGGGTGTGGTTATTCCATTTGTAGAATAGCGGTATTTCACAGTCAGCAGGGGTAAAGCCCACTAATACCAATACAGTAATTCTAGTTCTGAACAGGTAATAAGTGGGGCAGTGGCTCACGGATTCTCCAATCGGGGCACTTTTTTAGCAAGCTGTGATTATTACCTACAGTACAGCCTGAGACCTGATGAAAGACAAAAACTGCATTCATTGCCTGCCAGCAAGTAGCGACGAAGGCATAAGCATTAAGTCTCGGATTTCTTTGGCTATCAACCTTTCTAAAAAACCTCTGTTTTTGCCTGGCCTCATATACACCTAGCCTTCGAGCGAAAGCACCTCAAAAAAAATTCAGACCAAATGATCATCCCCGTCCGCTGTTTTTCTTGCGGCAAGGTACGTTGCACTGAATCCTCACTTACTCCTTTCTAATCTCGTGTGGTTCAAATATATAGGTTGTCGGAGACCTGTGGGAGCGCTATCTTCAACTTCTTGATGAGGGCATTCCTGATGGGTAAGTTTAATAATTCGACTGTTCTATCTGCCATGGCGATCTAACCGGTGCTTGAAAGTGACGCCATGGATCAGCTTGGCTGCAAGCGGTACTGTTGTCGCAGAATGATCATGACTCATGTCGATTTGATAGAGAAACTTTTACGGTATGAGCCTTCATGTTTGGACTTACAGCGACCCTGAAACTCAACCTTGAAATAGGTATAATCCCACAGAGAGAGACCGGGCGAAAAACCAAATATGAACATGAGCTTCACCGGCATCCTCAGCAGAAGTACCTATTGCTTCCTCATGTGGCGCAGTGGAAATTTTCACAGCACTTATAAAATTCAGAGTCTGCTACTGTCAAAGGTTGTTGGCGGGTATACATGGTTTGCAGGGCACTGGCTAAATGATGGACAACCCTTGCGTTGCGTCCATCCTCGTTCTTCCTATTTTTAACCCTTTTCTTCTCTCTTGTTCCTTCTGGCCTTTATGAAGATGTCGGGCGTTTTTTTTTTTTTTTTTTTTTTTTTAAAAAAAAATTCTTCGGGAATACTTCATATAGTCACGGAATTCGGCCATGAATGATGTATACAATCCCCTTCAGTTCATTGCACTGGATGCACTGATTCTTTCTTTTGCTATCCAACTTTTATAGGTAAGGAAGTGCATTATAACCTCGCGTTGGTTAGCTTGATCTGGCATCTGTAGTGGATGATCGAGTAGTGAGACGGCGTTGATCACATATCACGTCTTCATTCCCAAAGCAGCAGCCTAACTATCCTTTGACTTTAAATCATTAGTAGGTAATGCGGACCGTCGATCTCTTTGGAAATACAGAGGGCGAGTCGGACTCGATTTATATATCTAATATGTACTTATATATATAAGTGCCTTAAGAAGTAAATGCCTGGTAGCTTGGGGATAAAGGCCCCTCGGATGCTGGAGTCGGTATCATAGACTCCTGCCTATACCACACGCACAGCATACATCAGTCAGAAGCTAGAAAGCATGAATAGGATATTTTCCTGGATGGGAATTCAATTTGAACTCATGAATGTACTAGGAGGCACTTAGACATTAGTAGGTACTTAGTTGAGCTGACTAAGGTACAGGCAGTACCCAGACAGGGTGGGCCAATAAAAGGCTGCGGCGCCCCTCCACAGTCCTAAAGACCGTCAGCGAAGGGTTTCTAATTGAGTGCACATCAGTCACATCGCCGGCGGCTAAGTCACCGTACTGGTGGTTAGTGGTACAGAGTATTAAAATGTAGGCAGTCTAAATTACGAGTGCCAATGCAAACCAAGAAACCCAACATGATTCCTAGTTGACCCACTGGTATAGGGCACCGAATGCTTTGGAGATTTGACTGCTTTAAGTACATCTCTGGCTTTTTGCGCTGTTCTATATACTTTATCGGCAACTTCAGACTTACTACGTATACATCTTCTGCAATACGATGCAATTGTACGCTAGTACGCCGCAGTATCCATGTATTGAGAGTGGACCCGTACCTATCTAAGCAGGTAGCAGCTCAAGTACTTATGTACCTGCGGTAATAGGTTTGTCAACTAGTCTCACGCATGGCGTATCGCGGCCTAAGCTCAGTCAGAGTAAGACGCGCGCTATCAGGTAATAGAGCAAACCATCACCCCCTCAATAAGGATGGACCCGAGCCTGCCCGCCAAATTGGCGCTGGCCAACCAACCTACCATCTTCATCTGCGTCCGTTACCCTGACACCTCAGTGCACTGAGACGCTGTCTCTTCGGTCTACTACACCGAAAATTTATCGACCACAATATGATAGTTTTCTTGTCTCTTTCATTCGAGACGTGGAAATTCATTGTTCGCTCGTTAATTCACCAATAGTTCACCAATATGTAAGGCAGCAAAGACATCGCAAATCAATAGTCGTGCTAATTGTCTCAGGCCCGATGACAACCATCGCACTGTACCTGATGAAGGTTTAGTACACAATACAGAGTCACGTTCATTAACATCAACTCCCAATGGAACAGGCAGGTTGGAGCCTGATGGTGCTTTGATATGTGAAGGTGGGCCTACGACGCCAGCAGCTCATGCACCTCCCAGTACAAACAACACAGTGACTGAACTCACAGTATGTATGATCTCCTTCCATCGCAATATAGAAAAATATATGCGAGGAATCTCATTGACCTTAAGATTATTTGTAAGATACGAACTGCAAATTCAGGTTGCAATGACATCCAAGCAAGATCGGATGATGATGAACCTCCACAATCCGTAATCCATGCGCCTGCTGGATTCGGTGATTTTGTGAGTTGCCCCCCAACTAGGGCCTATTGTCTCTCTGTCTGCTGTGTTAGCTAACCGACTAACTTGTGAACATTGTAAGAAGGTAAATAGTCAACAATGTTCGAGCAATCCTTCTCCATCTCGATCAGATGAAGTACCATCCTTGGCATCCAATGCGGTGGCACATGTCTCTCTTGCCACTGAATCAGAAAAAATAGGAAAAGTACAATATTGCAAATCCTACCATTGCGCTATGGCACACTAACAACCATCAGAAACCTCCAAACGGTCCAATATCACCACCACCGCTAACAACATCCATTCAACCTGCCAAAGACTGGTTTGAAAGAGCTACTCCTCGTGCACAAACGAGGCAGGATTTTCTAGACATCAGGCAAAGTACGCATTCTGTCGATCAGAAAGAAGTAAACATAGCCCTCGACCACCACAGGGAAAAGTATTTATTTACTGGGCCCTCTGTTGACGGAAAATCTGATATGCCGGGCATTGCCCATACTAGAGATACCAATCAGCGTATAGACAGGGCGTCGGAAGCACTTGAATCCAAAGTCGTACGTTTATGCGATGAGGAAGCTGAGATCACAGCTTTGCGAGCAGCCCTTGCCGAATGCTGGGCTCTATGCAATACGCTGGCGACTCTAAGCTACATACACCGCGAACGTCATGGATACACTGTGGATTCACCAGAGGATACGTGGAAATCATGCTGGCGATTATGTCAACAGTTATATGACAGCCAGAATGATGATTATGCATCACAGGTCAATCCAACCCTCGACCTTTGCAGAGACTTCTGCCAGACATTATTTGAAACCCGTGTCAAAAACGACGAGAGTGCAGATTCCGTTCTCCGGGTTAGCTTTGAGCTCAATAATCATCTCTACAATACACATGATCGGAAATTGCCCGATGCTTTTCGGGAGAGGACATTGGACTTTTATATTACGCTGTGCCATCGTCTGATGAAACAAAGAACACTTGTATCAGAAACAGATTCGCTATTGAGTGCCTGTTGGTCACTAGCGGAAATGCTTTTCAGCATACGTCAGAGTATAAAAGAGCGCAAAAATCTGGGTGAGGAATTGCTTGGCTCTGCAGTCCAAGCTTGTTGGGAATTGTGCGATATTTTCCGTGAAGGTTGGACCCTAAGGACACTACGAAATTCTGATCGTGGAACTCCACGACCAAGCCAAGCAACCTTTATGCAGGCCATCCAGCAGCCAAGACAACCTGAATCCGACTTGAATGATGAATTGATTGGGCAACAAGGGAACCCAGAAACACCAACGACCATTTTTGATGATACCGCGACTGTGTCTCCTGATGATGCACCAGTACAAAACATATTTGTCCTGGGCCAAGGCCCAGGTCAAGCTTCACACGCTACATGGTCGTCAAATTCGTCAAATATCTCGGGGAAAAGTCAAGCTTCCGAACAGACATCGTCGACAAGGACAGTAAAAATGTCATCCAAAGATCCCAATTTAGCCGTTATCCAGGTCCTAGTGACCCAAGCCGCAATTAATAGCGGGTTTCAGCATTTTGGGCAACAGGGGTTTTCATCATTTGTCAAGTCGCTTTCTTCAGATGCATTCGGGTCGATGCCTTGGCAAGTTGCACTCCTAAAAAACTACAAACGGCTAGTAGCATTCGACCCAGCATTTAGGAGTGTTGGTCCGTCAGCTCGGGCGAGTGCGGCTGATGTAGCCTCCGCTGTTCAAATAATGGTTCAGGGCGGGCAATACCCTTGGCTACGAGATCTTTACCGCCTTGTCTTCGGTTTCCACGTAGAGGAAGCAGCAAGCCGAAAAGGCATGATGCTTCAAGTATAGGCATTTGGCTAATGCAGCATCCACATCAGTCACCTTTGTTTTCATGTCTAATACCCCTGGTTTTTTCAGCGCAACCCGCGGAAAATGGCGCGGGGAAAGGCACATTAGTCCCGCTTCTATGGGACAAAGTTATAAAGGCAGGTAGACAAGGGTTGGCATCGGGAATAACTCATTTAGGGGAGGCCTCGTTGTATTCTTTTCCCGGAAAATGCGTGCTTGTCATGAGTCTCGTTGAAAAACAAGGCCAATTGACACAAATAATAAAGCGTTTATTCGTCTTCCAGTGTAGTGTATCCATATCAGGGCATTTGCCCAAGTGCCCATCACTCTAAAATTACCGACAACAAGCATCTGATATATTGGGTCGATACGACATGGCCAACACCCCAGTTGCCCTTTATCGGCTTTTTGAACGAGGTCCCTCCCTGATCGAAGATTGCTTAGACTAAAACCCAATCAAACAACCTTGGACAGTACCATGCATCCACTTGCTAATATGACACACTTTAGCATTCTGCAATGAGCCTGCTTTTATGGGCTGCAATCCAACATAATTTTGCTTGCTCTCTTAGTACGGCATAGGATTGGGTTAGATGGTAACTCGTTGGCTTATATGGTCTGACTAAAATCACGAAGGTTCCTGTTGTGGGCACTGGGTGGGAGCATGCCGCCACTACCTAGAAACCCAGGGATTTCGAGAATGCGGCCTAGTGTAGCCGTCTTCTTGCAATCTAGCCCGGCTACACACAACCTAAGACCATGTGACGCACGAGTGCATAGGTTGAAACAACATCCCCAAATGTCCCCGATATACATCCGTCAGCACAGGGGCAGGGGCTTGAGTAATCGGGTCGTAGTCAGGCAGCTTGATACTGCGAACACTTTAACCAGTATATATCCGGCTAACCATTAAGCTGCCAGTATATGCCTCCCATCTAAAGTAGAATAGAGGCCGAATCATAGAAAAGAGTGTTGTACTCCGTAAGAATCGGTCTAATGTACAGTGGGACTGTTGACCGAACACGGTCCCTCGGGTAACCTGACATACAGGATTAGATGGTGGGGCCAGGGAAGGTCCAGTTACTATGTCATTTTTAGAGTATCTATCATGTATCAATCAGCGAATGCCAAGAAAGTTAGAATGGGGGGATTGACTGAAGGAGACTAGTGCGATAATGAGCACGGGGAAATCTCCGCACCCCAAATTATCCACCACCGGTTCGGGTATGCACGCGGGGAGACCCTAGAGACCCTGAGACAACAAGTCCCTGGACTAGAGGGCCTTATCCAATCTTGAGATGGTCCCCATTATATCCCGCATCGGCTCATCTCCCTCCTGCGTAGCCATCAATGGCGAGGGAAGAGCGGCATCTGCCCCCACAAACAAGCTATTGCTATTTCCCCAGCCAGCGGGAATAAGAAAGAGCAATAGGACTGAAAAGGAGTACTAGTTGTTAGTGTAATGCCAGTAGCTGTCAAAGGAGCCATTTTACGTTGGGCACAAGAAACAGCCAAGGTTAGTTCCAAGTCGGTCTTGATAAAAAGCCAAGTGAGACCTGCTGTCGGCTCACTTTCCACCATCCCCATGGAAGCCATGCTAGGAGGGTTGGACCCAAGCACTGATCGGTAATCACGTAGGAAATTATCCCAAGAAACCAAGCCACATTAGTTCTCTCCCCGCTCCAGGTTCTACCCCAGGTTCCCTACCCGGCGAATTAACCAGCACATTCGGGAGTTCTGGCTCTGGGAAAGCCCCACGCCCCCAACACCTGCCGTCGAATGCCAAGGGCTTGTTTGCCGTCAGAAACCCTTATCAGCCAATAGGTCCCATGGCGGTTTACCCGCGCCTATACAAGAGGCGATTCAACACGGTGGAGCTGAGGCGTTAAGCAGTTTTGGAATCCGTCTTTAACTCCAAACGGAAGATGCGCAGATGATGCTGGCTGGATGCCAGCCATACCGTTGTCGATTGGCTGATCTATCGATGGCGTAGATATTGAGTGGTATGGAGAAAGCCATGGAAGGTGAAGTCAATTCCTACGCGGGAGCAGGTGGACTTTTACGTTCATAAGCTAGAGTTTCCCTTGGGTGTCTCTCGAGACCTTCCCATTTCGATGTCACTGGGGATGGTAATAGCCGCAGAATGAGCCGCTCCACCTCACGGGCTTCCACTCGGGCTACTTTCATTGCTTGGGCAATGTAGGCTTTTCTGTTGTGGCTATCGCCCCACTTATTCTTACCACATGGATCCTCATCCTCATTACATAGTACTGATGGCGCCAGTTGCCCAGTAAAAGGCTAAATTGACAATCTCTGGTCAATGAACGTTCTCCATGGAATGATTTGACAAAGCTGTGCTTTTTGTTTTGTTCATTTTTCATCGGCTCCACCACCATGTCTTGTGCTTAGACAAATCTGCACCATATGGGAATGGAGGTTCTTAAAAGCGGGCTGTTGTCCCCTGCGACTGGAGCTATTCATCCCCAGCTAGTATATTCTCCTGATTACGTCTGCTGTTACTTGTCGTCTTTACTGAAGTCTGAAGTTTTCTATTTCTCTTACCTTCCAAACATAGGCTGGTCTTAACAGCAATACGCAAGGTAAGTTTGACATACCAGTCAATATATAATAAGCAGAAACGATGTATGCAAGCCCTGTTGGTGCGTCTACGCAGAGTTCTAATCAGCATATAGACTCAATCTAGAATACTAACCACTCTGGCAAGCATATCTAGGTTGGGTACCATATTGGTTGTCTTTACTCCTATACTACTGCTAAGCCGCCATGTCTGGCCCTAAGTTTGCCGGCATGTCCGGCAATTTGCTTATGCGAGCTGTTACAAGCTGTGCAACAATGGGGTTTCTATTGTTTGGATACGATCGTATGGCTCCTTGTTTACCAATTGACAATTATATGGATGCAACTAATGGGTTCCAGAGGGGGTTATGAGTGGTATCATCGATGCCAAACCATTCAATGATGTCTTTACTGCGACTAAGGATAACTCAACAATGCAAGGAACTGTGACGGCTATATACGAGATCGGTAAGTGAAGGTTCGGGGTATGTTAATGGAGTTCGGTACTGATTTAGTATCAGGCTGCCTTTTCGGTGCTGTTTTTATTCTCGGGGCTGGCGACTGGCTTGGTCGGCGATTGTCCATCATCATGGGTGCCTCAATTATGATTCTGGGTGTCATCATTCAAGTGACTTCTTACCCCGGCCATGTCCCTTTGGCTCAGTTCATCATCGGTCGAGTAGTCACGGGTATCGGTAACGGCATAAACACTTCAACAATTCCAACATATCAAGCAGAGTGTTCTAGGACGTCGAATCGAGGTCTTCTCATATGCATAGAAGGCGCAACTATCGCCTTTGGTACACTGATTGCCTACTGGATTGATTTCGGGGCATCATATGGACCGCCAGGCTTGACATGGCGATTCCCCATCGCTTTTCAAATTTTCTTTGGTCTGCTCATTATCTTTGGGATGCTGTTCCTTCCAGAGTCTCCGCGATGGCTTTTTACGAGGGAACGATATGAGGAGGGCGAGGCAGTAATTGCTGCACTCATGGGGAAGCAAATCGCGGACCATGATGTCCAGCTGCAAAAGGCCATAATCCTTGATTCCATCAAAGCGTACGTAGTGTACTTTGGTTTCCCTTCCCTCCCAGAGACCCTACATTAGTACTAACCCACACCCAGGTCAGGCCAGGCTGGAAAGACTACACCTTTGTCCGCCGTATTCTCTGGCGGGAAAACGCAGCATTTCCGGCGTATGCTTCTGGGGTCTTCATCCCAATTTTTCCAGCAAATCGGGGGTTGCAACGCAGTGATTTACTATCTTCCAGTTCTTTTTAAAAATTCTATTCACCAGTCTGACCTGATGTCTATGATCCTTGGTGGAGTCAACATGATTGTTTATTCCATATTCGCCACCTTGTCCTGGTTCCTGATTGAAAGAGTCGGGCGGCGGAAGCTCTTCTGGTGGGGTACTATCGGTCAGTGTGCATCTATGGTAATTACCTTTGCATGTCTTATCCCGGGGACTACTTCAGCCGCCAAGGGTGCGGCTTTCGGCCTATTCACCTACATTGCAAGCTTCGGTGCGACCTGGCTACCCTTACCTTGGCTATACCCAGCAGAGATATCACCAATTAAGACGCGAGCAAAAGCCAATGCCATATCCACGTGTACAAATTGGCTTTTCAACTTTCTTATTGTGATGGTGACACCTATCATGATCACAAATATTAGCTGGGGTACCTATCTTTTCTTCGCATGTATCAATGCATGCTTTTTACCCGTGATATATTTTTTCTATCCAGAAACCGCAGGACGTTCCTTGGAGGAAATCGACTTTATTTTTGCAAAGGGGTACTTGGAGAATATGAGCTACGTTCGTGCTGCTAAGGAGCTACCGCACCTTTCTGACGAGGATGTGGAGCGGGTTGCTATGCAGTATGGGTTCGGTACAGCGGGTGATGGGCCTAAGGAAGGTGGCAGTGGTAACAGTGCTGAGTTTAATGTCGCAAAGAGTGATGAGTACAGGAGCATCGATCATGAGAAGGTTTAACAACCCTAATCTGGTGTTGCTAATCGATATGGCTGGATACTTGCATCTCTGTGTGTTCTTAGGAGCAGCTGATAACTATGTGACTGCCAAGGTCTAGTGCGGACTTCATAAATCATAACAATTCAATATTATTCTCTTGTCCTGGTCTCTAATGTTTGACTGCCCAACTCCTGTGAATCACAGCGGCTCGATGTGACTCTATAATTGTCAGGATCCAGCCTAAGTGCACTTTTAGGCAGTGAATCCTACCACGCAGCAAGCCCCCAGCTCAGCTATCTGGCAAAAGACTAAGGTTATGAGGCACTAGACTCACAACAAACATCACTTATAACTGACCACGACTATGCGTGATTCTGGCAGCTCAACACAATGAACAACTCGACATTACTTCCATTTTTATATAGGGTTCCCATACAGAATTCAAAAATTTTAAAACACTGATAGATCTACTGTTGTCAGAAACCACCCTAAGTGTGCTTTTAGAGTGAATCCTCCAGGGATGCAGGAGCTTACCAGCTCAGCCATCTGGGAAAAGACTAGAATTCTGAGTTCACTAGCTCAGAACATGCATCATCTATAAGCTTTAAACAGGTAGATTCACGGAGCTGAGTCATGTGAGAACCTCATGACTGTCAGGGATAAGGAGATTGTGAATGTGAATATATTATAGAACATCTGTGAATCCACCTGCTTAAAGCTTATAATTAATATACATATTTAGCTATTGAGCTCAGAATTCTAGTCTTTTGCTAGAAGGCTGAGTTAGGACTTGTTGCTTGGTAGGATTCACTTTAAAAGTACACTTATAATGGTTCCTGATGTGAGGCCTCGGCCTCATATATGTAAGGCCTTAGCCTCATATCATGTTCACGTGACCACCATCCAGTGAAAGAAATAATTAATAAACATAAGATAATTACTAACACTATTTATAAAGATAATTTATTAAATCTATAAAAATTACCTACGTGAAGGAAAAGAGTAATTAAAAAAAATAGATTAAATTTAATAAATTTATTTATAAATATATATATCAAGATTAGATTTATTATAAATAATATTTTTTATTATAATTTTTATTCTAATTTAGTTTTATTTTTAATTTATTATATAATTAATAAATTTTATTTTATCCTTTCTTACTAACTACTAGTATGATAATGTTCTGTTTACATTCCTGTATGTACTACTACCTGTTAATAAAGGTTTATAATCTAGATTATATAATTCTATTTTTATTTTTTTTACCAGTCACTATCTCCGCGTGTTTTTTTATTTACATATAATAATTAATATATATAATTATATCTATAAATCTTTTATTTTAAATAATTAACTTATTTTATATTTATTTTCTACTTATTTATTATAAAGATAATAGTATATTTATGAAATAATCTTAAATCTTTTTTATTATTTATTTAATAATATTATTGTTATTTTATTTTTTATATTTATTTATTTATTTTTTTTATTTGTTATTTTTACTGATTTTAGATTTCTAAAAATCTTAATATTAAGTAATATTATTTTTTTAAAATATATTTTTTATATTTTAATTATTCTATATTTTATATTTTATATTAAGATTTATTGAGATCTTATATCTTATATTCTCTATATTATTATTATTCTCTATATTTTTATATTAAAATCATTATTTTCTATATTAAGAATAAGAAGTTTAAATATTATTAAAATATAATCTTTATATTACTAATATAAAAAAAGTTTTTTATTTTTTAAATATATTTTATATTATTAATTGATATATAAATAATTTTTTAAATTTTTTAGATCTCCAATCTTTTAATTTAATTAAATAATTAATATAATAATAATATTACTAATAATAATCTTTCTGGATATTGTGACAGCGGCTCTGTCTGGAATCACGTGACCATGTTTGTTCCATTTGCTTTACTGTTGTTTTCTTCAAGCTGAGATGGCCGTTCAACACAGCAAAACGAGGTTGTATTGGTACTAATTACTCGAGAACTTGAAGCATAAGAAGAAAAAAGAAAAAACAAGAAATATTATAAATATTTATTTAAAGAAAATAATAATAAAGTAAATAAAATAAATATAATTAGGTGATTCTAGATAGAGTTATTATTATATTATTTTTTTATTTAAATCTAACTGCCCCTAGTCAAGGGAATATTATTATTTTTATAATTTATAATAAATTTATTATTCTCTATTATAATAATTTATATAAAAAATTATTTAGATAGTCTAGAATAACTCAAATAATAAATATAAAAATTATATAAATAAAAAAATATATTTTTAAAATTATTAATAGAATATTATACATGATTATTCTTATTAAAATTAATTTATTTAATATGATATTATAAAGTTTTTATTTATAAATAATTCTTTAAGATTTATTTTATTTTCTATTCAGTATAGTTATTAATTTTAATTAAAAAAATTTAATCTAAGATTTATTTAAATAAAAGATAAAATAAATTTTTATAGTATTAAATAATTAAATTTAGAATATATAATTAATTTTTTTAATAATAGTTATTAAATTATATTAATTTTTTAATAATTTATAAAATAATTAGCCCTAGTACTAGTTTTTTATATTTATATAAAATTTATTTTTAATATTAAAATTCACAAATTAATACTATTAATTAACTATATAAATCTAAATTTATTAAATAATTTATATATTTTTTTATTAATTTTTATATTTATTTTATATAGTGAACTAGGACTCAGGTTTATTATTAATTAATAATATTTATAATAAAAATTTAAAAAAATATTTAATTTAAAAAAATATAAGATTTATATTTTTATTTAATTATAAAAAATAATAATCTTATAAATTCTTAAGATAAGATTATAAAAATAAAATTAATTAATAATAAAAATTTTAATTAGTTATTTTAATAATAATTTATAAAAAAAATAAATTTTTATATTATATACTAGTTCATGATTTTAGTTTATTTATTAATTTAAAAATAATATACTATTAAAAACTTGAATTTTATTTATAATGTATAATATAATTTATTCTAGAATTCTAATATAAATTATTTTTTTTAGTCTAATATAATTATATCTAAAGATCTTAATTAAGAATATATTTATTTTAGAAATAATTAGATTATATTTTATATAAATATAGATTTTATATATAAAATTAAGATGACTTATTTAATTAATTTATTATAATAAATATAATATTAAAACTATAACAGCTTTTTAAAAATATTTAAAAGTTTATTAATAAATATTATCCTGGATAGTCTAGAATTAATAAAAATTATAAAAATTTTTAAAAAAAATTTTATTTTATATTTTTTTACTTATAAATTAAATAATTATTTAAATAATAATATATATCTTGATTCTAGATATTCTAGTAATATTAATATTTTATAAAATCTAGTATCTTTATTTAATCTAGATAAATAAATAATAATTAATAATAAGTTTTATTTAATAATTAAGTATATAAATCTTTATTATTTAAAATTATTAATTAATTATTAAAAAAAAAAATTTATTTTTTAAAGTATATTTTTTTTATTATAATAAACTTATTTCTAATAAGACTTTAGAGAAGAATAATTTTAATTAATTATTAAAAAATAATTTATAATTTATAAATATTTTTCTACAGAAGTGAAGATTATTTATAATTTAAAAATTATTAAAAAAATATATTTTATTTTCTAAATATTTTAAAAGTAATAGAATTTATTTATAATATTATATTAAGATTTATTTATTATTATTTTAATAAATTAATATATTTATTAAGATATTATACTTCCTAAGATAAAATTAAATCAAGAAATAATATTAAAAAAAACGTTTAGTCTATTATATTTAATAAATATTTAATTTTTTAATAATTATAAAATACTTTAAGATTTAATAATTAATTAAAATATTAAAATAATTTATATATTAGAGTTTTTCTAGCTTTAATTATTATTTTTTTAATATATAAATAATTACTAGTAATTCTTTATCATGAATATTATAATTATATTTTATAAAAAATATAATCTTAAAATAATAATTTATTAAATACTAAATTTTATTTATTAATTATAAAAATATCTTTATAATAATTTTATTAATAATATTTATTTCAACACGAGTAGGAAGTGTAAGATTATAATAAATAAAAATAAAAATTAATATTAATATTTTTTTAAATATTTTAAAGATTTTAATATAAATATAATCCTAGTTAAAAATAATATTTTTTTAGACTAATTATATTAAAGATTATACTATTCTATTATAAATTTTAATAAATTTTTAACAAAAGTTATAAAAATTTAAAAATAATTAAATTTTTTATATAATTATCAAGATTTCCCACTCAGTGATAATTATAATCTTTATTAAATTTATATAAATATTATTAATAATAATAATAAATCTAAGAAATTTAATTTTTATAATATAAAACTTATATTTATAAATAATAGTTTATAAATCTATAATTTATAATTTTTTAAATATTAAATATATATGTAGCTCATACTTTATTATATTATTATTATAAATTAATATATTATTAATATAGACTGTGATAAACTTATTTAAATATTTTATTAAAATTTTATTAATAAATTATTAGAAAGCAGTAGATTTATTAATAAATTTAAATAAAAAAATTTAATATTTAAATAAATTATATCACGCTCTAGAGATTATAAAGTTTTTTAAAGTAAGATCTATTTAAATCTAATAAAAGTTTTATTATATATTAAATTTAATAAAAACTCTAGTATTACACAAACAGTCTATTATCTTATTAATAAAAAATAAAAATATAAATTTTTTTCAATTAAAATATTTAATTTTTAATAATTTATATAAAAATAAAGGCCTCCTCCAGGCTTTCAGACTATTAAAATAAAGAATATAAAAAGTATAAAATTTAATATAATAAATCTTTTAATTAAATTTTTTATAATATAATTACAGGAAGCTTGTAACTCTTTTATTATTATTTTATAAAAAAAATAATATTTAGAGAGTTTTTATTTTTTATTTAAATTTTATAATTATAATATTAGAATAAAAATAGTATATTAAATTTTTTCTTAAAAAATATTTACTAGATTATAATATTATTTAGAAAAAACTTTTTTAATTTTATTTTTTTTATTTATATATAAAATCTTTAATTTCTTTATAAGAGTCTTTTTAATAATATTAAATAAAATAATCAAAATCCTTATCTCTAAATTGTTTAAATATTATTAGAAACTAGTTATTTTAATAAAAATTATTTTTTTATAAAAAAGTCTGATCAGGGGAGGGTTTAATTTAGATTTTAAAATTTTAAAAAAAAATAATATTAATAAATTTTTTTATTTAAATTATATTTTATTTTTATTAAAGCCTCACACGAGCTGCTTTAATTAATATAAAAAAAATTAATAATAATTATAAAATCTTCATTTATTTATTTTTTAATTACATATTATAATCTCTCTAGATTATATTTTATCAATATTTATAATTTATTAAAAATTATTCTAGAATAATTAAGAGAATACTTATAAAAAATCTAATTTTTATTTTATTTTTTAATATTAATTAATTTAACCAGATTAATTAGTAATTCTAGTAATCTAGTAAAATATTATATTTAATAAATTATATTTTTTTAAAGATAGTATTATATCTTTCTAAATCTAGTATAAGAAAGAAAATATTTAAAAATTAATAATTATTAATTATAAGATTTAATTAGATTATATATATTAAATTAATAATCTATTTTCTATTAAAATCTATAATTAAAATTATTTTTTTTAAAAATAATATTAAAATTTTAAAGTATTAGATTATTTTAATAATAAATTAAATATTTATTACTAAGTAGGTATTAGCTCCAGAATTAATAAATATATAAATAAAAATAATAATATTATTTTATAGTAAATTTTATAAATTTATTATATTTATTTAAACTTCTAGTTCATCCAGAATAAAGATTTTTTTAAATATTATTTTTTATTAATTTAGATTTCTTTATAGGAGCTTCTAAAGTTTTTATTTATATAATCTTTTTTTTCAGATATTCTCTGCTTCTATAACTAGATTTTTTATAATAAAAATATTTTTTTTATTAAAATATTCCTAATCTTTAATTTTATATTTAAAATATAAATTAAAATCCTGGAAACAGCATTCTCAGAATTTAAAATATTAAAAAAAATATAAAAATTACAAAAATTATTATAATTATTAATAATAATAATATTACTTCTAGTATAACTTTTTATTAAATTATTAATTAAATTTATAAAATTTATATATTCTTTTATATAATTATCAAAGAAATAATATTTATTATTAAAATTATATATAATAAATTTTTTTAATTTAAAAAATAATTTATTATATAAATTTTTTTAATTTAAAAAATAATTTATTATATAAATTTTTTTTTAAAAGTTTTTACTAATTCTAGCTTCCACGGTAAGATAATAAAAAATAAAAATAAAAATATAAAATTTATTTTTAATTTTTATTTATAAATTCTAATACTGGTGATAGATGTTATAAATTTTATAAAAATTAATAAAAGTAATTTTTAAATATTCTAATATATTATTAATATTATTATAAAAATTAATTATATTTAAATAAAATCTAGATATTAAATATTTTTTTACATCACTCTTACAACAGCTAGTAATATAAGTTTTATATATTATTAAAATAATAAATTAATTAATATTAATTTCTAGTTTTTAATATATAACTAATATCTAGCTTTTAAAAAAACTATTCTTTCTATCACTGAACAAAGATAAATCAGGTATCTTTATTATTTTTTTTAAAATTAAAAATAATAGTACTTTAAAGAATAATTAAAATTTAATAAATAATTTATACTATAAAAATATCTTATTTTTTAATAATATTATTTTATTTCTAAATAAGAGTGGTTATTTCTTGCTTTTATTAATTTTATTTATTAAAAAAATTATCTCTTTCAGTCTCTAAATTATTAAAAATCTTTAAGAAAACTTTAAAAGTTTCTTTTAAATCTTTTTTATATTAATTATTAAATTTAATTTAATTAAATCTATTTTCCTAGTCTAGTTCATCAGGTAGTATTATAAAAGATTATTAATTATTTTTAAAACTTAAGTTTAAATAACTTTTTCTACTTATTTTATTTATTTTATTTAATTAGTCAAGTAAGTTTTTTTAATTATTAAATATTATTAAAAATATTAGTAAAAGTTACTAATAACTTAATAAAAACTAGTTATATATAGCAATAAAAAAAATAAAAAGAATACTTAAAATTATAAATTAATTATTTAATATAATAAAATAAGATTATATTAATACTAATTACTCGAGAACTTTAAGCATAAAAAGAAAAAAGAAAAAACAAGAAGTATTATAAACACTTATTTAAAGAAAATAATAATAAAGTAAATAAAATAAACATAGTCACATGAAGAAAATGATAGTAAAATAAATAAAATAAACATAGTCATGTGATTCCAGACAGAGCCGCCGTCACATAAGATATATCTGGTAATAAAAAAAATATTATTTAATTTAATATTTATAATAATCACACGCCAAGAACGCAAATTAAAGAAAAGATTAATATTAATAGATTAATTAGATTTTATAATCCAAACATCAGAAGGCTGAATAATAAAAGATTAGATATTTAATTTAATAATATAAATATCTTTAAGTACTATAATAAGTTCACGTGAGTTAATAAATATAAAATAAAATAAATATTTATATAATTTATTATTAAATAAAAAGTCTTTATAATAAATAAAATAAATAATAATAACATCTAGAGCACTATCAGGATTATTAATTAAAAGATCTATAAAAAAATACTTATATTTAAAAGTAAAAAAATAATCGTAAGTAGAGATAATAGAAGAATTAATATTATTTGAAAAATTAATTTCTATATTGAATATATAAAATTTATTATTATATTAATTAAATGATTAATCTGTGTAATATATATTATTGGATAAATTAAAATATTTAATATTAGATTCTTAATTTTTAAAAAATTATTCACTATAGTAGGCGCTAGAATTATAAAATATATTATAATAATTTAGTTTATTTATAAATAATTTATTATATAATATTAATAGTTATTAATCTTGATTTTTATAAGAAAATCTGTTACTAGTAATAATAGTATATATTTTAACATTATTATATTAATTATTATTCTAATTATTATATGTATCTTAGTTTTATAACTAATAATTAATCTAATTTTATTAATTATAATCTTATTAATTATAATATTAATTATTTTATTATTACTGGTTACTATAATTCACAGTAGTATTAAATTAGAAGATAGTAATATTATAAGAATACTATTAATTATATTGTAGTTAGTTATTCCGATCTTATAGATTTTAGAATAATTATTAGTCTTATAATTTATTAAAATTTTGATTTCTATATTTACTAGAATTTTAATTAGTATTTTAATTATAATAATTATTTTTTTAGAAATAATTATTGCTGGAGTTATAATAAAAATATCTTTAGTTATTATTATAATAGCTATTATTATTACTGTTATAATGCTATCTATTATATTAATTATTATACTAACTAGTATTAGTATTTTATTAAGTATAATAAATAATATTAATATTAATTAGATTTTATTATATAAATAACTTTTGAACTAGTAGTTCAAGAAAAAGATTAAACTTATTATCTTTAATAAACTGAGATATATATTACTAAAAATATAGATTAAAATAATTTTATATAAATATAATTTAGTAAAAGATAGTATCCATATTAATAATATAAATTAAATAAATAATTTTTTATATAAATATTTAGACAGGATATTATGCTTAAATATTAATAAAAATATATATTATAATATTAAGCTTATTCAAAACAATTATAAGATTTGGTTTAAACTATTTAATTAATTTATAAAATATATTCTTTTCTAAAGAGACAGATTCCCTGATTAAATAATATTTAAAATCTAATAATTTAAAATTATATTAAAATATAATTATATTATAGAAACAAGCTATAATATTAGCCTTGACTAAAATTTTATTTTTATATAAAATAATATCATGTATATAATCTAGAAAAATATTTATATCTTTATAATAAATTAAATTATTAATTTATTTTATAATAATATTATTTTTTATATTTAACTAGAAATATCTAATTTTATTAGTTTTTTAATATCTAGAAGAATTGTTCGTGGTGGTATTATTATTATATTAATTATTTAATTAAATTAAGAGATTAAAAAATTATAAAATATTAATCTATATATCTACTAACAGTATAGCTAGCTGGTTTTTAAAAATATTAAAATATTATTATATATTCCAGATAACATTTATAATATTATATATAGATAGTTTATTAGACGGATAACTAGTTTATTTAAATAAGATATTAAAGAATAATATAGTAGTACTTATAAGTAAAAAAAATTATCTAGAAAATAAAAGATTTTTCAATATAAAGAATTATCTAGAAAATAAAAGATTTTATATATTATATAATACTTGGCTTAACGTAGGTTCAAGTAAAGTAAAGAAAATAAATATAAAATAATAAGATTAAAAAAAGTGAATAGATTAGAAAATCTTTATTATATAAATAATAACTAACTAGATTATTATTCTTTTTAAAGTAATTAATTCAGATACTATCATAATCTAAAATAATTAGAAAATATTTATTTATTGAAGAATAAAATAATAGTAATAATAAAAAAAACAGATAATAGATCTATAGAATTTAAAATAATAAAAGTAAAGATACTAGAATAATATAATTTTAATATAAAAGTAAATCTTAATATAAAAATAGATTTTAATTATTTAAGTAAATATTAAAAGTCTAGTAATATATTTACTAGATATATGAAAATCCATTATTAATATCTAATAAATTAAGTAATAGAATTAAATAAATATAAAGATTTTTTAACAGCTTTATTAAGAATACTTCTATCTATCTTTCAATCTGAAAAATAAGGATAGAAGTCTATAGAAATAGGTTCTTCAATGTATAACTTAGTAATAAAAAAATTAATATAATAGAAAATATTTTAATTAAAATAAGTAGTATAAGAAGAGTCTAAAAAAATATAAAATAAAATAATTTAATAAGTTAATTTAATAATATAAAAATTATATTTTAATAATATCTAAAACTCTTACTTTTAATATATAGGAAGTAATGATTTTGATACTAAAAAATAAATATAATAATAACGTAGGAAATATAAAATATAAGATCTTAATAAATCTTAATAATTAAAAAATAGTATAGAATATGGGAAGCACACATCAGAAAGTAATATAATATTAAGATTTTTAAAAACCTGAAATTAGTGATAATAAATAAAAAAATAAATAAATAAATAGATATAGACTGATAATAGTATTATTAAATAAATATAAGAGATCTAGGATCATCCCATAAACATGCTACTATTTTTATAGTAAATAAATAAAAAATAAATATAAAGTAAGTTACTAAGTTAAAACAGGGGCCTGTGGATGTAACTATATACTAGCTATTATATACAGATGAGGAAGGCGCGCGGAGGTAGTAGCCAGCCAGGAAGGCGGGGATAAGGTCATGTGACCCGGGCCGCGGACCTCTACCCGTCACATACACGCTAGAAATATAAACTAATAAAAAGATTTATATTAATATAATCAGATTCCATAATCTAAATATTAATAAATTGAATAGTAGAAGATTAGATTATTAATTTAATAATATAAATATTCTCAAGTGTTGTAATAGATTTGTGTAAATTAATAAATATATAATAAAATAAATATTTATATAATTTATTATTAGATACAAAATTTTTATAATGAATAAAATAAGTAATAATAATATTATTATTATTAAAATTATTAATAGAAAGATCCGCAGAAAGATATTTATAAATAAAAATAATAAAAAAATTAATATTATTTAAAAATTTAATCTCTGTATTAAATATATAATATTTATTATTATATTAATTAAATTATTAATCCGTGTAATAAATATTATTAGATAAATTAAAATATTTAATATTAAATTCTTAATTTTTAAAAGGTTGTTTACTGTAGTAAATACTAGAATTATAAGATATATTATAATAATCTAGCTTATTTATTTAACTAAAGAGTTTATTATATAATATTAGAGATTATTAATCTTAATCCTCACGAGGAAGAGCATCACTATTATGAAGGGCTAAGAAGCCGTAATGAGTCAGACATAAAGCCTGGTTCGAAAAGAGTTAATTCATTAAAGAAAAAAGATTATCTAATACAGGTAAGATCTAGTTATTTATTTCTTTTTTTTAATTATTTTATTATTACTCTTTTATATCTCTTATAGAGAATTTTTTTAAAAAATCTTTATTTTATTAGCTTCTTCCAGTGTAATCTTAGAACTAAATAAATTAAAATATATAATATTTTAGTTTTAAATAATTAATTGAATTTAATTTTTTTTAATTATTCTTTTCTTTTAAATAACATGATCGTGGGTGGAATCACGTAATAAAATTTTAAAAAAAATAAAAGAAATTATAAGAATAGGATATTCTTTATTCTTTATAAGTTTTTATATTATAAAAATATTATATAGGTTTCCATGTTGGAATATTAAATTTTATTTATTTAATTAAAAATATTTTTTTATAATAATATTTTCCTTTAGAAACATTTTTTCATTAATAATTTTTTTAATAGTATATTTTTTAATATTATTATTTATAGTAATTATGTCTGGCTGCTAATCCGTTAGTTTTTAAGATAATAAAAAATTAATAATAGCTAGATAAAATAGATTTATATAAAGAACTAGATAAAATTTTTTAAATATATTTAATTTATAAATATGAATACTTATAATCTTGAGTATAATAAATTCTATATTTTATTAATTTAATTTCTTATTTAATTAGCTAGTGGATATATTTTTCAGATTAAATTAGATTTTATCTTATAATTAATAATAGAAAACAGGATTTTAATAATAATTAATATATTTTTTTTAAATTTCTTGAGCTAAGATTATTATTAAATTAATAATATCTTAAATTTTTTAAAATTTTTTAAAAATTATTTTAATCTATTTCTGTGGGTTCCTTACTTAATAATTTTTTAAAAAATTAATTTTAATATCTAGATCAAGAAGCTTCATATGAAATTTATATTAAAAAAAAATTTATTCTAATTAATAACAAGTTCTAGTTATTTAGAGTTAATTATATTAATAATAATAATTTTTTTTAATTATTTTATTATTAGTTAATGAATTATGTCAGAAAAATCTTAATTATTATAATTCTTTATTTAGTAGTACTATTTATTTTAGAATAATAAATAATAAAAAAATATCTTTTAATATTTAAAATATTATATAAGATTTCTTATAATTTATTTATAAATTATAATTCTCGGTCAGAGACCACAGATTATAATATTTTATAATAATTATAGAATATCTAGATAAATATTATTATAAAATCTTTTATCTCTATATTTAGTACCGCTTTAATAATAATTTTTTTTATTAATTAATTAATAATAATTATAATATTTTTATAATTCTTAGACTCCAGAAGATCTACTAGAAAATTAATAATAATATCTTATTATAAATAGTTAGAAATTAATAATAATTTTAAAAAATTTTATTTATAATTTTACTAGATCTAGTTAATCTAGTAATTATTATAATTATAATAAAATTAATAAATATTATTACTCATATTAGACTAATAATAATAATAAATAATAATCTTATATATCTAGTCTTTTTTTAAATATCTAATAATCATGCTGTTATAAGCTTCTTAAATAATCTAAATTTATAAAAATTTAAAATCAGGAATCTAAACTTACTTCTAGAATAATAAATACTTGTTTAAATCTAATCAATATTTAGTAATAAAGATCTTAAGTTTTAATTTTTTTAAAAATTTAGATTTATTTTTTTATTATAATTTCCTAGTATTTTTTAAAATCTTTATTAGTATTTTTTATTTAAATTTAAAATTTATTTAAAATTAGTTTTTTAAACACTTTTTCTACAAGTATTAAATAAGTATATTTTTTAAATAAATCTTT
This sequence comes from Aspergillus sclerotiicarbonarius CBS 121057, assembly GCA_003184635.1. Taxonomy (NCBI): domain Eukaryota; kingdom Fungi; phylum Ascomycota; class Eurotiomycetes; order Eurotiales; family Aspergillaceae; genus Aspergillus; species Aspergillus sclerotiicarbonarius. The sequence continues at coordinate 147,976 of KZ826368.1, read as the reverse complement.
TTAAATAAAATTAAATAAACAGAATTTTTAAATTAATAAATATTTATTTTTCTTATCTAGTATATTTTAAGATTTTTTAAATAAAATATCTAATCTAATATTTATCCTCTCCAGGCGGTAGTTAATAAAAGAATTAAAATAATTTAAAAAGAATATCTAGTATATTTACTATTTAGTAAACTAATATTAAATTATAAAATATTTAATATTCTAATAATCACTAAGAATCTTAAAATAGGAAAAAATAATTAATTTAGATTTTTATTTTTATAATATTTAAATAATAGTAAATAACTTCTTATTATAGATTTAATAATTATATTTAGTAAAAAGATTTCTTTTAAAAAAATAAATTATAAGATATAAAATATTTTAATTATTTTATTAAAATAACACTCCTCTAGTATACTAGTTAAAAAAATTAATTTTAATTAATATTTTTTATTTAAGGTCTTAATACATTAGAATTAGAATAATAATAAAATTTTTTTTAAAAATCTTAAAAATTTTTTAGATCTCTAGAATCTACTTAAATCTTATATTTTTTTATATAAATCTAGTTAAGAGTTTTAAATATATTCTTTAATCTTTAAAAAATTACTAATAAAAGTTAATAAATCTTAAAAAAACTTTAATTTTCTAGATATTTTTCAAGACTTTCTAATCTTATAAAATCTAGATTTTAATAAAATTTATTCTAATCTCTTTTTTTACTTTAATAATAAATCTAAGATATTTAGTAAAAGTTATTTTAAATTTATATTTTTTAATATTTATTTATAATTTTATTTTATATAGTTATTCCAGGATTTTCTAAATCTAGAAATAATATTATAACAGGCTTTTATTTATAAAAATAAGAATATTATTAATATAAATAGAACAGAATTTATTTAGAAACTCTTATAATATCTAGTTAATATACTATTAAAAGATATTAGAATAATTAACAAGTCTAAAAAAAATAATTAATTATTTAAAAAATTTAAAATAAATTTAAAATATTATTTTTTATTTATTCTTTTCCTTGACCTGAATGTGGTGGAAGATTTAAATTATATTAAATTTAATAAAAAAACAGGCCTGGAAGATATATTAAAAAGTTTTTTAAATTAATAATAAAAAATAATAGTTTTTTATTATTATTTAATTAAAAATCTAATAATTTATATAGAACTATAAACTTTTACTAGATTTTAAGATAAATAGAATAGAAATAATTATTAAAAAATTATTTATTTAAATAAAGTCTTTTCCTAGTAAATTAATCAGGATTTTTTATAATATTAAAAATTCTAGATAATTTATCTAGTATAAGAATTTTTAAAATATCTTTTACTTATTATCTTTTATATTCTTTATAAAGTTAATAGCGTGGTCTATCTTTAGATAATATAAAAATAAAATATTTATTATTATTTTATTAAAAATATCTAGATAGTTCTAGTAGTATTTTAATAATTTTTTTTTTATATTTACAGGGTTCTTTAACTAGTTAAATTTATAAAATATTTTATTAATATCAGTAAGATTAGTAGAGAAAAATTTTATTAATTTTTTTTTTTTTAATTTTTCCAGGTACACCACGCATTGGTTAAAATATATTAAAAAAAAGATTATAATTTTATTTTTATTTATAATATATTTTTACTCCTGTATTTTAGATATCTAGTATAAAATTTTTAATCTAGATTATTATATTTTAGTACTTTATCTATAATAATTTTAATATAATATTATATTTATAAATTTATAATAAAATATAAAAATTAATATTTTTTTATAGATTTTTACTAATATCTAGAAATATTATAATTAATTTAGTTATATAAGCTAATTTTTCTTTAAATTTTTTAATATTTTAAGGCTTGATTAATACATATTTTAATTTATATTTAATTATAAAATTTTTATTAATTATTCTATATAAAGAATAGCTAGTATTCATAAAAAGTTTCATGTAATAGATTCTATTAATTAATTTTAATATAAAAAAAATCTAATAATCTTTAAAATCTTGAATTTCTTTTTTAAATTTTTTATAATTAATATTAATTAGTGTGTGTCTTTCCAGATAATAATCTAAAAAAATTAAATATTTTTTAAAATTTAAATAACTAAAACTATTTAAAATTATTAAATTTTTTAAATTTAAATAATATTTTTTATGAGATTATTTTTTAATATAATTTAAAATATTTTCCCTCTAGTAGTTTTCTAGAGTATTTAAAAATATTATATAAATAAATAAAAATAGCTAGTAATATAATATTTAAAGAATTTATAATATAAATAAAATCTAAACTTCTAGTATTTTATTATTTTTTTTAATATTTATTTAATTTAATAAATAAATCTAATATTTACTACTAAAAGCTTCTAGTTTATAATATTATTATTAAGAATTTATTTTTTAATTATATTTTTAATCTAAGTATTAGTATATTCTAATTAATTTTTTAAAAATTTATTTATTTTTATTAATTTATTTACTACTAGTTTTACTTGGCGGTAAAAGTTTTTAAAATCTAGTTTTTATTTTATATTTACTATTTACTAGCAGATATTATTATTAAAAATCTAGTATAATAGATTTTTTTTATTAAAATTATTTTAATTATAGCTTCTAGTCTTAATTAGTAAATTATTAATTTTTATAATAAAATTATTAATTATATAGATTTTTTATTTAAAAATAAAAAATTTATTAATTATTTTTTTCTTCCAGATGGGATTCTTATAGATAAATTTAAAATAATTAATAATAATATTAGTTATAAATTCTATAATTTCATGTATAATATTAATTTATAAATTAATTTTTATTTTAATTTCTTTATTAAAAAGTAAAAAAATATATTAAACTTGATTATTTAAATTATTAATAAATTTTTAGTTAATCTTAATCTTTACTCAGATACTATTAAGTTATTTTAAAAATTTATTTTTATCCTTTCTATTAAAGAATATAGAAGTAGAAAATTTAGATTTTTTTATGTTTTTAAATCCTTTAGAAGAAGCTAAATAAAATATATAAAATATTAATAAAAATACTTAAAAAAGTAGAATCTAATTATTAATAAATTTTTTAATATATTTAAGACTAGTTCTAATCTTATTATCAGTCGTGTTATCTTATTATATAATAATATATTATATTTTTATATTTTATATTAATAATTCCTAGACTTACTTTACTAATTGGTTAATAAATTTATTCTAGAATAAGTTTTTATAATTATTTAATATATTAATTATTAGTTTTTTACTACTTCCAGCTATTATTTTTATTCTAATATTACGGTGAAAAAAAAAATAAATTAAAATTATAAAAAATTAAAAAATTATAATAAATCAGATATAAAGTCTAGTTTAAAAAAAATTAATTTACTAAAAAAAAAAGATTATCTAATATGGATAGAATCTAGTTATTTATTTTTTTTTTAATTATTTTATTATTATTTTTTTATATTTCTCATGGAAAGTCTTTTTAAAAAGTCTTTATTCTATCAGTTTCTTCTAGTGTAGTCTCAGAACCAGACAGGCCGGAATATATAATATTCCAGTTCTAAATGGCTGACTGGGCTTAGCCCTTTTCAACTAGTAATAATAATATATATTTTAATATTATTATATTAATTAATATTTTAATTATTATATATATCTTAGTTTTATAATTAATAGTTAATCTAATTTTACTAATTATAATCTTATTAATTATAGTATTAGTTATTCTAATTATTATTATTATATTATTAGTTGGTGTAGTTCATAGTGTTAAATTAAAAAATAATATTATTATAAAAATATTATTAATTATATTATAATTAGTTATTTCAATTTTATAAATTCTAGAATAATTATTGACCTTGTAACTTACTAAAAATTTAATTTTATTTATATTTATTAAGATTTTAATTAATATTTTAATTGTTATAGTGATTACCTTCTTGGAAATAATTATTTTTAGAGTTATAATAAAAATATCTTTAATTACTATTATAATATTACCTGTTATACTATTTATTATATTAACTAGTATTAATATTTTGTTAAGTATAATAAATAGTATTAATATTAATTAAAATTTATTATATAAATAATTTTTAAACTAGTAATTTAAAAAAAGATTAAATTTATTATTCTTAGTAAGTTAAAGTATATATTACTAAAAATATAGATTAAAATAATTTTATATAAATATAATTTAATAGAAGATAATACTTATATTAGTAATATAAGTTAGATAAATAATTCTTTATATAAATATTTAAATAAGATATTAAACTTAAATATTAATAAAAATATATATTATAATATTAAATTTATTTAACGTGATAGTAGGATTTAGTTTAAATTATTTAATTAATTTATAGAATATATCTTCTTCTATAGAAGTAGATTTTCTGATTGAATAATATTTAAAATCTACTAATTTAAAATTATACTAAAATATAACTGTACTATGAAAATAAACTATAATATTAATTTTAATTAATATTTTTTTTATATAAAGTAATATTACGTATATAATGTAGAAAAATATTTATATTTTTATAATAAATTAAATTACTAATTTATTTTATAGTAATATTATTTTTTATATTTAATTAAAAATATTTAATTTTATCAGTTTTCCAGTATCCAGAAGGATTATTAGTAGTAGTATTATTATTATATTAATTATTCAATTAAATTAAAAAATCTGAAGTCTGAAAAGCCTAAGAAGTTATTTATATATTAATTAATAGTATAATTAATTAATCTTTAAAAATATTAAAATATTATTATATATTTTAAATAATATTTATAATATTATACATGGATAATTTATTTAATAAATAATTAGTTTATCTAACTAGGACATTAGAGAATAGTATAATAATATTTATAAATAAAAAGAAAAATATAAATAGAAGATTAGATTATCTAGCAAATAAAAGATTTTTTTATATTATATAATATTTAACTTAACATAGTAGTATCTAGTGAAATAAAAGAAATAAATATAAAATAATAAGATTAAAAAAAATAAATAAATTAGAAGATTTTTATTATATAAATAATAATTAGCTACTAGACTATTATTTTTTTTAAAATAATTAATTTAGATGTTACTATAATTTAAAATAATTAAGAAATATCTAAAACTAGTATTTACTTACTGGAAAAGATAATAGAAAAAATAAATAATAAATCTATAAAATTAGGAATAGTAATGTAACAGTATTCTTGTATATTCTATTAGATAAAGATCTGTGGAATAGATTATATAATCTTATTTTATCTTTCTAATTAGTTATTATTTCCACGCGCTTTCCTTATTTATATATAAGAGCTAGTATATAATTATACTCATAGATCTTCTATTTTAAATTATTAATTTACTTTACATTTATCTTCTATTTACTTTTATTATAAAGATAGTAATATATTTACAGGATGATTCTAGACTTTTTATATTTATTTAATAATACTATTATCAGATTATATCTATTTATTTATCTATTTTCTTATATTAAAATTATTACTTCCTATATTAAGAGTGAGAGTTTTAGATATTATTAAAATATAATGTTTATATTACTAAACTAGTTTATTAGATTATATTATTTTATATTCTTTTTAATTCTTTCTATATTACTTATTTTAATTAAGATATATTATATTATATTGATTTTTTTATTATTAAGTTATATATTAAAAAATCTACTTCCATAAACTTTTATCCCTATTTTCTAGATTAAAAGATGAATAAAAATGTTCTTAATAAAGTTATTAAAAAATTCTTATATTTATTTAATTTTATTATTTAATTTATTAGATATTAATAGTGGGTTTTTATATATCTAATAAATATTTTACTAGATTTTTAATATCTACTTGAATAATCAAGATCTATTTTTATATTAAAATTATAAAGTTCTAGTATCTTTATTATTATTATTTTTGATTTTATAAATCTGTTATTTATTTTTTTTATTATTTTTTTTAATAAATAAATTCTAGTTCCAAGTACTTTCTAATTATTTTAAATTATAATAATATCTGAATTAATTATTTTAGAAAAAATAATAATCTAGTAACTAGTTATTATTTATATAATAAAAATTTTTTATTCCATTTATTTTTTTTAATCTTATTACTTTATATTTATTTTTCTTATTTTACTAGATACTACTACGTCAAGTTAAATACTATGTAATATAAAGAATTTGTTATTTTTGAAATAATTCTTTTTATTTATAAATATTATTATACTATCTAATATCCTAGCTGGATAGACTAATTATTTATTAAATAAATTATTTATACATGATATCATGAACACTATTTAAATAATATAATAATATTTTAAAAATTACTTTTTTTAAAAACTAGCTAGTTATACTATTAATAAATATATAAATTAATATTTTATAATCTTCTAATCTTCTAGTTTAAATAAATAATTAATATAATAATACTACTATTAATAATTCTTCTGGATATTGGAAAATTAATAAAATTAAATATTTTTAGCTAGATATAAAAGATAATATTATTATAAAATAAATTAATAATCTAATTTATTATAAAAATATAAATATCTTTCTAGATTATATACATGATATTATTTTATAAAAAAAAATTTTTTAATTAAAATTAATATTATAGTTTACTTTTATAATACAGCTATATCTTAGTATAATTTTAAATTATTGAATTTTAAATATTATTTAATTAAAAAATTTAATTTTTTAAAAAAGAATATGTTCCATGAACTAGCGAGAGAATTAAAATTAAATCTTATTATTATATTAAAAAAATTTAATATTATAATATATACTTTTATTAATGTCCAAGCATAATATTTTATGTAAATATTTATTGTGACGGCTATCTGTACGTATTAGGCAGAGGTTCCCGTCCTGGGTCATATGGCCCTACCCTGTCTTCCTGGCCGGCCGCTGCTCCCGTGTGTCTTTCTCACCTGTATATTAGATAGTATTATTATATAACTACGCCTGCGGGCCTTCTGTTTTAGATTATTAATTTACTTTATATTTATTTTCTACTTGCTTATTATAAAGATAGTAGTATATTTACAGGCTGATCCTAGACCTCCTCTACTATTTATTTAATAATATTATTATTAGTCTATATCTGTTTATCTATTTTCTTATTTATTATTTTCACTGATTTTAGGTTTCTAAAAATCTTAGTGTTAAATAATGTTGTTTTCTAATATATATTTCTTATATTCTATATTATTTTCTAGTTATTAGTTTTATTTTATATCTTGTATTTTATATCTTTTTATATTAAAATTATTATTTTTTATATCAAAAGTGTTATTTCCCGTGTGTTAAAAACAAGAATTTTAGATATTATTAAAATATAATCTTTATATTACTGAATTAGCTTATTATATTATATTATTTTATATTCTTTCAGACTTTTTCTATACTACTTATTTTAATTAAAATATTTTTTATTATATTAATTTTCTTATTACTAAGCTATATATTAAAGAATCTATTTTTATAAATTTTTATTTCTATTCTCTAGATTAAGAAATTGATAAAAGCATTCTTAATAAAGTAGTTAAAAAATTCTTATATTTATCTAATTCTATTATTTAATTTATTAAATACTAATAATAGATTTTTATATATTTAATAAATACTTTACCAGACCCTTAATATCTACTTAGACGATCAAGATTTATTTTTATATTAAAATTTATTTTTATATTAAGATTATAAAGTTTTAGTATTTCTACTATTATTATTTTAGATTTTATAGATCTACTATCTATTTTTTCTATTATTTTTTTTAATAAGTAAATACTTATTTTTAGTATATTCTAATTATTTTAGACTGTAATAATATCTAAATTAACTACTTTTGAAAGAATAATAATCTAACTAATTATTATTTATATAGTAAAAATCTTTTAATCTACTTATTTTTTTTAATTATATTAACTTGTGTTTACTTTACTTATTTTATACTTTATTTTTTTATCTAAATCTACATCAACCTAAGTACTATATAATATAAAAAATCTTTTATTTTCTAAATAATTTTTTTTATTTATAAATATTATTATGCCGTCCTCTAACATCCCAACTAGATAAACTAGTTATTTATTAAACAAACTATTTATATATAATATTATAAATACTATCTAGAATATATAGTAATATTTTAATATTTTTAAAGACTAATTAACCACATTATTAATTAATATATAAATAACTTTTTAAACTTTTTAGATTCCTGATCCTCTAATCTAATTAAATAATTAATATAATAATAATAATACTACTACCAACAATCTTTCTGGATATTAAAAAACTAATAAAATTAAATATTTCTAACTAAATATAAAAAATAATATTATTATAAAATAGATTAGTAACTTAATTTATTATAAAAATATAAATATCTTTCTAGATTACATGCGTGATATCATTTTGTATAAAAATAAAATATTAATTAAAATTAATATTAAATCTTACTTCCATAATACAGCTATATCTTGGTATAATTTTAAATTATTAGATTTTAAATATTATTTTATTAAAAAATCTATCTCTTTAGAAGAAAGCATGTTTTATAAATTAACTAGATAATTTAAATTAAATCTTATAATTACTTTAAATAAACTCAGTATTATAATATATATTTTTATTAATATTTAAACTCAGTATCCCGTCCAAGTGTTTATAAAAAGAATTATTTATTTAATTTATATTATTAATATAGATACAACCTTCCATTAAATTATATTTATATAAAATTATTTTAATCTATATTTTTAAGAATATATATCTTAGTTTATTAAAAATAACAAGTTTAATCCTTTCCTTAAACTAATTATTTAAAAGTTATTTATATAATAAAATCTAACTAATATTAATATTATTTATTATATTTAACAGAATATTCATACTAGTTAGTATAGTTAACATAACAGACAGTACTATAATAGTAATAATAATAATTACTATAATAATAATTAAAAATATTTTTATTATAACTCCGGAAATAATCGTTTCCAAGAAGATAATTACTATAATAATTAAAATACTAACTAGAATTCTAATAGATATAAATAAAATCAAAATTTTAGTAAACCACAAAGCCAATAATTATTCTAAAATTTATAAGATTAGAATAACTAACTATAATATAATTAATAGTATTCTTATAATACTACTATTTTTTAATTTAATACTATAAACTATACCAACCAATAATACAGTAATAATAATCAGAATAATTAATACTATAATTAATAAAATCATGATTAGCAAGATTAAATTAATCATTAATTATAGAACTAAGACACGTATAATAATTAGAATAATAACTAATATAATATTAAAATATATATTATTATTATTAGTGACGCTTTTCTTTATAAGAATTAAAATTAATAATCTCTAATATTATATAATAAGCCATTCAATCAAGTGAATAAACTAGATTATTAAAATATATTTTATAATTCTAGCACCTACTACAGTGAATAATTTCTTAATAATTAAGATTTTAATTTTAATATTAAATATTTTAATTTATCTGATAATGTATATTACACAAATCAGTTATTTAATTAATATAATAATAAATCTTATATATTTAATACAGAGATTAACTTTTTAAATAATATTAATTTTTTTATTATCTCTACTTACAAACATCTTTCTATGGATTTTTTTATTAATAATCTTAATAGTACTTTAGATATTATTATTACTTATTTTATTTATTATGAAGATTTTCTATTTAATAATAAATTATATAAATATTTATTTTATTATATATTTACTAATTTACACGAACTAAATACAGTACTTAAAGATATTTATATTATTAAATTAAATATCTAATTTTTTATTATTCAGCCTTCTAATGTTCGGATTATGGAATCTAATTAATCTATTAATATTAATTTTTTTATTAGTTTATGTTTATGGTATATAATTATTATAAATATTAGATTAAATAATACTTTTTTTATTACTAGATATATCTTAATACTAGTTATTTATTAAGTGTTATTAATACAAGCTTTATAAAAAATATTTCTAATATTAATATATATATTATTAAATATTCTATGAACATGACCGGCATCAGATCTAAGTATTTTTTTAATAAGTATATATTTTTTAATATTTATTTTTTATTAATTATAACTACTGATGTATATAATTATACTAAAATTAAGATTATTACTTATTTAATTAATAATATGAAGCTTAATTTACTTATAAATATAAATATTATTAATTATAAAAATATAATTACTAATTTAAATAATTAGATTACTACTATCCGAGCATGTTAAGACTTTATCTTTATTATAAATTATAAATTAAAGATTAATTGTGTATCTTCTATTTTTATTTATATAAATTAATATATTTTTATATTTATTTATTCACGTGGAAAAGTTCTAGTTAAAATTAAATTTTTTATTATATTTCTAAATAGAGATTTTATTTTTGAATTTATTATATTTAATATTTTTTATTTTATATATTACACGCATCTTGTGGATACTAACTTTTTTTTTATTAAAATTACTAATAATTTTTTTAATCTTGTTATAGTAGCTAGATATACTTGTTTAAATAAAATCTTTAATTCTGATTATATTATTACATACTAAATCAGTATTGAAGTTATTAAATTAATTAGACTAATATAACCATACTCACTTACTTTTAATTTATTAAATATTATAATATATAAATCATCAGTATTTAAAAAATATTTTTTAATTAATAAATATAATATTCCTAATACTATTATAACCCTGTTAAGTATTATCATATATAGCAAGAATCTTATAATTATATAATATGTATATTAGGTTACTAAATATTTTAATATATAAGTAAATTCTGATATTTTTAATATTAGTATTACTAATATACTAGAATATGAATAGATGGAAATTCTTATAAAAGATAGATAGAAATATTATATTCTAAAGTTATATGTCTACTGTGTTAATTAATATAATTATAATATTATTAATAAGATATTTACTCTATTATATAAATAAAATAAGATAAAATATACTATTAGTTATATTTCTACTAGTTATTCTATATTTATTATATAGTATGATATTTATATATCTAATAAATTTATATTTAAAAATCATGTTATGATAGATCTACATGGAGCTAATAAAGAAACTAAACTTAATATCTATTTTATACTAATAATTAATAATATTATTATATTATTAAAATATTATTTTTATATTTTTATATTTAATATTTGCTAGATATTTTACTAATAATCTATTTATTTTAATTATTATTATTATCTTGCCGTGATCAGCCACCGTGGTTAGAAAATATTTAATATTATTATTATAAATTATATTAACTCTATTCCTTTTGTTTAACGTCAGATGGATCTTTATTTAAAAGATTTTTAAATATTTTATTATATATATATTAATAACATGATTATTATCTCGTGTATATTAGATAAGTATATTAATTATTTAAAATAATTATTTACTAAACTTAAAGATATGAATATTAAGATAGTATTAAAAAAAATATTTATTATTTTTTTCTTAGTCCATCTACTTGATTAATATATTAATATTTTAAATTTATACACGTCTGAAGATAAGTTATATATTATTTAATTTTTAAAATTCTTATAAATATTTAAAGATCTTAAACATTATATTAGCTTAACTAGTTAGTTTTATAACTATGTTAATTATTATATTAAAAAAATTAGTTCTTTATAATTTTAGAAAACTATAATATTAAAAAATATTTTTAATAATAATTTATATGCCTGAGACAAATACGTTACTGTTATATTATATAATAATCTTATAGATATTAAATATTAAGTTTTTAATATTTTTTAAATTAATTTTATTAATAAGTTATTCCTCACTCACTTTAATTATTTATTTTAATTTTATATTAATATAGATACTTCATGTAAAAGTTATAGAGCTATACTATATTATATTATTTATAAATATAAATATAATCTTATTATTTTACTAGTTTATATATTTATATACTTTGTATTATTTCTCAGCCATATTCTTATATTTATAGAGTAATAATACTAGTCTACTAAATTAAAAATATTCTGTTTAATGTAAGTACTCTGTAAAGTATATTATTTAATTAAATATATTATTATATCTATTGTTATTTATATAAATTATTAATCTATAGTTAATATTACCGTGCAACTATCTTTGAATATTATTTTTATTAATAAACTAAATCTTCATCTTATACATGTATCTTATTATATATAATAATTTAAATTATATATTATATATCATCCAGGTAAGATGAATATTATTATTAATATATTATTTTATTTATTATCTAATAATCATGCTTCCAAACATGATATTAATCTAGATAATAATATATATTTTCTTTTTATATATAATATTAATATTTCTGTATTTTCTAGTTTCTCTATATTTAGTAGTTACGTATATTATATAAATATTATTATATATATAAATTTAATTATTTTGTTTTCTAATGAATTCAAGAATTATTTATATTATATTTATAAAGAAGATTCTCGTGTATATTATCTTCTAGAAGTTTTATAATCTAATATTAAAATTATATTATTTTATTATTTTAATAATGAAAGTATTTTTTATATAAAAAAATAATATATAACTCCTGATTTTAATATTTATACTTTATATATTTATAAAGATTTATAAATTTATTTACCCCGTGCTTTAGTACAAGAAGTTTTTTAATTTATATATAATAAACATGGATATTAAAATCTAGATAAATATTTTAATATTTTAAATAGTATTATTATTTATAAAGAACATAAGATGTTATAAGACTATATTATCTATTACTTTATATATTTTTTAAATAAATTACAAAGATATATATTTTATAAATAATTATAATTAATTATTATGCTTTCTAAACTATTCTATACTATTATATTAGATTTTATTATTATTCTTTCTCTTATTTCTAATTTTTTAACATATAATCAAATCCTTGTAATTGTTAATAAATTTAATAAATATATTAACTTGATTTCTAGACTATTTATATAGCTTATTATCTATTAAAATACTAAACTCCTTATATATCTTTAAAATCACGACTAGGAACTATTATATATTTTTATTTTTAATTATAATATTTACTTCATAAGTATAATATAGAAGGATATTTTTTCTAAACTTAGTATTTTATAGTATTATTTAATAGTGTATTATTTTTAGACTAATAGTTAAACTAAACATATGATTCAAATTATTAAAATTATGTTATAATATATTATCATATAAGAATTACTATAAATATTTTAATTTCTAATTATTGTAAGTATTTTGAATATATTATTAAGTATATTTATCAAATAAATATTATTTTATTTATTATTTAGTATAAAATTATATCAATTCTAGTATCTACTTAAAATATTATTATTCTAAGATTATATTAGTTCTTATCTTAATATTAAGGAAGCCATGAAGTTTACTTTTATATAAATAAAATATTATTATAATAAATATTACTAATCTATATTATTCTAACTAAGTAATTAAATATTAATATATCTATATAAAAATTACTTATTTCTGTTTACTAAAGCACTAGGTAACAAGCTATTACAATAATATAATAATTTATATATTATTTTTTAATGTATTAGTTATCATGTATATTATTTTAATTTTTTAAAAATATAAAGAATATATAATATTTTATTTTTTACTTAACTTAAATCTTATACTCGTGTAGATCTTGCTATAAATTTTATTTATAATAATAATATTTCTTACACGGAAAATCATTTTACTAATTTTTTAGATAATAATATTATTAATCTTGCTAATTTTAATCTATTCAAACGTGGACTTACCAAGTCTAGTTTTATATATATTAATTATTAGAAAATTAATTATATTATTAATAAATATTAAACTCGTTGTGGTCATAGACTGTATTATACTTAATATTTAATCTATTATTTAAAATATAATCCTAATCATGACGCCTGGGTCCGTGAGGAAGATATAGATGTTATAAAATTTATATAAGAATATAAGAATACTATTCTTGGTTCTAGTATTTAATATCTTATTTATTATTTATTAATATACTTATTTGTATATATTCTCCCTTATTAATTTATATATAACGAGGACGTTGCTTTTCTTTATTTATAGAAATATGTAATAGTTATTTGTATATATTAGATAGAGATTCTTGTTCTAGATTACATGATTTTACTCTACTTTCTTAGCTAGTTGCTGCTTCCGTGCGCTTTCCTCACCTATACATCAGATAATATTATTATATAGCTACGCCTGCGGGCCCCCTGCTTCAGATCATTAATTTACTTCACATTCATCTTCTGCTCGCTTGCCACAAATATATAAAAGATTATTTATTTAATTGATATTATTAATATGGGTACTATCTTCTACTAAATTATATTTATATAAAATTATTTTAATTTATATTTTTAGTAATACATATCTTAGTTTATTAAGAATAATAAATTTAGGCTTTTTTTTAAACTATCTATTTAAAAATTATTTATGTAATAAAATTTAATTAATATTGATATTATTTATCGTGTTTAATATAAGACTGGTTAATTTAATAACTGGTATAATAGTAATAATTATTATAATAATAATGAAAAATATTTTTAATATAACTCTAGAAATAATTATTTCTAAGAAAGTAATTACTACAATTAAAATATTAACTAGAATTTTGGTAGATATAGATAAAATTAAAACTTTAATAAATTACAAGGTTAATAAAATTAATAATTATTTTAAAATTTATAAGATTAGAATAATTAATTATAATATAATTAATAATATTTTTATAATATTATTATTTTCTAATCTAATACCATGAACTACACTAATTAATAATATAATTAATAAAATTATAATTAGCAAGATTAGACTAATTAATAATTATAAAACTAAAATATATATAATAATTAAAATAATAATTAATATAATATTAAAGCATATACTACTATTACTAGTAATATATTTTTTTATAAAGATTAAAATTAATAACTACTAATATTATATAATAAATTATTTATAAATGAATTAAATTATTATAATATATCCTGCGATCCTAGTTGTGACGGCAAGTAGAAGAAAATGATTATGAAGTAAGTTGCTAAGTTGAAGCGGGGGGCCCGCGGGTGTAGCTATATACTAGCTATTACATACAGATAAGGAAGGCGCGTGGAGGCAGCAGCTGGCTAAGAAAATAGAATAAAGTTATATAACCCAGGACTACGGATCTCTATCTGACAGAATATATAAGAAAGCTGTTATATATTTTTATAAAAAAAAAGATAACGTCCACGTTGTATATATATTAATAAAGAAGAATATATATAAAGGAAGTATACTAATAAATAATATATAAATAAATAAGATATTAAACGCCAGGACTAAGAGTAGCACTGTGTTTATATTTATATATAAGATTAACAGTATGTATATCTTTTTTATAGATCTAAATATCATGATTAAGACTATGCTTTAAATAATAAATTAAATATTAAATATAATACAGTCCACAACCACAACGAGTTTAATATTTATTAATAATATAATTAATTTTCTAATAATTAATATATATAAGACCAGGCTTAGTAAGTCCATGTTTAAATAAATCAAGATTAGGAGGATTAGTGATATTATTATTTAAAAAATTAATAAAATAATCTTTTATACAGAAGACATCACCGTCACGGGAATATAATTTAAGTTAAATAAAAAACAAGACATCATGAATTCCCTAGAATACTAGTAAATCAAGATAGTATGTATAATAATTAACATATTAAAGAATAGTATAAGAATTATTATATTATTAAAATAGTTTAGTATGTCTAAGTACTTTAATTACTAGAAATAAGTAATTCTTATATAAATATATTAATATTTAATCACCCAGTTAAAATAATATAAGCTAGTAATATTTATTAAAATAATATTTTATATACATGAAAACAAACTTTATAGTTTTTTTAATATCTAAATAAAAACTAACATAATCTTATATATTAAATAAAGAATTTTTAAATAGATATTAAAGTTAATGTAAATCCATATTAAATAAAAAATAAAATAATATTTATTTTATAAATATATTTAGTAACATATTTAAAGTGCTTATAATAATTAAAAATTATAATAGTTATAATAAATCTTGAATAACTGCGTGGCGTAATATAATCTTAATAATCTAAATCATGTATTCAGTTTATTTGTTTATTTAAAAATAATATATTATTAAATAATATTATAGAATATTAAGTTTGGAAAAGATATCTTTTGATATTATATTAATAAAATAAATATTATAATTAAAAATAAACACCTATAGTACACTCTAGTTATAATTTTATAAATAAATAAAAAATTTAATATTCTAATAAATAACAGGCTATATAGCTAATCTAAAAATTAAATTAATATATTTACTAAATTTATTAATAATCACGAGGATTTGATCATGTTGATTATTAATAAAAAAATAATAATAAAATTTAATATAATAGTATAAAACAGCTTAGAAGATATAAAGATTAATTATAATTATTTATAAGATATATATCTTTATAATTTATTTAATGAATATATAAAATAATATATTATATAATTATACAATATCTTATATTATATAATTATACAATATCTTATATTCTTTATAGATAGTAATATTATTTAATATATTAAAATATTTATTTAGATCTTGATATCCACGTTTATTATATATGAGTTAGAAAACTTTCTAGATTAATAAATAAAATAAATATATCTATAAATCTTTATATATATAAGTAAAATCAGGTATAATATATTATTTTTTTATTTAAAAAATATTTTTATTATTAAAATAATAAAATAATATAATCTTAGTATTAGATTATAAGACTTCCAGAAAGTAATATATATAAGAATCTTTTTTATAAACTTGACATAAATAATCTTTAAATTTATTAAAAAGTAAGATAGTTGAGCTAGTAAATATAATAATACTTATATAATATATATAATTACTAAATATAAAAAAACTAGAAGATAATAAAAAAATATATATATTATTATCTAGATCAATATCATATTCTGAAGTATAATTATTAGATAATAAATAGAATAATATATTAGTAATAATATTTATCTTATTTAAATAATAAATAATATATAATTTAAACTGTTACATATAATGTGAAATATAAATTAAATAAAAATTTAGTTTATTAATAGAAATAATATTTAATAATGGTTATATAGTAATATTAATTATAAATTAATAATTTGTATAGATAATAATAGATATAATAATATATTGAATTAAATAATATATTTTATATAATACCTAGACTAGATAGGATATTTTAAGTTTAATAAGCTAGTATTATTATTTAATAAATATAAGAATATAATTAAAAAATGATATAAAATATATAAATATATGAACAGGTAGAGTAGTAAAATTAATATAATTAAAAATACAATATAATATAACTTTATATTCTTTACAGAATACGTTGATATTAATATAAAATAAAAATAAATAATTAAAATAGGCAAGAAATAACTTATTAATAAAATTAATTTAAAAAATATTAAAAACTTAACATTTAATGTCTGTAGGATTATTATATAATATAATAATAATATATTTATCTTTAGCACGAGCTAGAGAATCATTTTTAAAAATATTCTTTAATAATATAATCTTTTATTATTGTAATAGACTAACTTTTTTAATATAATAGTTAACATAGTTATAAAACTATCTAATTAAATTAATATAGTATTCAAGATCCTTGAGAGTCTGTAAAAACTTTAAAAATTATATAATATAAAATTTATTTTTAAAAATATATAAATTTAATATATTAATATACTAACCAAGCAGGCGGATAAACAAAAAAATAATAAATATTTTTTTTAATATTATTTTAATATTTATATTTTTAAATTTAGTAAATAATTATTTTAAATAATTAATATATTTATCTAATGTATATAAGATAATAACTATGTTATTAATATATATGTAATAAAATATTTAAAGATTTTTTAAATAAAGATTTATCTAATATTAAATAAAAGAGATAGAGTTAATATAATTTATAATAATAATATTAAATATTTTCTAACTATAGTGGCTGATCACGGCAAGATAATAATAATAATTAAAATAAATAGATTATTAATAAAATATCTAGCAAGCATTAAGTATAGAAAAATAAAAATAATATTTTAATAATATAATAATATTATTAATTATAAATATAAAATAAATAATAGATTTAATTTTCTTATTAGCTCCACGTAAATCTATTATAATATAATTTTTTAATATAAATCTCTTAGAAGTATAGTTATTATATTAAATAATAAATATAAAATAACTAGCAGGAATATAATTAATAATATATTTTATTAATAATATTATAATTATATTAATTAACGCGGTAAATACATGGCTTTAAAATATATTATTTTTATTTATTTTTTATAGGAATTTTGATTTATTTATGTTCTAGTATATTAGCAATACTAATATTAAAAATATTAAAATTTATTTATATATTATAATATTTAGTAAGTTTGTGGTAACCAGCTAGAAAGATAGGAGTAAAGTTATGTGACCTGGGCTATAGATCTCTACTTAATAAATGTAGTTATATATTTTTATAAAAAAAAAAGTAATATTCTTGTTATATATATATTAATAGGGAAGAATACATACAAAGTAGGTATACTAATAAATAGTATATAAGTAAATAAAATATTAAATACTAGGATTAAGGGTAGTACTGTATTTATATTTATAAATAAAATTAATAATATCTATATCTTCCTCATGGACCTAGGTATCATGATTAAAATTATATTTTAAGTAATAGATTAAATATTAGATATAGTATAATCCATGATTATAATAAATTTAATATTTATTAATAATATAATTAATTTTCTAATAATTAGTATGTACAGGACCAGGCTTAGTAAGTTTATATTTATATAAATTAAGATTAGATATCATAGAATTATTAAGATTAGTGATATTATTATTTAAAAAATTAGTAAAATAATTTTTTATATAAAAAATATTATTATTATAAATAAAACCTATAGCAGGATCTGCACGAGTATAAGATTTAAGTTAAATAAAAAATAAGATATTATAAATTTTTTATGTCTTTAGAAGGTTGAGATAATATATATAATAATTAATATATTAAAAAACAATAAATAAATTAATTATATTATTAAGATAATTTAATATCTAGTACTTTAATAGCTAGAAGTAAGTAATCTTTATATAAATATATTAATATTTAATTACCCAGTTAAAATAACATAAATTAATAATATTTATTATAGTAGTATTTTATTTATATAAAGATGAATTTTATAATTTTTTTAATATTTAAATAAGGACTAACATAATCTTGATTAAATAAAGAATTTTTAAATAAATACTAAGATTAATGTAAATCTATACTAAATAGAAGATATAAAAATATTTATTTAATTAATATATTTGATAATATATTTAAAATACTCACAATGATTAAAAATTATAATATTTATAATAAATTTTAAATAATTACGTGGCGTAGTATAATCTTAATAATTTAAATTATATATTTAATTTAACTATCTATTTAAAAATAATATATTATTAAATAGTATTATAAAATACTAAGTTTAAAAAAATATTTTTTTATATTATATTAATAAAATAAATATTATAATTAGAAATAAATACACGTGGTAGACTCTAATCATAATTTTATAAATAAATAAAAAGTCCAGTACTCTAATAAATAATAAATTATATAAATAATCTAAGAATCAAACTAATATATTTATTAAATTTATTAATAATCACGAAGGTTTAATCATGTTAATTATTAATAAAAAAAATAATAATAAAATCTAATATAATAATATAAAATAGCTCAGGAAGTATAAAGATTAGTTATAATTATTTATAAAATATATATCTTTATAACTTATTTAATAAACATGCAAAATAATATATTATATAATTATATAATATCTTATATTTTTCATAGATAATAATATTATTTAAAGTATTAAGATATTTGTCTAGACTTACTATCTATATTTATTATATATAAAGTAGAAAACTTCCTAGATCAGTAAATGAAATAAATATATTTATAAGTCTTTATATATATAAATAGAATCAGGCATAATATATTATTTTTTTATATAAAAAATACTATTATTAGTATAATAAGATAATATAATTTTATTATTAGAATATAAGATTTTTAGAAAATAATATACATGGAGATGTTCTTTAAAAATTTAATATAAATAATCTTTAAATTTATTAGAAAGTAAGATAGTTGAGCTAGTAAATATAATAATATTTATATAATATATATAACTATTAAATATAAATAAACCAGAAAATAATGGCAGGGAATTAATATTATATATAAAAAAGATATATATTATTATCTAGATTAATATTATGTTCAGAGACATAGTTATTAAATAATAAATAAAATAATATATTAATAATAATATTTATTTTATCTAGATAATAAATAATACATAATCTAAACTATTATATATAATATGAAGTATGGACTAAATAAAGATTTAATTTATTAATAAAAATAATATTCAGTAATAATTATATAATAATATTAATTATAGATTAGTAATTTATATAAAGAATAATAAATATAATAATATATTTAATTAAATAATATATTTTATATAATACTTAGACTAGGCAGGATACTTTAAGTTTAATAAATTAATATTATTATTTAATAAACATGAGAGTATAACTAAAAAATAATATAAGATATATAAATAAATAAATAAGCAGAGTAGTAAGATTAATATAATTAAAAATATAATATAATATAATTTTATATTCTTTACAGGATGCGTCTATGTTAATATAAAATTAAAATAAATAATTAAAATAAGTAAAAAATAACTTATTAATAAAATTAACTTAAAGAATATTAAAAACTTAATATTTAATATCTATAAAATTATTATATAATATAATAATTGTGAAGGGCTAAGAAGCCGTAATGAGTCAGACATAAAGCCTGGTTTGAAAAGAGTTAATTTGCTAAAAAAGAAAGACTATCTAATATAAATAAGATCTAGTTATTTATTTTTTCTTTTTAATTATTCTATTATTACTCTCTTATATCTCTCATGGGGAGTCCTTTTAAAAAATCTCTATTTTATTAATTTCTTCCAATATAATCTTAGAACTAGATAGACTAGAATATATAATATTTTAATTCTAAATAATTAATTAAATTTAATTTTTTTTTAATTATTCTTCCTCTCTAAACAGCGTGATTATGGGCGGAATCACGTAATAAAATTCTAAAAAAAATAAAAAAAATATAAAAATAAAATATCTTCTATTTTTTATAAGTCTTTATATTATAAAAATATTATATAAGTTTTTATATTAGAATATTAAATTTTATTTATTTAATTAAGAATATTTTTTTATAATAATACTTCTCTTTAGAAATATTTTTTTTATTAATAATTTTTTTAATAATGTATTTTTTAATATTATTATTAATAATAATTATGTCTAGCTGCCAATCTATTAATTTTTAAAATAGTAAGAGATTAGTAGTAACTAGATAAAATAAATTTATATAAAAGATTAAATAAATCTCTCTAGATATATCTAATTTATAAATATAAGTATCTATAATTTTAAGTATAATAAATTTTATATTTTATTAATTTAATTTCTTACTTAGTTAGCTAGTAGATATATTTTTTAAATTAAATTAGATCTTATCTTATAATTAATAATAAAAAATAAGATTTTAATAATAATTAATATATTTCTCTTAAATTTCTTAGACTAAGATTATTATTAAATTAATAATATCTTAGACTTTTTAAAATTTTTTAAAAATTATTTTAATTTATTCCCATGGATTTCTTGCTTAGTAGTTTTTTAAAAAATTAGTTTTAATATCTAGATTAAAAGACTTCATGTAAAACTTATATTTAAAAAAAAATTATTTTAATTAATATTAAATTCTAGTTATTTAAGACTGAAAAGGGTTAAGCCCAGTCAGCTATTCAGAACTGGAACATTATATATTCTAGCTTATCTGGTTCCGAGACTACATTAGAAGAAGCTAATAAAATAGAAACTTTCTAAAGATATTCTCCATGAGAAACACAAGAAAATAATAATAAAATAATTAAAAAAAAATAAATAACTAAATTTTATTTATACTAGATAGTCTTTTTTTTAATAAATTAACTTTTTTTAAACTAGGTTTTATATTTAACTTATTACAATTTTTTAATTTTTTATAATTTTAATTTACTTTTTTTTCACTATAATATTAGAATAAAAACAATAACTAGAAGTAGTAAAAAACTAATAACTAATATATTAAATAATTATAAAAATCTATTTTAAGATAAACTTATTAACTAACTAATAAAATAAGTCTAGAAATTATTAATATAAAATATAAAAATATAATATATTATTATACAGTAAAATAATATAACTAATAATAAGATTAGAGCTAGCCTTAAACATATTAAAAAATTTATTAATAATTAGATTCTATTTTTTTAAATATTTTTATTAATATTTTATATATCCCATCTAGCCCTCTTTAAAAAATTTAAAAATATAAAAAAATCTAAACTTCTTACTCTTATATTCTTTAATAAAAAGAATAAAAATAAGTTTCTAGAATAGCTTAATAACATCTAAATAAAAATTAAGATTAATTAAAAATTTATTAATAATTTAAATAATTAAGCTTAATATATTTTTTTTACTTTTTAATAAAAAAATTAAAATAAAGATTAATTTATAAATTAATACTATATATAAAACCACAGAATTTATAACTAATATTATTATTAATTATTTTAAATTTATCTATAAGAATCCCACCTGGAAGAAAAAAGTAATTAATAAATTATTTATTTTTAAATAAGAAATTTATATAATTAATAATTATAGAAATCAACAGCTTACTGATTAAGATTAAAGATTATAGTTAGAATAATTTTAATAAAAAAGATTTATTATATTAAATTTTTAATAATAATATCCACTAGTAAATAATAGATATAAAATAAAAACTAAATTTTAAAAATTTCTACCACTAGATAAAACTAGTAATAAATAAATTAATAAAAATAAATAAATTCTCAGGGAATTAATCAAAATATATTAATATTTAAATTAAAAATATAATTAAAAAATAAATCTTTAATAATAGTATTATAAATTAAAAATTTTTAATAATAAGTACTAGATCTACCCACTAAATTAAATAAATATTAAAAAAAAAGATAATAAAGTATTAAAAACTTAAGTTTTATTTATATTATAAATTTTTTAAATATTATATTACTAGTTATTTTAATTTATTTATATAATATTTTTAAGCATCCTGGAAGACTACTAGAAAGAAAATATTTTAAATTATATTAAAAAATAATTCTATAGAAAATATTATCTAGATTTAAGAAATTTAATAATTCTAAATAATTTTAATTATTTAAATTTTAAAAAATATTTAGTTTTTTTAAATTATTACCTGGGAGGGCATACACTAATTAATATTAATTATTAAAAATTTAAAAAAAAGTTTAAGATTTTAAAAATTATTAAATTTTTTTTATATTAAAATTAATTAATAAAATTTATTATATAAAAATTTTTATAAACACTGGCTGTTCTCCATATAAAATAATTAATAAAAATTTTATAATTAAATATAAATTAAAATATGTATTAATCAAGCTCTAAAATATTAAAAAATTTGAAAAAGAATCAACTTGTATAATTAAATTAATTATAATATTTTTAAATATTAATAAAAATCTATAAAAAAATATATATCTTTATATCCTACTACAGATCTATAAATATAATATTATATTAGAACTACTATAAATAAAGTATTAAAATATAATAATTTAAATTAAAAACTCCATGCTAGACATTCAAAATATAAAAATAAAAATATATTATAAATAAAAATAAGATTATAATTTTTTTTTAATATATTTTAACCAACGTGTGATATACTTAAAAGAATTAAAAAAAAAATTAAGAAAACTTTTTTTTACTAATCTTACTAATATTAATAAAATATTTTATAAACTTAACCAATTAAAGAATCCCATGGATATAAAAAAAGAATTATTAAAATATTATTAAAATTATTTAAATATCTTTAATAAAATAATAATAAATATTTTATTTTTATATTATTTAAGAATAGACCACGCCATTAACTTTATAAAAAATATAAAAAATAGAGAGTAAGAGATATCCTGGAAATTCTTATATTAAATAAATTATTTAAAACTTTTAATATTATAAAAAATCTTAATCAATTTACTAGAAAAAAGTTTTATCTAAATAAATAATTTTTTAATAATTATCTTTATTTTATTTATTTTAAAATTTAATAAAAATTTATAATTCTACATAGATTACCAAGCTTTTAATTAAATAATAATAAAAAGTTACTATTCTCTATTATCAATCTAAAAAATTCTTTAATATATCTTTTAAACCTACTTTTTTATTAAACTTAATATGATTCAGGCCTTTTATCATATTTAAATTAAAAAAAAAAATAAATAAAAAATAATATTCTAAATTTATTTTAAATTTTTTAAATAATTAATTATTTTTTTTAAACTTATTAATTATTCTAGTATTTTTTAATAATATATTAACTAGATATTACAGGAATTTTTAAATAAATTTTATTTTATTTATATTAATAATATTCTTATTTTTATAAATAGAAGTCTGTTACAACATCATTTTTAAATCTAGAAAATTTTAAAATAACTATATAAAACAAAACTATAAATAGATATTAAAAAATGTAAATTTAAAATAACTTCTATTAAATACCTTGGATTCATTATTAAAATAAAAAAAAAATTAAAATAAATCTTATTAAAGTCTAAATTTTATAAGACTAGAAAATCCTGAAAAACATCTAGGAAGTTAAAACTTTTTTAAGATTTATTAATTTTTATTAAAAATTTTTTAAAAATTAAAAAATTTATTTAAAATCTTTAACCAGACTTATATGGAAAAATATAAGATTTAAATAAATTTTAAAAATTTAAAAAACTTTTAAAATTTTTAAAAAAATTTTTATTATTACCCTAGTTCTAGCATACTAGAATTCTGAGTAAAAAATATTAATTAAAATTAATTTTTTTAATTAATATACTAGAAAAATATTATTTTAATAAAATAATTAAAATATTTTATACTCTATAACTTATTTCTTTAAGAGAAATCTTTTTATTAAATATAATTATTAAATTTATAATAAGAAACTGTTTATTATTATTTAAATATTATAAAAATAAAAATCTAAATTAATTACTCTTTCTCATTTCAAGATTTTTAATAATTATTAAAATCTTAAATATTTTATAATCCAACACTAGCTCACTAAATAGTAAATATATTAAATATTTTTTTAAATTATTTTAATTTCTTTATTAATTATTATTTGGAAAGAATAAATACTAGATTAAATATTTTATTAAAAAGATTTTAGGATATATTAAATAAGAAAAATAAATATATTATTAATTAAAAAATCTAATTATTTAATTTTATTTAAAAAGATTTATTTAAAAAATATATTTATTTAATATCTATAAAAAAAATACCCGGGGAACTGACTTTAAATAAATTTTAAATTTAAATAAAAAATACTAATAAAAATCTTAAAAAATATTAAAAGATTATAATAAAAAATAAGTCTAAATTTTTAAAAAAATTAAAACTTAAGATCTTTATTACCAAATACTAACTAGACTTAAACAAGTATTTATTATTTTAAAAATAAATCTAGATTTTTAATTCTAAGTTTTTATAAATCTAGATTTTTAATTCTAAGTTTTTATAAATCTAGATTTTTAATTCTAAGTTTTTATAAATCTAGATTTTTAATTCTAAGTTTTTATAAATCTAGATTATTTAAAAAATCTATGATAGCATAATTACTAAATATCTAAAAAAACTAGATATATAAGATTATTACTTATTACTATTATTAATTTAATATAAGTAATAATATTTATTAATTTTATTATAATTATAATAATTACTAGATTAATTAAATTTAGTAAAATTATAAATAAAATTTTTTAAAATTATTATTAGTTTTTAATTATTTATAATAAAATATTATTATTAACTTTCTAATAGACCTCCCGAAGTCTAAGAATTATAAAAATATTATAATTATTATTAACTAGCTAATAAAAAGAATTATTATTAAAATAATACTAAGTATAAAAATAGAAGATTTTATAATAATATTTATTTAAGTATTTTATAACTATTATAAAATATTATAATCTATAGTCTCTAACTAAGGATCATAATTCGTGAGTAAATTATAAAAAATCTTATATAATATTTTAAATATTAAAAAATATTTTTTTATTATTTATTATTTTAAAATAGATAGTACTACCAAATAAAAAATTATAATAATTAAAGTTTTCTTAAGATAATTTATTAACTAGTAATAAAATAATTAGAAAAATTATTACTATTAGTATAACTAGTTTTAAATAATTAAAACTTAATATTAATTAAAATAAATCTTTTTTTTTTAATACAAGTTTTACATGAAATCTTTTAATCTAGATATTAAGATTAATTTTTTAAAAAATTACTAAATAAGAAACCCACGGAAGTAGACTAAAATAATTTTTAAAAGATTTTAAAAAATCTAAAATATTACTAGTTTAATAATAGCCTCAGTCTAAGAAATTTAAAAAAAATATATTAATTATTATTAAAATCCTGCTTTCTATTACTAACTATAGAATAAGATTTAGTTTAATTTAAAAAATATATCTACTAACTAACTAAATAAGAAATTAGATTAATAGAATATAAAATTTACTATACTCAAGATTATAAATATTTATATCTATAAATTAGATATATTTAAAAAATTTATTTAATTTTTTATATAAATTTACTCTATCTAGCTATTACTAATTTTTTACCATTTTAAAAACTGATGGATTAGCAGCTAGACATGATTATTATAAATAATAATATTAAAAAATACACTATTAAGAAAATTATTAATGAAAAAAATATTTCTAAAGAGAAGTATTATTATAAAAAAATATTTTTAATTAAATAAATAAGATTTAATATTCTAATATAGAAATTTATATAATGTTTCTATGATACAAAGACTTATAAAAAGTAGAGAATATTTTATTTTTATAATTTCTTTTATTTTTTTTAGAATTCTATTACGTGATTCTACCCACGATCATACTATTTAAAAAAGAAAAATAATTAAAAAAGATTAAATCTAATTAATTATTTAAAATTAAAATATTATATATTTTAATTTATTTAGTTCTAAGACTACACTAGAAGAAATTAATAAAATAAAAACTTTTTAAAAAAACTCTTCATAAAAGACACAGAAAAGTAATAATAAAATAATTAAAAAAAAAAATAAATAACTAAATCTTATCTATACTAGATAGTCTTTCTTCTTTAGTGAATTGACTCTTTTCGAACCAGGCTTTATGTCTGACTCATTACGGCTTCTTAGCCCTTCACAAAGACTAGTTATACTAGTAGTAATAGTTTTTTTTAATTATTTTATTATTAATTAATAAATTATCTCAGGAAAACCTTGATCACTGTAATTTTTTATTTAATAATACTATTTATTTTAAAATAATAAATAATAAAGAAATATTTTTTAATATTTAAAATATTATATAAGATTTCTTATAATTTATTTATAAATTATAATTCTTGGTTAGAGATTATAGATTATAATATTTTATAATAGTTATAAAATATTTAGATAAATATTATTATAAAATCTTTTACTTTTATACTTAATATTATTTTAATAATAATTTTTTTTATTAGCTAGTTAATAATAATTATAATATTTTTATAATTCTTAGACTTCGGGAGGTCTATTAGAAAGTTAATAATAATATTTTATTATAAATAATTAAAAACTAATAATAATTTTAAAAAATTTTATTTATAATTTTACTAGACCTAGTTAATCTAGTAATTATTATAATTATAATAAAATTAATAAATATTATTACTTATATTAAGTTAATAATAGTAATAAATAATAATCTTATATATTTAATTTTTTTCTAGATGTCTAGTGATCACATTATTATAAATTTTTTAAATAATCTAGATTTATAAAGATTTAAAATTAAAGATTTAAATTTATTTTTAAAATAATAGATACTTGTTTAAATCTAGTTAATATTTAATAATAAAGATCTTAAGTTTTAGTTTTTTTAAAAATTTAAATTTATTTTTTATTATAGTCTCCTGGCACTTTTTAAGATTTTTATTAATATTTTTTATTTAAATTTAAAATTTATTTAAGATTAGTTCCCCAGGTATTTTTTTTATAAGTATTAAATAAATATATTTTTTAAATAAATTTTTTTAAATAAAATTAAATAACTAGATTTCTTAATTAATAATATATTTATTTTTTTATTTAATATATTTTAAGATTTTTTTAATAAAATATTTTATTTAGTATTTATTCTTTCTAGATAATAATTAATAAAAGAATTAAAATAATTTAAAAAAAATATTTAATACATTTACTACTTAGTGAGTTAATATTAGATTATAAAATATTTAAAATTCTAATAATTATTAAGAATCTTAAAATAAAAAAAAATAATTAATTTAGATTTTTATTCTTATAATATTTAAATAATAACAAATAACTCTTTATTATAAATTTAATAATTATATTTAATAAAAAGATTTTTCTTGAAAAAATAAGTTACAGAATATAAAATATTTTAATTATTTTATTAAAATAATACTCTTCTAATATACTAACTAGAGAAGTTAATTTTAATTAATATTTTTTATTTAGAATTCTAGTATGCTAGAATTAGAATAATAATAAAATTCTTTTTAAAAATCTTAAAAATCTTCTAAATCTTTAAAGTTTATTTAAATCTTATATTTTTTTATATAAATTTAATTAAAGATTTTAAATAAGTTTTCTAGTTCTTGAGAAATTATTAATAAAAATTAATAAATCTTAAAAAAACTTTAATTTTTTAAATATTTTTCAGGGCTTTCTAGTCCTATAAAATCTAGATTTTAATAAGATTTATTCTAATCTTCTTTTCTATTTTAATAATAAATCTAAAATATTTAGTAAAAGTTATTTTAAATTTATATTTTTTAATATTTATTTATAATCTTATTTTATGTAATTATTCCAGGATCTTCTAGATTTAGAAATAATATTATAACAAGCTTCTATCTATAAAAATAAGAATATTATTAATATAAATAAAAAAATATTTATTTAAAGATTTTTATAATATTTAATTAATATATTATTAAAAAGTACTAGAATAATTAATAAATCTAAAAAAAAATAATTAACTATTTAAAAAATTTAAAATAAATCTAGAATACTATTTTTTACTTATTCTTTTCTTTAACTTAAATGTGGTGGAAAATTTAAATTATATTAAATTTAATAAAAAAATAGATCTAGAAAATATATTAAAAAAACTTTTAAATTAATAATAAAAAATAATAATTTTTTATTATTATTTAATTAAAAGTCTAGTAATCTATATAAAATTATAAATTTTTACTAGATTTTAAAGTAAATAAAATAAAAGTAATTATTAAAAAATTATTTATTTAAATAAAATCTTTTTCCAGTAGATTAATTAAGACTTTTTATAATATTAAAAATTTTAACTAATTTATCTAGTATAAAAATTTTTAGAATATTTTTTATTTTTTATTTTTTATATTTTTTATAAGATTAATAGTGTAGTCTACCCCTGGATAATATAAAAATAAAATATTTATTATTATTTTATTAAAAATATCTAAATAATTCTAATAATATTTTAGTAATTTTTTTTTATATCTATAGAGTTCTTTAACTAGTTAAGTTTATAAAATATTTTATTAATATTAATAAGACTAGTAAAAAAAAATTTTATTAATTTTTTTTTTTTTTAATTTTTCCAAGTACACCACGCGTTGGTTAAAATATATTAAAAAAAAAGATTATAATTTTATTTTTATTTATAATATATTTTTACTCCTGTACTTTAGATATTTAATATAAAATTTTTAATTTAGATTATTATATTTTAATATTTTATTTATAATAGTTCTAATATAATATTATACTTGTGGATATGTAATAAAATATAAAAATATATATTTTTTTATAAATTTTTATTAATATTTAAAAATATTATAACTAATTTAATTATATAAACTAATTTTCTTTTTATTTTTTAATATTTTAAGGCTTGATTAATACGCGTTTTAATTTATATTTAATTATAAAATTTTTATTAATTATTCTATACAGAGAACAGCTAGTATTTATAAGAATTTTTATATAATAGATTTTATTAATTAATTCTAGTATAGAAAAAGTCTGATAATTTTTAAAATCTTCAATTTCTTTTTTAAATTTTTTATAATTAATATTAACTGGTATATACTTTTCTAGATAATAATTTAAAAAAATTAAATATTTTTTAAGATTTAAATAATTAAGATTATTTAAAATTATTAAATTTTTTAAACCTAGATAGTGTTTTCTGTAAAATTATTTTTTAATATAATTTAAAATATTTTTTTTAGTAGTCTTCTAGAGTGCTTAAAAATATTATATAAATAAAATAAAATAATTAATAATATAGTATTTAAAAGATTTATAATATAAATAAAATCTAAGTTTCTAGTACTTTGCTATTTTTTTTTAATATTTATTTAATTTAATAAATAAATCTAGTACTTACTATTAAAAGTTTTTAATTTATAATATTATTATTAAAGATTTATTTTTTGATTGTGTTTCTAGTCTAGATATTAATATATTTTAATTAATTTTTTAAAAATTTATTTATTTTTACTAATTTATCTATTACTAGTTTTATTTAATGGTAGAAATTTTTAAAATCTAGTTTTTATTTTATATTTATTATTTACCAGTGGATATTATTATTAAAAATTTAGTATAATAAATTTTTCTTATTAAAATTATTTTAATTATAGCTTCTAGTCTTAATTAGTAAATTATTAATTTTTATAATAAAATTATTAATTATATAAACTTCCTATTTAAAAATAAATAATTTATTAATTATTTTTTTTTTAGATAAAGTTCTTATAGATAAATTTAAAATAATTAATAATAATATTAATTATAAACTCTGTGGTTTGATATGTAATATTAATTTATAAATTAATTTTTATTTTAATTTTTTTATTAAGAAATAAAAAAATATATTAAATTTAATTATTTAAATTACTAATAAATTTCTAGTTAATCTTGATTTTTATTTAAATATTATTAAGTTATTCTAGAAATTTACTTTTATTCTTTCTATTAAAGAATATAAAAGTAAAAAGTTTAAGTTTTTTTATATTTTTAAATTCTTCAGATGAGATTAGATAAAATATATAAAATATTAATAAAAATATTTAAAAAAGTAGAATCTAATTATTAATAAATTTTTTAATATATTTAAGACTAGTTTTAATTTTATTATTAATCATATTATTTTATTATATAATAATATATTATATTTTTATATTTTATATTAATAACTTTTAGATTTACTTTATTAATTAATTAATAAACTTATCCTGGAATAGATTTTTATAGTTATTTAATATATTAATTATTAGTTCTTTTTTATTTCCAGCTATTATCTTTATTCTAATATTATAATAAAAAGAAGAATAAATTAAAATTATAAAAAATTAAAAAACTATAATAAGTCAGATATAAAATCTAGTTTAAAAAAAATTAATTTATTAAAAAAAAAGACTATTTAATATAAATAAGATCTAGCTATTTATTTTTTTTTAATTATTTTATTATTATTCTTTTATATCTCTCATAGAGAGTCCCTTTAAAAAGTTTTTATTCTATCAGCTCCTTCGAGTGTAGTCTTAAAACTAGACAGGCTAGAACATATAATGTTCTAGTTCTAAATAGCTGACTAGGCTTAGCCCTTTTCAATTAGAGGATAGTAATATAATATTTATAAATAAAAAAAAATATAAAAAAAGAATTAAATTATTTAAAAAATAAAAAACTTTTTTTACATTATATAGTATTTAACTTAATATAGTAGTATCTAGTAAAATAAAGAAAATAAATACAAGATAGTAAGATTAAGAGAAATAAATAAATTAAAAGATTTTTATTATATAGATAGTAATTAATTATTACTAGATTATTATTTTTTCTAGAGTAACTAATTTAGATATTATTATAATTTAAAATAACTAGAAAGTATTTGAAACAAGTATTTATTTATTTGAAAATAAAAATAGGTAGTAAATCTACAGAATCTAGAATAATAATAATAGAAATGTTAAAACTCTGTAATCTTAATATAAAAGTAGATCTTAATATAGAAATAGATTTTAATCGCTTAAATAAATATTAAAAGTCTAGTAAAATATTTAATAGATATATAAAAATCTACTATTAATATTTAATAGATTAAATAATAAAATTAAATAAATATAAGAATTTTTTGATAATTTTACTAAGAATGTTTCTGTTGATCTCGTAATCCAGAGAATAAAGATAGAAGTCTATAAAAATAGATTCTTTAATATATAATTTTATAATAAGAAAATCAACCCAATAAGGAATATCTTAATTAAAATAAATAGTATAAAAAAATCAGAAAGAATATAAAGTAATATAATTTAATAGGCTAGTTCAGCAACGCGGAGATTATGTTTTAATAATATTTAAAATTCTTACTCTTAACATAGAAAGATAATGATAATAATATAGAAAATATAAAATATAGAATATAAAAAGCATACTTTAAATAATAGTATAATTTAATAATACTAAAGCTTTTAGAAATCTGAAATCAGTGATAACAAACAGGAAAATAGATAAATAAACTAATAATAGTATTATCAAATAAATAGTAGAGGAGGTCTAGGATTAGTCTATAGATATACTACTATTTTTATAGCAAGTGAATAAAAGATGAATATGAAGTAACTAAATTACTAAATTAAAACAGGGGCCCGTGGGTGTAGCTATATACTGGCTAATGGCTATTACATATAGATAAGGAAGGCGCGCGGAGGCGGCGGCCGGCCAGGAAGGCGGGGGTAAGATCATATGATCCAGGCCGCGGACCCCTACCTAACGGGTGTAGTCACAGATATAAAGAATGATATTATAAGAAAATAAATTAATAATTTAGTTTTTTATAAAAATATAAATATTTTTTTAAATTAAATGCGTGACATTGCTTTCTATAAAAATAAAGTTTTAATTAAAACTAATATTATAGTTTATTTTCATAGTGCAGTCATGTCTTGGTATAATTTTAAATTATTAAATCTTAAATATTATTTAATTAGAGAATCTATTTTTTTAGAAAAGAATATATTCTATAAATTAATTAAATAATTTAAATTAAATCCTGCCGCCGCGTTGAATAAATTTTAAATTATAATATATATTTTTACTAATATCTAAGTATAACATTCTATCTAAGTATTTATATAAAAGGTTATTTATTTAATTCATGTTATTAATATGGGTACTATCTTTTATTAAATTATATTTATATAAAATTATCTTAATCTATATTTTTAGTAATATATATTTTAATTTATTAAAAATAATAAATTTAATTCTTTCCTTGAATTACTAGTTTAAAAATTATTTATATAATAAAATCTAGTTAATATTAATATTACTTATTATGTTCAATGAAATACTAATACTAGTTAGTACAATAATTAACATGATAAATAATATTATAATAATAATAATAATAATAACTATAATAATAATTAAAGATATTTTTATTATAATTCCAGGGATTTTCGTTTCCAAGAAAGTAATTATTATAATTAAAATATTAATTAAAATTCTGGTAGATATAAATAGAATTAAAACTTTAATAAATTATAAGATTAATAATTATTTTAAAATCCGTAAGGTTGGAATAATTAATTATAATATTATTATTTTCTAATCTAATACTATGAATTACAGCAACTAGTAATAGTAAAATAATAATAATTAAAATAATTAATATTATAATTAATGAAATTAAATTAATTATCAACTATAGAACTAAGGCATGTATAAAAATTAGTATAATAATTAATATAATATTAAAGTATATATTATTATTATTAGTAATATTCTTTTTCATAAGGATTAAAATTAGTAATTATTAATATTATATAATAAATTATTTATAAATAAACTAGATTATTATAATATATCTTATAATTTTAGTACTTATTATAATAAATAATCTTTTAAAGATTAAGAATCTAATATTAAGTATTTTAATTTATCTAATAATATATATTACACGGATTAGTTATTTGATTAATATAATAATAAATCCTATATATTTAATGTGGAGGTTAATTTTTTAAATAATATTAAATTTTTTATTATTTTTATATATAATTATCTTTTTATAGATTTTTTTAATAATAACATTATTGTTACTTATTTTATTTATTATAAAGACTTTTTATTTAATAATAAATTATATAAGTATTTATTTTATTATATATTTATTAATTTACATGAACCTACTACGGCACTTAAAGATATTTATATTATTAAATTAGTAATTTAATTTTTTATTATTTAGTTTTCTGATTTTAATACTCAGATTGTGATATTTCATTATATTGATATAGATCTTTCTATTATTTTATATTTCTAGTATGTAAATATTATAAAGATTAGATTAAATAATATTTTTTCTTATTACCAGATATGTCTTAATACTGGTTATTTATTAAGTATTATTAATGTAAGTTTTATTAAAAGAATTTTTAATATTGATATATGTATAACTGAATATTTTATTAATATAACTAATATTAGATCTAAGTATTTATTTAATAAATATATTTTATTTAATATTTATTTTTTATTTTATATATTACATGTATCTTGTGGATGCTAATTTTTTTTATTAAAATTATTAATAATATTTTTCATATAATTGTAGTGACTAGATATGTTTGTTTAAGTAAAGTTTCTAATTCTAAATATATTATTATATACTAAGTTAATATTAAAATTACTAAATTAATTAAATTATTTATTATTTAATTATATTTACCTACTTCTAATTTACTAAGTACTATAGTGTATAAATTGTCTATATTTAAAAAATATTTTTGAATTAATAAATATAATACTTCTAATACTACTATCATCCTACTTGGTATTGTTGTATATGGTAAAAATCCTATAATTATATAATATATATATTAACTTACTAAATATTTTAATATATAAATAAATCTTGATATTTCTAATATTAATATTATTAATATATTAAAATATAAATAGATGAAGATCCCCATGAAAGATAAATAAAAATAATATATTTTAAAATAATATATTTACTATATTAGCTAATATAATTATAATATTATTAATGAGATATTCACTTTATTATATAAATAAAATAAAATAAGTATACTATTAATTATATTTCTACTAGCTATTTTATATTTATTATATAACATAATATTTATATATTTAATAGATTTGTATTTAAAGATTATATTATCATAAATTTACATAGTGTTAATAAGAAAACTGAATCTAATATTTATTTTATATTAATAATTAATAATATTATTATATTATTAAAATATTATTTTTATATTTTTATATTTAATACTTGTTAAATATTCTATTAATAACTTATTTATTATAATTATTATTATTATTTTACCGTGATCAGCCACCGTAGTTAAAACATATTTAATATTATTATTATAAACTATATCAACTCTGTTTTTTATTTAATATTAGATAGATCTTTGTTTAAAAGATCTTTGAATATTTTATTATATATATATTAATAATATAATTATTATCTTGTATACATTGGATGAGTATATTAATTATTTAAAATAATTATTTATTAAATTTAAAGATATGAATATCAAGATAATATTAAAAAAAATATTTATTATTTTTTTATTTATTTATTTACTTAATTAGCATGTTGATATCTTGGGTTTATATATATTAAAAAATAAAATTTATATTATATAATTATTAAAGTTTTTATAAACTCTTAAGGATCTTGAGCACTACGTTAATTTTATTAAAAGGTTTTATAATTATATCAATTATGTGAAAAAGATTAGTCTATTATAATAATCAAAGATTATATTATTCAAAAATATTTTTAAAATTAATTTTCTAGTTCGTGCTAGAGACAAATATATTATTATTATATTATATAATAATTTTAGAAATATTAAATATCAAGTCTTTAATATTCTTTAGACTGATTTTATTAATAAGTTATTTTTTATCTATTTTAATTATTTACTTTAATTTTATATCGATATAAACATATCCTGTAAAAAATATAGAACTATATTATATTATATTTTTAATTATATTAATCTTATTATTCTATTTATTTATATATTTATATATTTTATATTATTTTTTAATTATATTCTTATATCTACTGAGTAATAACATTAATTTATTAAATTTAAAATATTTTATTCAGTCTAAGTACTACACAAAGTATATTATGTAATTAAATATATTATTATATTTATTATTATCTATATAAATTATTAATTTATCATTAATATTACTATACAACCATTATTAAATATTATTTTTATTAATAAATTAAATCTTTACTTAGTCCGTGCTTCATACTATATATAATGATTTAAATTATATAAGATTTATTGTCTAAATAAAATAAATATTATTATTAATATATTATTTTATTTATTATTAAATAACCATGCCTCTAAATATAATATTAATTTAAATAATAATATATATTTCCTTTCTATATATAATATTAATATTTTTATTTTTTTATTATTTAAATAATTAATTTTTAAATATTTTATATCTTCTAGTTTATCCATATTTAGTAATTATATATATTATATAAATATTATTATATTTATTAGCTCAATTGTCTTGCTTTTTAATAAATTTAAAGATTATTCATATTATATTTATAAAAAGAATTCTCATGCATGTCATATTCTGGAAGTTTTATAATTTAATATTAAAATTATATTATTTTATTATTTTAATAGTGAAAATATTTTTTATATAAAAAAATAATATATTATATCTGATTCTGC
The DNA here is from genome assembly GCA_003184635.1 of Aspergillus sclerotiicarbonarius CBS 121057. Lineage (NCBI taxonomy): Eukaryota > Fungi > Ascomycota > Eurotiomycetes > Eurotiales > Aspergillaceae > Aspergillus > Aspergillus sclerotiicarbonarius. The sequence goes on along the minus strand of KZ826368.1, from coordinate 110,627 downwards.
TTACATGTATAAAGATTTATAAATTTATTTATTTTATTTATCAATCTAAAAGATTTTCTAACTCATATATAATAAATATAAATATTAAGATTTAGATAAGTATTTTAATATTTTAAATAATATTACTATTTATAATAAATATAAGATACTGTAAGATTATATTATTTATTATTTTATATATTTTTTAAACAAACTATGAAAATATATGTTTTATAAATAATTATAATTAATTATTATGCCTCCTGAACTATTCTATACTATTATATTAGATTTTATTATTATTATTTTTTTGTTTTTAATTTTTTAGCATATAATTAAATCTTTATAATTATTAATAAATTTAGTAAGCATGTTAGCTTGATTCTTAGATTATTTATATAATTTATTATTTATTAAAATATTAAATTTTTTATTTATTTATAAGATTATGATTAGAATCTACTACGTGTATTTATTTCTAATTATAATATTTATTTTATTAATATAATATAAAAAAACATCTTTTCTAAACTTAATATTTTATAATACTATTTAACAGTGTACTATTCTTAAATAGATAAATGAATTAAATATATAATTTAAATTATTAAGATTATACTACGCCACGTAATTATTAAAAATTTATTATAGATATTATAACTTCTAATTATTATAAGTACTTTAAATATATTACTAAATATATTTATAAAGTAAATACTATTTTACTTATTATTTAGTATAAACTTATATTAATCTTAGTATTTATTCAAGAATTCTTTATTTAATTAAGATTATATTAATCTTTGTTTTAATATTAAAGAAGTCATGATGTTTGCTTTTATATATATAAAATACTATTTTAATAAATATTATTAGCCTATATTATTCTAATCTAAAAATTAAATATTAATATATTTATATAAAATTATTTCTTACTTATTACTAAAGCTCTTGGATATAAACTTTCTTAATAATATAATAATTCTCATACTATTCTTTAATATATTAATTATTATATATATTATCTTAATCTTCTAAAAATATAGAAAATATATAATATCTTATTTTTTATTTAATTTAAATCTTATACTTATACAGATCCTGCTATAAATCTTATTTATAATAATAATACTTTTTATATAGAAGATTATTTTACTAATTTTTTAAATAATATTATTACTAATCCTAAACTATTTAAATATAAATTTATAAAGCTTAGTTTTATATATATTAACTATTAAAAAATCAACCACATTATTAATAAACATTAAACTTATTATAGTCGTGGATTATATTATATATAATATTTAATTTATTACTTAAAATATAACTCTAATTATAATATCTGGATCCGTAAAGATAATATAAATATTATAAAATTTATATAAAAATATAAAAATATTATTCTTAGTTCTAGTGTTGAATTAATATTCTATTTATTATTTATTTATTTATTTTTAATTAATATCTCTATTTATACATATTCTTTCTTATTAATATATATATAACGAGGACATTATCCTTTTTTTTATAAGAATATATAATAGTATTCTTATATATACAGTCTACCCGTAAGTCCGCGGTCCAGGTTATATAATCTTATCTCTATCTTTCTAGCTAGTTACTGCTTCCACGCGCCTTCCTCACCTGTATATCAGATAGTATTATATAGCTACGCCTACAGCCTTCCCTATTTCAACTTAGTAACTAACTTACTTCACATTCATCTTCTGCTCGCCTGCCACATATATCTATCTTATATCTTTATATTATTACTAAATATTAGTACCTATTACTTATCTTTTTTATTATTTTATAAATATGACTATCTATCTGTTTATCTTATATTTATACTTATAATACCGCAGTTATATATTTATATAGATTAAAAATTTAATTTTTATAATATTATTATATATTAAAAAATAGTGTTTATTATTATTATTATATTATTTATTTATTTTAGATTACTAATAATAAATATATTTATTTTTCTTATCCTGGTTATTGTAAATATAAATATTATAAAAACTAATATTACTTTTATATACTAGTCAATATAAATATATTTTAAATCATATTATATATTTTTTAATATAATAATATATTTTTGTGGAGTATCTGCCCCTTATAAATATTTTTATAAAAATATATTATTATTATTAAATCAAATTTAATTATATAATATGCTAGAGTAAATTTATAATAATACTAATTATTTTTTAATATATATTTCCACAACTCCAAAAGACTATTTATAAAAATAATATCGATAAAAATATTATTATTGCTATTACTATTATTAATATTATTAATATTAAAATTTAATTAATTCTTTTTCTTTTTTTCTATATCTAGTTACCATTTATTATATTATTCTTATAAATCTAATTCTAACTTTATATAATTCTATTTTTAATTTATAGAGTAATAATCTTTAAAAAACTCTTTATATAATATTTTACTAAATAGAGCTTTTGTGGCAAGTGAGCAGAAGATGAATATAAAATAAATTACTAAGTTAAAGCAGGGGCCCGCGGGCGTAGTTATATACTAGCTATTATATATAGATAAAAAAGGAACGCGGAGGCAGTAACTAGAAAAATAAGAATAAGATTATATAATCTAAGATTACAAATCTTTATTTAATAGAATAAGTTGGGTGTACAGGAACATTATTATATATCTTTATAAATAAAAAAAGATAATATTTTCATTATATATATATTAGTAGGGAAGAACATATGTAAATAAATAAATAGTAAACAGGATATTAATTAAATACTAGAATAAAGAATAGTATTTTTATATTTTTATATAAGTTTTACAACGTCTATATTATCTTTATAAATCTGAGTATTATAATCAGGATTATATTTTAAATAATAAATTAAATATTAAATATAATATAGTCCATGATTATAGCAAGTTTAATATTTATTAATAATATAGTTAAGTTTCTAATAATTACTATATATAAGATTAGACTTCATAAATCTATATTTAAATAAATCATAATCAGAGATTACAGGATTAGAATTACTATTAAAATTAGTAATAATATTATCCAAAAAAATTAATAAAATAATTTTTTATATAAAAGAAATCATTATTACAGGAATATAGCTTAAATTAAATAAAGAATAAAATATTACAAATTTTTTAGAGTACTAGTAAGTTAAAATAGTATATATAATAATTAATATATTAAAAAATAGTATAAAAATTATTATATTATTAAAAGAGTTTATATCCAAGAGCCTTAATAATAGGTAAAAATAATCTTTATATAATTTAATTAAAGTTTAATTACTAGATTAGAATAATATAGATTAGTAATATTTATTATAATAGTATTTTATTTATATAAAAATAAATTTTATAAGTTTTTTAGCATCTAGACAAGGATTAATATAATTTTAAAATAATAATATTCTAACAAATATTATAATTAATACATTTCCATACCAAATAACAAGTAGAATAATATTTATTTAATAAAAATATTTAATAATATATTTAGAATATTTATAATAATTAGAAATTAAAATATCTATAGTAATTCTTGCGTGATAGTATGATGTAATATAATTTAAATTATTTAAATCATATACTTTATTTAACTATTGATTTAAAAATAATATATTATAAAATAATATTAGAAGATATTAAATTTAAAAAAAATATTTTTTTATATTACATTCATAAAATAGATATTATAATTAAAAATAAAAGCACGTGGTAATCTCTAGTTATAATCTTATAAAGAAATAAGAAATTTAATATTCTAATAAATAATAAATTATATAAATAATCCAGAAATTAAATTAATATATTTATTAAATTTATTAATAATCATAAGAATTTGATCACATTGATTATTAGTAAAAAGGAAGATAATAAGAAAATATAATATAATAATAGAAAATAATTTAGAAAGTATAAAGATTAGTTATAATTAATTATAAAATATATCATTTTATGGTTTATTTACTAAATCTGTAGAATAATATATTATATTTTTCATGAATAGTAATATTTTTCATGAATAGTAATATTATTTAAAATATTAAAATATTTATCTAGCTTTTAATATCTATATTTATTATATATAAATTAAAAGACTTCTTATATTAAAATACAGAATAAATAGATCTAAAAATCTTAATAAATATATAAAGGATAAATATTATAATCAAGAGCTATATGTTACTTTTTTATATAAAAAATATCTTTATTATAAAGATAATAAAATAATATAGTTTTAATATTAAATTATAAGATTTCTAGTAGATAACATGCACGAGAGTTTTTTTTATAAATATAATATAAATAATCTTTAAATTTATTAAAAAGGAAGATAATTAAGCTAGTAAATATAATAATATTTATATAATATATATAATTACTAAATATAAAAACGAGAAGATAATAAAAAAATATATATTATTATCTAGATTAATATTATATTCTAAAGCATGATTATTAGACAATAAATAAAATAATATATTAATAATAATATTTATTTTATCTAGATATTCAATAACATGTAATCTAAATTATTATATATAATATAAAATATAAACTAACAAAAAATTTAGTTTATTAATAGAAACAATATTTAGTGATAATTATATAATAATATTAATTATAAATTGATAATTCATATAAATAATAGCAGACTTAATAATATATTTAATTAAATAATTCCTTTTATATAATATTTATATAAAAAAGGATACTTTTAACTTAATAAACTAGTATCATTGTTTTATAGATATAAAAATATAATTAAAAAATAATATAAAATATATAAATATATATATAAATAAAATAATAAGATTAAACTTATATTTATAAATAATATAAGATAATATAACTTTATAATCTTTACAGGATGCGTCGATGTTAATATAAAATTAAAATAAATAATTAAAATAGAGAAAAAATAACTTACTAATAAAATTAATTCAAAGAATATCAAAAATTTCATATTTAATATTAATAAGATTATTATATAATATAATAATAATATATTTATCTCTAGCGCGTGCATGTGCAGGAATAGAAAAATTATTTTTAAAAATATTTTTTAATAATATAATCTTTTATTATTACAGAAAACTGATTTTCTTAGTGTAATAATTAATATAGTACTTAAGGTTCTTGAAACTTTATAAAAGTTTTAATATTTATATAATATAAAGTTTATTTTTATATATATATAATTTTAAAGTGTTAATATATTAACTAAATAAACAGATTAAGAAAAGCATAATAAAAATCTTTTTTAATATAATTTTAATATTCATATTATTAAATTTAATAAATAGTTATTCTAGATAATTAATATATTTATTTAAAATATAAAATATAATAATTATATTATCTATATACATGCGGTAGAAGATATAAAAATCTTTTAAATAAAGATTTATCTAATATTAAATAAAAAGAATAGAGTTAATATAATTTATAATAATAATATTAAATATTTCTTAATTACAGTAGCTGATTATAATAAGATAATAATAATAATTATAATAAATAAATTATTAATAGAATATTTTACAAGTATCAAGTACAAAAATCTAAAAAAAATATTTTAATAATATAATAATATTACTAATTACTAATATAAAATAAATATTAGATTTAGTTTTTTTATTAATGCTATGTAAGTCTATCATAATATAATTTTTAAATATAAATTTATTAAATATATAAATATTATATTATATAATAAATATTAAATAAGTAGTAGAAGTATGGCTAGTAGTTTCATTTATTTTACTTTATATATATAAAAGATTAAATATTTTATTTATAATATTATAGTTATATTAGTTAATATAATAATCATATAACTTTAAGATATAGTATTTTCTTTTTATTCTTTATAAAAGTTTCTATTTATTTATATTCTAGTATATTAGTGATACTAATATTAAAAATATTAAAATTTATTTATATATTAAAATATTTAGTAAGTTTATATATATATTATATAATTATAAAATCTTTACTATATACGATAATACCTAACAAGATAATAATTATATTATTTATAAATAAATCATATTAATTAATAAATAACTATTAAAAGCAGATGATTTATATATTATAATATTTCATGATTTATATACTATGATACTTAATAGATTAGAAATAAATAAATATAGTTAAATAATAGATAATCTAATTAATTTAATGATTTTAATATTAACTTAATATATAATAATATAATTAAAATTAAAAGTTTTATTTAAACAAGCATGCCTAGTTACTATAATAATATTAAAAATTTTATTAAAAGCTTTAATAAATAAGAAATTAGTAATAATAAAGTACACGTAATATATAAAATAAAAAATATTAATATTAATAATTAATTTAAAGATAAGATCTCTATTTAAAAATATAGATTTAATTTTAATAAAGATTTTATTACATGAATAAGTAGGCATAACAATATGTTAATTTATATAAATAAAAATAAAAAATATATAATTAATCTTTAATTTATAATTTTTAATAAGTATAAAATCTTAACATACTCAGATATTAATAATCTAATTATTTAAATTAATAATTATATTTATATTTACAAGCAGGTTGGGCTTCATATTATTAATTAAATAAATAATAATTGTAATCTTAATATAATCATGAACATTTTCAGTAAATAAAAAAATAAAAAACAGAAAATAGATATTAAAAATAATATATTTATTAGAAAAGTATTTCAATCTAATATTAATTATATTAATAAAATATTCATTATTATATATATTAATATTAGAAATACTTTATTTAATAAAACTCGTGTTAATAATATTTAATATATAATTAATATGAAGATATATCTAGTAATAAAAAAATATTATTTAATATAATATTTATAATAACTATATACTGAAAATATAAACTAATAAAAAGATTTATATCAGTATAATCAGATTCCATAATCTAAATATTACTAAGCTAAATAGTAAAAAATTAAATTATTAATTTAATAATATAAGTATCTTTAGGGGCTGTAATAAATTTATGTAAATGAATAAATATATAATAAAATAAATATTTATATAATTTATAATTAGACAGGAAGTCTTTTCATTAAATAAAATAAATAATAATATTATTATTATTGCTAAGATTATTAATAAGAAGGTCTGTAGAAAGACATTTATAAATAAAAATAACAAAAAAAGTAATATTATTTAAAAAATTGACCTCTGTATTAAATATATAGAATTTATTATTATTATATTAATTAAATAATTAATCTGCGTAATACGCATCATCAAATAAATTAAAATATTTAATATTAAAATCAAGATCTTAATTATCAAGAAATTATTTACTATAATAAATACTAGAATTATAGAATATGTTATAACAGTCTAACTTATTTATTTAATTAAATAATTTATTATAAGATATTAGAGGCTGCTAATTTTAACTTTTATAAGAAAATATATTACTAGTAATAATAATATATATTTCAATATTATCTCAATTATTATTTTAATCATTATATATATTTTAGTTCTATAGCTAATAATTAGTTTAATTTTATTAATTATAATTTTATTAATTATATTATTAGTTAGTGTAGTTCACGGCATTAAATTAAAAAATAATAATATTATAAAAATATTATTAATTATATTATAGTTAGTTATTCCAATCTTATGGATTCTAAAATAATTATTATTAATATTATTAATCTTATAATTTGTTAAAAGTATAATTTTATCTATATCTATTAGAATTCTAGTTAATATTTTAATTATAGTAATTATTTTTTTAGAAATATTTATTTCTAGAATCATAATAAATCATTTTTAATTACTATTATAATAGATATTATTATTACTATTATATTAACTAGTATTAGTATTTTATTGAGTATAATAAATAATATTAATATTAATTAAATTTTATTATATAAATAATTTTTAAACTAGTAATTCAAGAAAAGAACTAAATTTATTATTTTTAATAAATTAAAATATATATTACTTAAGATATAGAGTAAAGTAATTTTATATAAATATAATTTAATAAAGGATCATATTTATATCAGTAACATCAGTTAAATAAATAATTTTTTATATAAATATTTAAATACGATACTAAGCTTGAATATTAGTAAAAATATATATTATAATATTAAACTTATTCAATATAATAATAAGATTTAATTTAAATTATTTAATTGATTTATAAAATATACTTTTTTTCAAAGAGGCTGATTTCTTGATAAAATAATATTTAAGATTCAATAGTTCAAAGTTATATCAAGATACAATTATATTATAAAAATAAATTACAATATTAGCTTTAATTAAAACTTTATTTTTATATAAAATAATATTAAGCATGCGGTCTAGAGAGATATTTATATTTTTATAAGAAATTAAATTATTAATTTATTTTATAATAATATTATTTTTTATATCTAGTTAAAAATATTTAATTTTATTAGTTTTCTAATACCCGAAAGAATTATTAGGTGTAATATTCTTATATTAATTATTTATTTAAATTAGAAGATTAGAAATTTATAAAATCTAAAAAATTATTTATATATAAGTTAATAGTATAACTAGTTAATCTTTAAAAATATTAAGATATTATTATATATTCTAGATAATATTTATAATATCATGTATAAATGGTTTATTTAATAAATAATTAAATTATCTAACTAAGATATTAAAGAATAGTATAATAATATTTATAAATAAAAAAAATATAAATAGAAGATTAGATTATTTTAAAAATAAAAGATTTTACTTTATATTATATAATATTTAGCTTGACATAGTTTCAGGTAAAGAAATAAAATATAAAATAAATCAAATAAATATAAGTTAATAAGATTAAAAAGAATAAATAAATTAAAAAGTTTTTATTATATAAATAATAACTAACTGCTACATTATCATGATTATATTTTTTAAAATAATTAATTTAGATATTATTATAATTTAAAATAATTAGAAAATACTAGAAACTAGTATTTATTTATTAAATAATATTTATTTATTAAAAAATATAAAAAAGTAATAGTAGGAAAAACAAGTACTAGATCTATAAAATCTAGAATAATAATAATAAAAATATTAGAATTTTATAATTTTAATATAAAAGCAGATCTTGATACAGAAATAGATTTTAATTATTTAAATAAATATTAAAGATTTAATAAAATATTTATTAGATATATAAAAATCCACTACTAATATCTAATAAACTGAATAAAAGAATTAAATAAATATAAAAACCTTTTAATAATTTTATTAAAAATATCTCTATTAATCTTCTAATTTAAAGAATAAAAACGGAAGTTTATAAAAATAAATGTTTTAATATATAGCTTAGTAATAAAAAGATTAACATAATAAAAAATATCTTAATTAAAATAAGTAGTATAAGAAAAATTAGAAAAAGAACATAAAATAATATAATTTAATAAACTAGTTTAATAACATAGATATTATATTTTAATAATATTTAAAACTCTTACTCTCAACATAAGAAATAAGAATTTTAATATAAAATAATAATAATAATAACATAGAAAACACAGCACACAAAATCTTAATAAATCTTAATAACTAGAAAATAATATAAGATATAAAAAATATTTCTTAGAAGATAGTATGATACTAAAACCTTTAAAAATCTAAAATTAGTAATAATAAATAAAATAATAGATAGATAAATATAGACTAATAATAATACTATTAAATAAATATAAAAAATCTAGAATTATCCTGTAAACATATTACTATCTTTATAATAAGTAGAAAATAAATATAAAGTAAGTTATTAAATTAAAATAGAGATTCACGGGTGTAGTTATATACTCGTTATTATATATAAATAAAAAAGACACGCGGAGGTAATAGTTAGAAAAATGGAAATAAGATTATATAATCTAGGACTATGGATCTCTATCTAATAAAATAAACTAGGTATATAGGAATAATATCATAGTTTTATTTAAAAATATCTTTTAAAAAGTATTTTTATTTATATTTAATAAATAATAATAATATATATTTTTATTATAATATATAAAGCTTACTTATTTCTAAAATATAAATTATCATTTTTTAATAAGAAAAATATTATTTAAAATATTTATAGCTTTGTAATTACATGGAGGATTTTTTTATATTTTATATTTATTTTATATTTTTATTTTTACCATATCTTAGCTTTTTTAATATATGTGAAAGATTTTAAATATTTCCTTAATATATATTGCAGCTAGTATACAAAGATTCTATTTATTAATTATTTTTATTTATTATTAATTAAAATTAATAATCTATACTATTTTTTAATTTTTATTTTATGTAATTATAATAATAATATATAAAAGACTGGATATAGGTTTTGATACTTAAATAATAAATATAATTTTTAAAGTTATAAAACTCAAATCTTAATAATTTAAGGAGGACTTAATTAGTAATTATTTAATTTTATATTTAATTTAATTATTATAATATTTTTAGTATATATTATAATTTCTTTATTAATCTTAAAATTTGTCTTCGTATAATACTTGTTATATTATATTACTATTATTTTCTTTTTAAAAAATTATACTAATATATTCTATATTTTTCTAAATTATTTAATATAATTTTTAATTATTGATTTTATTCGAGGTTTTTTTCTATTTATATTAATTTATAATTATAGTATAAAATTCATTAATATTTTATATAATACAATTTTTATTATATTATATTTTATATTATTATAAGATACTTGTACTATAGATAATTAATAAATTCAAATTTTTATAAAAGATTTATATAAATTTATTAATATTTTAATATCTAGTTTTATTACTAAATTTAGTTATTAATTTATAGATAATATATAATTAATTTCTTTTATATATATTTATATAATAATATATTATTATTTAATAATCATTGATAAAAATAACTTTTCTATTTACTAGTAATCACGACGCGTTCTTAATATAGGATATAACATATTTAAAAATAATAATTATTAATATATTAAAGGTTTTTTAAAATATATCATTTTGAATAATTATGATTTTTAAATATGCTACAGTTTATTTATAATATCTTTAATTTTATAATTATAATTTGTAATATAAACATGGATTTATTTTTTTAAAAAAAGATTTTTTCATTTATTTTCTAAATTAAATTATTTAATTTTTACTTATTTTTACTTATTTTTAATCTCTAGTTATATATATATATATTAAAATTAATTTACCATGAAGCTATCTAGATTATAATAAATTATTTTAAATCTAATTATTCTATATATACAAATCTACAATATTAAAAAGTTTAAAATTCTTGTATTTTTAATAATTCTTTTTATATTTATAAATATATTTTTATATTCTTCCCTGCTTATTCTTATATCTATTATTATTATTTAAATTATTTTAAATTAAATTTTATTAAATATATTTATTTAATCACTTACTTTAATAAATCTTTAATTTAATTTTATTTATAATATAAATAATAATAAGGTTTCTCCTAGTTTCCCTTATAAAATAAAATGATTGAGATATTACTTAAATATATTAATTAAATTTTTTAATTTAGATTAGTATTCAATACTAAAACTAAATATTATAAATATTCTAATTTTTTTAATCTATTAAAAATTTCATCCTTTAAATACGAAACTAAGGAAAGTCTTAAAATTAATATAATTAAATTTTACTATAATAAAAGGATTATTTTTTACATCATAATCTTATTATTTAAATACTTTTATAATTATAAATAACCCTTGGTTACTTATTATATCTTTATATTTATTATTTATTATTTTGTTTTAAAAAAATATAATAAGATTTAACACTCCATCACATTTCCTTTCAAAAAATAATAAATATTTAATATCAAATACGAGCTGAGATTAAAGAATTTAATTAATATATTTAATTAGTATTCTAACTCCTTCCCCTTATAAGAGAAACTAGAAGGAAGTTTATTATTATTTATATTATGAATAAATTTAAATGAAAGATTTATTGAAATAAAAATTAAATAAATATATTTAATAAATTTTAATTTAAAATAGTTTAAATCGTGGTACATATGAGAATAGGTATATAAAAAATTAATTATAAAAATCTTTTTTATAAATCTTTAAACATATTTATATATAAAAAGAATATTATTAATAATATAAAAATTTTAGATTTTTTAATATCACGGATCTATGTATATATAATAATTGAATTTACAAAGTTTATAATATATATAATATAATTTTATTCATAATAATAAATATATTTTGAAAATATATATATTTGTTTATTTAATAACAAAGATATTCATATACTAAAACTTATAAAATTAATAATGAATATATTATATTTTATATTAAAAACATAGTAATTAATAATAAATAAAAAATTATCTTTCCCAATAACTATTAAGTAATATTATATTATTATATAAATATATATAAAAACTATTAATTATAAATTATCCATAGACTAATAATTAAATAAAATAATAAAACCAGGTATTAGAATATTATTTATAAATTATAAAAATATTAAAAGTATAATAAAGAAAATAAACTTAAACATGAAAAACTAAACTAAAACTAATTAAATAAAAGAAATAAAAAAGATTTATATATTACTTTAAAGTGTATTCTAAGTTAATATAAATATTTTATTATTATATAAAGATAAAAATACCAAGCGTGTTTGTATGATAAAATAAATATATTTTAATATTTTAAGATTATATAATATATGTTTTAAAAATTAAAATATCTTTTTTAAGCTCTTCACACTACCAAATTTATATTAATTAATTTTTTATAAATTTAATTTAAATATATTATAAGATAATTATTTTCCTCAATATTATTTTATTTCTTAACTTTAATATAAATTTTAATCAAGATTATAATATGTTTTTTGGGTTTTTAACTTTTTTTGAAAAAGGTTATTAGTTCCTGTACATAATTTATAATTTATTATTATTTATTTAATATAATTCATTGGATCTTTTAAAAAAATGTTAAAATGCTAATATATTACTAATAAATAATAATCAAGTAAGAGAATTAGTTTTATAAATTTATTAAATAATAAGTTTTGTATATACTATCTTTATATAAATAAAATATATATTTTTAAGATATAAATATAAAAAGTATTTTAATATCATTTTAAGTTAAGATAAATATGAGGAATTTAAATAAAATTAAATAAAAGCTTTTTAAAAGGAAAAACTAATTTAAAATATAATAAAAATAAATAAATTTATTAATAATTAAAATACATCATTTAAATTATAAATAATAAATATAATAAAGTATTAGACTAAGTCTTGCTATTAAAAATATAATATCTTTATATATAAGAAAGAATAGCTAGTATTAGAATAAGAATTTAAAATATTTAAAATTTATATATATAATAATAATAAATTTGCTAATAATAATAAAAGTAAATTATTAAAGTTTATGAAATAAAAGTTTATTTTATAATATTACATTTTTCCTATGAGTATAGGATTAATAATTAAAAAGATATATATAATTTTATATATAATATAAAATAATTTATCATTATATTTCCATCTGGAGTATTACTATTTAGAATATTTTTATTATTTTTATTTTCTATATACGCTCCGCTTCTAGAATTCTCTTAATCTTATAAAAAGACTTTTTTTACTTTAGTTATTCAATATAAATAAGATATTATTTTTTAATTTATACTTGTATTAAAAATCTAGATTATACTTTTTATAAAAATAATATTATATTTTTAAATATATATTTTATTCTCCTGGATCACTTTATTTTTATTTTTTTTATTTTATTCCTTAATTTATTTTATCAAATAAAAATGAAAATTAAATTAAATTTTTTATTTTAATTTTTCTTTTATATTTACCTTTCTCAATTTATTTAATTCTATTTTTATTTTTTCTATATATTTATTTTATTTTCTATTTTTATTATTATATTGATTTATATTCTTTATTAGTCTTTATATTATATTTAATTATTATAATATTATTTATTTATTTTTAAAGTAGTATTTTTAATTTTACATGACTTATAGTCTTAAAATCTTATAAAGCATATTAAAAATTTTTATTTTAAATATAAAATAAAATAGAGTTATATAATTTTACTTTTAATAACTTATCCTTTTCTAAACTTTATTTAAGAATTAAAATATTAAATTAAAAAAGTCCTAGTAGAAGATAATAATATAATTCTATAAATATTCTTTTATTACTAGTCTGGATTTATTTTTAATATAACTTTATTTAATTATAATCTTTCTCCTAGTTTTATATTTTTATAAAAGATTTAACTAGGATTCTAGATTCTAATAATGAATTAATTAACTAGTAGTTAGTAAATATTCTGATATAAAATAAATAAAAATTATATTAATTCTAAATCTGGAATTAAATATATATTAATTTATTTTTCTTTTCTCGGATTTATTTTTATTTTTATTTTTTAAAACTTAATATACTTCTGATTTCTTATTCTCTTCGTTCTCTTTCAATACAATTGTATAATTCTATTATTATTTTTTAAAATTTCAAATTTATTATTATATTTATTTCTTTTAAAAATAAAACTTTTCTTATTTTTCTAGCAATGTGCTAGTTCTGATTATAATTTTTATTAAACTTCTTTATAATCATATATAATCATAATACTTTAAAATATTTTGCGTATAATTAAATTAATTTAATAATAATTCTTTTTAAATATTATATCTTATTTAAAATAATGTCTACTACATATTAATCTTTTTATTAATACAGATTACTGGGAGTTATTAGTTACTTTTTATTTAAATAAAATATTCATTAATTATTATAAATTAAAGCAAATCCACGTATAATATATTTTAAATTTTTATAAAAATATTTAAATAAATAAAATAGATTTTTAATATTTTTATAATTGTTATGGGATAGATTCCTATACTATAGAGATTTAATTAGCTAATCTTATTACTACTAGCTGACTAACCACCACACATATAAAATTCTAGTCATCTTAAGATTCTTATTTTAATATTAGTTATTCTTTTTATTCACAGGTAATATATTCTTAGTATTAAAAAATAACTTCTAATATTAGAAATAATTTATAAATAAATTATAGTATAGAACCTGGCCGCGTAATAAATAAAATAAAATAGAATAAAAAAAAAGAATAATAAATAATACTATGTAGATATAATTCCTTATTAATCTAATAAATCAATTAAAAAAAGTAGAATAATAAATAATAAAATAATAAAATTATTATTCATAAATCTAATAGAATAAATATAAATAACTTAATTAATATATTAATAAATTATAGAACATTGTCAACGCGCAAGTTATAAATAATATTATAATTTTAATAAATAATATATTATAAAGTAATATTATTTTTTAATATATAATTATATGATTAAAAGTTTATATTTGAAAATTAAGATTTTTAATAAATAGAATTATTCTAGATTCAAAATATATTTATAATTTAAATCTTTTATAAATATAACTATTTATCTAGATAACACGGTTAAAGTAGTTTATATATTTAAATAATTAAAAAATAATATAAAAGTTCTTTTCATTATAATATTAAAATATTAGTAATATAGTAATCTATAATAATATAATAAATAAACTAGATAAGGCCGGTAAAGATAAAACATAAAAATTAAAAATTTTAAAGACTTTTTTAAACAATTTTAATATTATATTAATTTAAATTAAAAAATATAATCTAGGAAAACAATTTTAAGATTATAGTTTTAAAGAATTTAATAAATTATATTGTTATAAGTTATTACTAGTTTATAAAAAGGTTATTTATATATAAAATATTATAATTAATTTCAACGATACATTTATAATATAAAGAAAATAATTATTAAATAAAAACTTTAGAATTATTAATAATATATATAATTTTATATCTACTACTTATATATCTCTTAATAATAATAGAAAAAATGCTATAGGCTAGAAATATATTATTTTAATAATAAAAAGTAAAAACTAAAAATAAGCTTTCTAATTCAAAAATATAAAATAATATAATTTTTATTTTATTAAATAAGTAATAACCAGAAAACTGTAATAAATAAAAATAAATATTTAATTAAAAAATATTATTAAAACTTAATTATTTATTCTCTAAATTAAATAACTTTTATTAATTATAAAAAAAATTTAATAAATAAAATCAAAGCTAGTAAGTATAATAAAGATTTAAAGAAAATTATTTTTTATATAAAATCATAGATAAAAGCTTTCAAATAAAAGGATTTATCTTAAATAAACAGCTTTTTAAAAAGAGAATATTAATATTAAGTTATTGTTTTTACAAATTATTATGAATTAAATAATTAATATTTAAACTATAATAAGGACAGGATGTTTTATATATAGTATTATTAATTTAAAATATATATAAAAATATAAATTGAATCTAATCCTTATCTTTCTAATTTTAATATCGAGGATTAGAGAAAGGAAAACTATTAATTATATTATTTAAATATATCTAGATATTAAAATATATATTATAATAAAAAAATTAAATTAAATTGAAACTAGATTTATCTTTATATAATTTATATTCAAGTTAAAATATTATAAATATTATATTTTAAATATATTTTAATCTAAATATTAACTCTTATTTTCTAAATATAAATTTAATGAAAAAAGATTTTTAAAATTAAAAATAAAGATATTTATAACATTTTTAAAGAATATGAAAAAAGTTTTATACATTAAAATAAAATTAAATTTAAAGAATAAACTTTTAAAATAGTACTAGTAGTTTTTAAAATTATTTAAATCTAAACATATTAAAATCTTATCTTTGTATTATAAATCTAATATTAATTATTTAATTAAATTGAAAAAAAAGATAAAAAGATTTTTTAATTTTTATAAAATCTTTTATATAATACATTTAAAGAAAAACTTATTATATTATAAAAAGAATTTATAAAATTATTAGATAAGAAATTTATTTATATAAATAATTTATTAATAATAATCCTAGTCCTTTTTATATAAAAACTAAAAGGATTTTTATTTTTATATTAATTATTATAATTTAAATATAATTATAAAAAAAACAATATTTGTTACTTATAATTTATAAAATTTTAAATTAAATTAAAAAATGAAATAATTTATTAAAGTTAATATTTTTATAATATTTTATAAATTTTATATTATTAAAAACTAGAAATAGATAACCATCTTTTATATTTAATATAAATTATATAAATAATTAATAATCTTATTTAAATATATAAATATCGTTAATATTTGTTAAAAATATATTAATTAAATTTTATAAAAATATTTAGATAAGTTCTATTTGACTTATTTAAATAATATATTTATTTCTTTGAAAAATCTTTTAATAACACCAGGAACATATTTAAAAGATTTTAATTAAATTATAAAAATTAAAATTATATTTACATATTAATAAATATAAATTTAAATAAAAAAAACTAAATATTTTAAATTTATTATTAAAATTAAATACAAAGTAAGTATGGACCTTAAAACAATTTATATAATTTAAAAATAAAAGTTTTTTATAATAATTAAAAAAATATAAATATTTATTAACTTTTTTAAGATTACTCAAGCCTTTTTATAATTTTATTAAAAAAGTAAATAATTTTATTAAATCTAAAAATACTAAAAAAGTTTTGTTTATTAAAAAAAATATTTTATGTAAAATTAAGATTTAGTTTTTTAAATTTTAACTACTAAGTTTAAAAATTAATTTTTTAAATTATAATTTAAAAGATTACTTATTTTAATATAATAAAAAAAAGCTTTATTTATATATTTATTTCTCAAAGTGGTTGGTACGAATAAAATATAATTATAAAATTTAAAATAAAGAATTATTAATTATTATAAAATATACAAAAATTTAGAATATTAAATTACATTTTATTTTTAAATTTAAAATATTTTTATATATTTAAAAGCTTATTTAAAAAACATGTTTAGTAGAGTTTTTTTCAATAAATTTAATTTTTTTTATTTATTAAAAGAATATAAAAAATAATCAAATATATACTTTTTTTATAAAAGGACTAACACATATCTAATTATTAAAATAAATAAATTATAATATAATGTTTAATTATTCTCATTGAGGAAATATTAGAGAATTATTTAAATTAAGTTTTTGAAATTTACTTTAATACTTGTTAATATCTATTCACTATAAAAAAATTAAAGAATAGAATAGTATATATTAAAAAAAAAATAATCATAAAAAAGAATATAAATCTTTGTCTAATCTAAGATTTAAGACTTTTATTATAAAATATATAATAACACTATAAAAAATATTAATATTTAAAAAATTAAAATAAATCTTTAATTATAAATTTCTATGGATAGGATCATTATAGAATATATATAACTTTTTATTAATAAAATATTTAGATTAAAAATAAATTTATTTAATAATTAATTATAAATATTTTTAATTTAATATATTATATGATATACAGAGGTTTATATAAAATTATAATATTTATAAAAAAATAAAAATATAATATAAATAACAATATAATTTATTAAAATTATTTTTAATCTTTAAACGTTCCTAGTAAGATATTAATATGAATTTTATTATAAAATTATTAAAAAATAAAAATTATATTAATATTTCAATCATTACTAACTAACTCATGAAAGAAGTAGTAATGTTAATTATAAGAATTTATAATTAAAGATTTAGTATAGATAATTCTAGATAATTATATATAATAATATATTAATTATATTATAAATAATTATTTTTAATTATAGAACTCAATTCATGAGTAAGATTTAAAAATAATTTCATATATTTATAAATATTAAAAAATAATTACTTATAATATATTATTTTTAGATTAATAAGGCTACTGAATAGATAAATAATATAGTAAAAAAATATTTTTAAATTTATTTTTAATATAATTAAAATAATTAGAACTGTCCTTTTTTTCTTATTAAATTAATTATTAATATTTGGATTCTTATATTAATTAGAGTTTCTCTATTTTTTTTAAATTGTAAATATAAATTATTACTTATTAATTTAAATAAAGATTAATTAATTTTGTACAATAAAATTTCAAAAATTTTAATAATAAATAAAAAATTATTATTTATATAATTAAAAAAATTAATAATTAAATTTAAATATTACCGGTGTATACCTAGTAAGAAATAAAAAAGAAATAAATAAATTATAATTTTTTATTTTTAAATATTAAATTAAAAATATAATTGAATTAAATTTAAAGATTATTAACATAGACTAGCTAAGTAAGAAATTAGGTTAAAAAAATATTAAATATTAAATTATTAAAATATTAAAAATCTATTTTATTTATTTTAATATTTTTATAAAAGGTTTATAATATATTTTATATAGATTTACTCCAACTAGTAATTATAGACTAGATATTATTTTAATAAAAAAATAATTAATAATTTTTAATAATTTATATAAATAAAAAAAATAAATATTTAATAAAAATTAATCTAGAAAAAGGTTGGCATCTAAAAAAAAATAAAGATTTTATTATAAAATTAAATAAATAAATTATATTTAAAATATTTAAAAATTAATTAAAATATTTTAGAATATTATTATTATACATAAGTAAGAAAGCTTTTAGAAAACATTATAGTTAAAATTAATATATTTTTATTAAAATTAAAAAAAAGAAAGAAATTAAAATTTTTAATCCCATCCCCATTTCTAGTTTGAAAAAAAAAAGAAAAAAAAACCTATATCTAGTAACTAGAAATATTTTTTAAAAGATTTAATAAGAAATTAATATATATTTATTTTTAATTTCTAGAATTAGTATAATTTTATATATTTAAAATTAAAGATATTTACTATTAAAAATAATAATATTATTATTAGATTTTAAAATATTAGTAGAATACTTAATATTATTACTTAATTAAATAAAAAGATTCTTACTAAATAAAATCATATTAATAGTAAATAAACATTATAATACAAAAATTATTTTTAAGTATGTACTCATGTCATAAATTTATTTTTATTAAAGAATTTTGAATTCATTAATTTAAATCCTGTAAATAATTCCTAAAAAGGTAAATTAAAAAAATTAAAATAATATATTATGGTACGCGAGTAGAAGATGAATATAAAGTAAATTAATTATTTAAAACAAGGACCCGCGGGCGTAGCTATATACTAGCTATTATATATAAATAAGAAAGACACGCGGAGGTAGTACCTAACTAGCTAGAAAAATAATAATAGAGTTATGTAATCTAGAACCACGGATCTCTATTTAAAAAATAAAAATAAAAAATATTATCATATATTTTTATAGAAAAAAAAACAACGTTCTTATTATATATATATTAGTAGGGGAGAATGCATATAAAATAAATATATTAATAGATAATATATAGATAAATAAAATATTAAATACTGGGACAAAGAATAATACTTTTATATTTTTATATAAGTTTTATAGTATCTATATTATCTTTATAGATTTAAGTATCATGATCTGAATTATATATTAAAAAATAATATAAAAATTATTATATTATTAAAAAAGCTTTTATCCGAGGACCTTAATGATAAATAAAAAATAATTTTTATATAATCTAATCAAAATTTAATTACTAGGTTAGAATAATATAAGGTAGTAAGATTTATTATAATAAGATTTTTTATATATAGAAAGAAGGTTTGTAGTTTTTTTAGTATTTAAACAAGAACTAACATAATCTTAGAATAATAATATTTTAAAAAATTACTATAGTTAATATAATTTTATACTAAATAATTAATAGAATAATATTTATTTAATAAAAGTATTTAGTAAAATATCTAAAATACTTATAATAATTAAGAACTAGAATATTTATAATAGTTTTTATATAATAGCGTGACGTAGTATGATTTTAATAATCTAAATTATATGTTTTATTTAACTATTAATTTAAAAATAATATACTATAAAATAGTACTAGGAGATATTAAGTTTAGAAAAAATATTTTTTATATTATATTTATAAAATAAATATTATAATTAAAAATAAAAGCACGTAGTAATCTGTAGTTATAATTTTATAAATAAATAAAAGATTTAGTATTTTAATAAATAATAAATCATATAAATAATCTAGCAATCAAACTAATACATTTACTAAATTTATTAATAATTATAAAAATTTAATTATATATTGAGGAATTGTAAACAGGAAAAAAAATATTAATAAAATATAATATAATAATATAAAATAATTTAAAAAATATAATAATTAATTATAATTATTTATAAAGTATATGTCTTCATGATTTATTCAGAAAATATATAAAATAATAAATAATATAATCTTATAATATCTTATATTTTTCATAGATAGTAATATTATTTAAAGTATTAAAATACTTATTTAGATCTTGATATTTATATTTATCATATATAAATTAGAAAATATTTTAAATTAATAAATAAAATAAATAAATCTATGAATCTTCATACACGTAAGTAAAATTGAATATAATATATTATTCTTTTATATAAAATATTTTTTCATTATCAAGATAATAAAATAGTATAGATTTAGTATTAAATTATAAGATTTCTAGAAAATAATATGTACAAGAATCCTCTTTATAAATTTAATATAAATAATCTTTAAATTTACTAGAAAATAAAATAGTTAAATTAATAAATATAATAATAATTATATAATATATATAACTACTAAATATAAATAAACTAGAAAATAATAAGATAGAAAAAAAATATATATTATTATTTAGATTAACATCATGTTCAAAGACATGGTTATTAAATATAAATAAATAAAATAAAATATTAATAATAATATTTATTTTACTAAAATAATAAATAATATATAAGTAGAATTACTATATGTAATATAAAATATAAATTAATTGAAAATTCAGTTTATCAGTAAAAACAGTATTTAGTAATAATTATATAATAATATTAATTATAAATTAGTGATTTATATAGATAATAATAAATATAATAATATATTTAATATAATATCTAGACTAGATAGAATATCTTGAGTTTTATAAACTAATAATGTTATTTAATAAATAAAAAAATATAACTAAAAAATAGCAAAGGATATATAAATATATAAATAAATAAGATAGTAAGATTAATATAATTAAAAATATAATATAATATAATTCCATGTCTTTTATAGGATATATCTATATTAATATAAAGTTAAAGTAAATAATTAAAATAAGTAAAAAATAATTTTTTATTAAAATTTATTTATAAAGTATTAAAAACTTAATTTTTATTATTTATAGAATTATTATATAATATTATAATAATATATTTGTTTTAGGCATGTGCACATACAGGAATAAAAAAATTATTTTTGAAAGATTTTTTAATATTATAATTTTATAAAATTATAAAAGTCCTACTTTATTAATATAATAATTAATATAATTATATAATTATCCAGTTAAACTAACACAATACTCAAGAGTTTTAAATATTTTAAGGAATTTCAAGAATTAGATAACACCAAGCTTATTTTTAAATATATAAAAGTCTTAGATATTAATATATTAACTAAATAAATTGCTTAAAAGAAATATAATAAATATTTTTTTAATACTATCTTAATATTTATATTTTTAAATTTAATAAATAATTATTTTAAATAATTAATATACTCATGTAATATATATAAAGTAATAACTATGTTATTAATATATATATAATAGAAAGTATAAAGTTTCTTTAAATATAAATCTATTTATTATTAAATAAAAAAAGCAGAATTAATATAATTTATAATGATAATATTGAATATTTCTTAATCACGGTAGTTAATTATAATAAAACAACAATAACAAATCATAATAAATAAATTATTAGTAGAATATTTAATAAATACTATATATAAAAATATAAAAATAATATTTTAATAATATAATAATATTATTAATTATTAATATAAAATAAATGTCAGGTTTAGTTTCCTTATTACGATTATATAGATCTATTATAATATAATTTTTAAACATGAATTTTTTAGATATATGAATATTATATTATATAATAAATATAAAATACCTAGTAAAAATATAATTAATAATATATTTTATTTTACTTTATTTATATAATAAAATAAATATTTTATTAATAATATTATAATTATATTAATCAATATAGTAGACATGTAACTTCAGAATATATTATTTTAATGTATTTTTTATAAAGATTTCTATTTATTCATGTTCTGGTATGTTGGCAGTACTAATATTAAAAAATATTAGAATTTATTTATATATTAAATTATCTAGTAAGCTAATATATATATTATATAATTATAAGATTTATACCGTATATAATAATGTCTAGTAGAGTTGTGGTAGTATTAAAAATATTATATTTATTAATTAATAAATAATGTCCAGATACTGATTATTTATATATTGTATTAGAAATAAGTGATATAATATATAAAAAATTAAAAATAAATAAATATAATTATACTAGCAGTCTGGTTAACTTAATAATTTTAATAAAAAGACTTAGTATCCACGAAGTATGTATAATATATAAAATAAAAAATATTAATATTATTAATTAATTTAAAAATAAGATCTTTATTTAAAAATATAGATTTAATTTTAATAGAAATTGTACCACATGAATAAGAAGATATAAGAATATATTAATTTATATATATTAAAATAAATAAAATAGTTTAATTAATTTCTAGTTTGTAATTCATAATAAAAATAAAGTTTTAATATACTTAGATAATAATAATTTAATTATTTAAATTAGTAATTATATCTCCATGATTAATAATATCTATATTTATAAGTAAATTAAGCTTTATTTTATTAATTAAATAAATAATAATCTTAATCTTAATATAATTATATATTTAGTTTACTAAAATAAAAGGCAAGAAATAAATATTAAATAAAATATATTAATTAAATAAATATTTAGATCCGATGCTGGTTATATTAATAAAATATTTAATAGTATATATATCAATATTAAAAATATTTTTAATAAAGTTTATATTAATAATACTTGATACATAACTGGTATCAAGGTATATCTAATAATAAAAAAATATTATTTAATTTAATAATATAAATATTTTTGAATACTGTAATTAATTCATATGAGTTAGTAAATATAAAATAAAATTAATATTTATTTAATTTATTATTTAAGAAAAAGCCTTTTAAATAAATAAAATAAATAATAATATTATTATTTAGAATATTATTAGAATTATTAATAGAAAAATTCATATAAAGATCTGTATGAGGATACTCATGTTTTAAAATAAAAAAATAATTATAAATAAAAATAATATTAATATTATCTAAAAGATTAACCTCTGTATTAAATATATAAGATTTACTATTATATTAATTAAATAATTAATTTATATAATATATATTATCAGGTGATTTGAAGTATCTGATATTAAAATTAAGATTTTAATTATTAAAAAATTATTCATTATAGTAGATACTAGGATTCTAAAATATATTATGATAATCTAATTTATTCATGAAAAATGTGTTATATAATATTAGTAATTATTAATTTTAATTTTTATAAGAAAATATATTACTAATAATAGTAGTATATATTTTAATATTATATTAGTTATTATTCCGATTATTATATATATCTTGATTTTATAATAAATAGTTAATCTAATCTTGTTAATTATAATTTTATTAACTATGCTATTAGTTATTATAGTTTATACTATTAGATTAGAAAATAATAGTATTATCAAAATATTACTAATTATACTATAATTAGTTGTTTTGACTTTATAGATTTTAAAACAACTATTAGCTTTATAATTTATTAAAATTTTAATTAGTATTTTAATTATTAGAATAATTATTTTCATAAAAATAATTATTTCTAAAATCATAGTAAAAATGTTTTTAGTTACTATTATAATAGTTATTATACTGACTGGTGTTAGCATTTTATTAAATATAATAAATAATCTTAATATTAATTAAATTCTATTATATAAATAATTTTTCAACTAGTAATTCAAGGAAAAAACTAAATTTAATATTTTTAATAAAGTAAGATATATATTACTGAAAATATAAATTAAAATAATTTTATATAGATATAATTTAGCAAAGGATAGTATCTTTATTAATAATATAAATTAAATAAATAATTTCGTATATAAATATGTAAAAAAGATATGAAACTTGAATATTAAAAAACATATATATTATAATATTAAGTTTATTTAATATAATAATAAAATTTAGTTTAAATTATTTAATTAATTTATAAAATATATCTTTTTTCAAAGAAGCAAATTCCTTGATTAAATAATATTTAAATTTTAATAATTTAAAATTATACTAAGATATAATTATATTAGAAAAATATATTATAATATTAATCTTAACTAAAGCTTTGTCTTTATATGAAGTAATATCATGTATATAATCTAGAAAAATATTTATATTTTTATAATAAATTAAATTACTGTGACGGCGTTCCTGTACGTACACCCGTTACGTAGAGGTCCGCGGCCCGGGTCACATGACCCTATCCCTGCCTTCCCCCACCTTCCTGGCCGGCCGCCGCTCCCACGCGCCTTCCTCATCTGTACGTCAGATAGTATTATATAGCTACGCCTGCGGCCCCCCCCCTGCTTTAATAGAGTAACTTACTTTATATTTATTTTTTACTCGCTTGCTATAAAAATGGTAGCATATTTATGGGATGATTCTAGATCTTTTCTATTTATTTAATAATATTATTATTAGTTTATCTTTATATTTATTTATTTATTTTCTTGTTTGTTGTCACTGATTTCAGGTTTCTGAAAGTCTCAGTATTATATTACTTTCTAATATATATTTTTTATATTCTGTGTTATCTCCTGGTCATCAGTTTTATCTTATATTTTATATTTTATATTAAAATTCATTAAGATCCTGTATTCTATATTTTTTATATTATTATCACTATCATCCTGTGTTAATATTATTAAATCTTGTATTAAAAATAAAAATTTTAAATATTATTAAAATATAATCTCCGCGTTGCTGAACTAGTTTATTAAATTATATTATTTTATATTCTTTCTAATTTTTTTTATATTATTTATTTTAATTAAGATACTTTTTATTACGTTAATTCTTTTATTACTGAGTTATATGTTAAAAAACTTATTTTTATAGATTTCTATCTTTATTCTCCAGATTAGGAGATTGATAAAAGTATTTTTAATAAAACTATTAAAAAATTGTTATATTTATTTAATTCTATTACTCAATTTATTAGATATTAATAGTAGATTTTTATATATCTAGTAAATACTTTATTAGATTTTTAATATTTACTTGATTAATCAAGATCTATATTAAAATCTTGAAATTCTAATATTTTTATTATTATTATTCTAGATTCTATAAATTTATTACTTATCCTTTTTACTACTACTACTACTTTATTCTTTAATAAATAAATATTTTTTAATAAGTAAATACCTGTTCCTAGTCTTTTGTAATTATTTTAAACTATAATAACATCTAAATCAGTTATTTTAGAAGAAATAATAATCTAGTAATAACTAGTTATAGTCTATATAATAAAAATCTTCTAATCTATTTATTTTTTTTAATTATATTCATTTATATTTATCTTATCTACTTTATGATTTATTTCTTTATCTAAACTTATGTCAAGCCAAGTATTTATAATATAAAAAATATTTTATCTTCTAGATAATTTTTTTTATTTATAGATATTATTATACCATCCAATATCCTGGCTAGAAAGATTAATTATTTATTAGATAAACTATCTATATATAATATTATGAATATTATCCAGAATATAGGATAATATCTTAATATCTTTAAAGACTAGTTAGCTATATTATTAATAAATATATAAACTAGTACTTCATAATCTCTTGATTCTCTAATTTAATTAAATAATTAATATAATAATAATAATACCACCACTAATAATCTTTCTAGATATTAAAAGATTAATGAAATTAGATACTTCTAATTAGATATGAAAGATAATGTTATTATAAAATAAATTAATAATTTAATCTATTATAAAAATATAAATACTTTCTCAGATTATATGTGTGATATTATTTTATATAAAAAAAAATATTAATTAAAGTTAATATTATAATATATTTCTATAGTATAGTCATGTCTTGGTATAATTTTAAATTATTAGATTTTAAATATTATTTTATCAGGGAATCTACTTCTTTAAAAAAAGATATATTCTATAAATTAACTAAATAATTTAAACTAAATCCTATAATTATTTTAAATAATTTTAATACTATAATATATATTTTGATTAATATTTAAACTCAGCGCCTTATTTAAATATTTATATAAAAAATTATTTACTTGATTTATATTATTAATATGAATATTATCTTCTACTAAACTATATTTATATAAAATTATTTTAATTTATATTTTTAATAATATATATCTTAGTTTATTAAGAATAATAAATTTAGTCCTTTTCTTAAACTACTAGTTTAAAAATTATTTATATAATAAAATCTAGTTAATATTAATACTACTTATCATGTCTAATAAAATATTAATATTAATTAATATAATGGTTAGCATAATAGATAGCACTATAATAATAATAATAATAGCTATTATAATAATAATTAAAAATATTTTTACTATAACTCCGGGAATAATCGTTTCCAAGAAAATAATTATTATAATTAAAATATTAACTAGAATCCTAGTAAATATAAAAATTAAAATTTCAATAAATTATAAGATTAATAAGGCTAATAATAATCATTCTAAAATCTATAAGATTGAAATAACTAACTATCATATAATTAATAATATTCCTATAATACTATTATTTTTCAATCTAATACTACCGTGAATTACAGTAACCAGTAATAATAAAATAATAATAACTAAAATAATTAATACTATAATTAATAAAATTATAAATAGCAAGATAAGACTAACTATTAATTATAAAATTAAAATATATATAATAATTAGAATAATAATTAATATAATAATATTAAAATATATAATATTATAACTAGTGATGTACTTCCTCGTGAAAATTAAGATTAGTAATTATTAATATTATATAATAAATTATTTATAAATAAATTAGATTATTATAATATATTTTAGAATCCTAGCACCTACTACAATAAATGATCTTTTAAAAATTAAAAATCTAATATTAAATATTTTAAATCGTATAATAATATATATTACGTAGATCAGTCATTTAATTAATATAATAATAATAAATCTTATATATTTAATACAGAAATTAATTTTTTAAATAATATTAATTTCTTTATTATTTTTATTTATAAATATTTTTTTATAGATCTTCTTGTTAATAATTCTAATAATATTTTAGATATTATTATTATCTATTTTATTTATTATAAAGGCTTCTTGTTTAATAATAAATTATATAAATATTTATTTTATTATATATTTATTAACTTATATGAATTTATTATGGTACTTAAAGATACTTATATTATTAAATTAGTAATTTAATTTTCTATTATTTAATCTACTAATATTTGGATTATAGAATCTGATTATACTAATATAAATTTCTTTATTAATTTATACTTCTAACATGTAGTTACTACAGATATTAGATTAAATAATATTTTTTCTTACTATTAAATATATCTTGATATAGAGTGTTTATTAAATATTATTAATATAGATTTTATTAAAAGTATTTTTAATATTAATATATATATTACTAAGTATTCTATTAATATAACTACTATCAGTTTTAAATATTTTTTTAATAAATATACTATTTTTAATATCTACTTTTTATTTTCTGTTTTTTTCTCTTTTAAAAAGATATATGGCTATGCTAAAATCAAGATTATTATTTATTTAATTAAAAATATAAAGTCTAATTTATTTATTTATATAAATATTATTAATTATAAGAATATAATTACTAATCTAGATAATTAGATTATTATAATTTAAGTATGCTAAGATTTTACTCTTATTATAAATTATAAATCAAAGATTCATTATATATCTTTTACTTTTATTTATATAAGTTAATATATTTTTGTGTCTACTTATTCGCGTGATAAGATTTTTATTAAGATTAAATTTATATTTCTAGATAGAGATTTTATTTTTAAATTAATTATTAATATTAATATTTTTTATTTTATATATTACACACATCTTGTGAATACTAATTTTTTCTTTATTAAAATTATTGAAAGATTTTTTAATATTATTATAATAGCTAGGCACGCTTGCTTAGACAAAGTTTTTAATTCTAATTATATTACTATGTATTAAGTTAGTATTAAAACTACTAAATTAACTAGATTATTAATATAATTATACTTATTTATTTCTAATTTTCTAAGTATTATAGCGTATAAATTATTTATTTTTAAAAATTATTTATTAATTAATAAATATAATTTACTTATAAATAATATAACTATTACTCTACTAGGTATTATTGTATATGGTAAAAATCTTATAATTATATAATATATATATAAACTTATTAAATACTTTAATATATAGATAAATTCTAATATTTTTAATATTAGTATTACTAATATACTAGAATATGAATAAATAGAAATCTTTATAAAAAATAAATAAGAATAATATATCCTAAAGTTATATATCCATTATGTTAGTTAATATGATTATAATATTATTAATAAGATATTTATTCTATTATATAAATAAGATAAGATATAGTATACTACTAGTTATACCTTTATTAATTATTCTATATTTATTATATAATATAATATTTATATATTTAATAGATTCATGCTTAAAGATCATGTTATAATAGATTTATATAATATTAATAAGAAAACTAAATCTAATATCTATCTTATATTAATAATTAATAATATTATTATATTATTAAAATATTATTTTTATATCTCCATACTTGACGCTTATTAAATATTTTATTAATAATTTATTTATTATAATTATTATTATTACTTTACTATGATCAGCCACCGTAGTTAAGAAGTATTTAATATTATTATTATAAATTATATTAATCTAACTAGTTAGTTTTGTAACTATGTTAATTACTATATTAAAAAAACAAGATTTTTATAACTTTATAAGACTATAATATTAAAAAATATTTTTAAAAATAATTTTTTTATTTTTATATATATACATGCCCGAGATAAATACATTATTATAATATTATATAATAATCTTATAAATATTAAATATCAGGTTTTTGATACTCTATAAATTAATTTTAATAAAGAACTATTTCTTACTTATTTTAATTATTTATTTTAATTTTATATTAATATAAACGCATCCCGCGAAGAACATGGAGCTATATTATATTATATTTTTAATTATATTAATTTTATTATTTTATCTATTTATATATTTATATATCCTGTACTATTTCTTAGCTATATTTTTATATTTATTAAATAGTATTATTAGCTTATAGAACTTAAGATATCTTATCTAATCTGGATACTACGCAAAATGTATTATTTAATTAAATATATTATTATATTTATTATTATTTATATAAAATATTAATTTATAATTAATATTATTATATAACTATCACTGAATACTATTTTTACTAATAAACTAAATTATTAATTAGTTTATATTTTATAATATACATAATAATTCTACTTACATATTATTTACTATCTTAGTAAAATAATTATTATTATTAATATCTTATCTTATTTATCTATATCTAATAATTATATTTTTAAATATAATATTAATTTAAATAGTGATGCTTATTTCATGTTTTCTAATTTATTTATGTTTAGTAGTTATATATATTATATAAATATTGTTATATATATTAATTTAATTATTTTACTGTCTAATAAATTTCAAGATTATTTATATTATATTTATAAAGAAAACTCTCGTGCATGTTACTTTCTAAAAATCTTATAATTTAATAATAAAACCACGTTACTTTACTATATTAATAATAGTGTTTTTTATATAAAAGAATAATATGTTATACTAGATTCTACTTACATGTATAAAGATTCATGGATATATTTATTTTATTTCTTAATTTAAAAAGTTTTTTAATTTATATATGATAAATATAAATATTAAGATCTAAATAAGTATCTTAATACTCTAAATGATATTACTATTTATAAAAGATATAAGATACTACGTGATTATATGATATATTATTTTATATATTTATTAAATAAGTCATGAAGACACATGCCTTATAAATAATTATAATTAATTTTTATATTTTTAAACTGCTCTATACTATTATATTAGATTTTATTATTATTCTTTTTTTATTAATAATCAACATGATCAAATCCTCGTGATTATTGATAAATTTAATAAATATATTAGTTTAATTCTTAGATTATTGATATAATTTATTATTTATTAGGATGTTGAACTTTTTATTTATTTATAAAAATATAACTAGAGTTTACCACGTGCGTTTATTTTTAATCATAATATTTATTTTATAAATATAATATAAAAAAGTATTTTTTTTAAACTTAGTATTTTATAGTATTATTTAATAATATATTATTTTTAAATAGATAAATAAACTAAACACATGATTTAGACTATTAAAATTATATTATATTATACTATTATATAAGATTTATTCTAGATATCTTAATTTCTAATTATCATGAGTACTTTAAATATATTATTAAATATATTAATTAAATAAATATCTTCACGTCTTCTATTTAGTATAGATTTATATTAATCTTAGTATCTATTTAAAAATTTCTTATTTAACCAAGATCATGTTAATTTTTATCTAGATATTAAAAAAACTATAAAGTTTATTTTTATATATATAAAATATTACTATAATAAATATTACTAATCTATGTTATTCTAGCTAGATAATTAAGTATTAATATATTTATATAAAAATTACTTACTTCTAGTTACTAAAGTACTCAGATATACTAAATTATTTTAGTAGTATAGTAGTTTTCATATTATTTTTTAATGTGTTGGTTGTTATGCATATTATTTTAATTTTTTCAAAATATAAAAGATTTATAATAAATATATTATCTCTTACTCAACTTAAATCTTATTTTTATACTATTAAAGATCCTGCTAGTATTATAAATCTTTTTTATATTTATAATAGTAATATCTTTTATATGGAAGATTATTTTATTAATCTTTTAGATAATAATATTACTAATCCTGTTAATTCTGATTTATTTAAATATAGATTTACTAAGCCTGGTCCTATACATACTAATTATCAAGAAATTAATTATATTATTAATAAATATCAAACTTATTATGATCGTGGACTATACTATATCTAATATTTAATTTATTATTTAAAATATAATCCTGATTATAACGCTTGGATCTGTGAAAATGATATAAATATTATAAAATTTATATAAAAATATAAGAAAATTATTCTTAGTCCTGGTATTTAATATCCTGTTTATTATTTATTTATTTATTATTTATTAATGTATCTATTTATATACATTCTCTCTTATTAATTTATATGTAATGAGGACGTTGCCTTTCTTTATTTATAGAAATATATATAATAATATTTCTATATATATACTTGTTAGATAGAAGTCCATAGTCTAGGTTACATAATCCTATCCCTATCTTTCCCTGTCTTCCTGGCCGGCTGCTGCTCTCGCGCGCCTTCCTCAGCCGTATGTCAGATAGTATTATATAGCTACGCCTGCGGCCCCCCCCCGCTTTAACGGAGCAACTTACTGTACATTCATCTTCTGCTCGCTTGCCACAATTACTAATTTATTTTATAGTAATATTATTTTTTATATTTAATTAAAAATATTTAATTTTATCAGTCTTCTAATATCCAGAAGGATTATTAGTGGTAATATTATTATTATTATATTAATTATTTAATTAGATTAAAGGATTGGAAGTTTAAGAAGTTTAAAGAATTATTTATATATTAATTAATAATATAATTAATTCGTTTTTGAAGATATTAAAATATTATTATATATTTTAAATAATATTTATAATATCATGCATGGATAATTTATTTAAAAAATAATTAATCTATCTAACTAGAATATTAGAAGATAATATAATAGTATTTATAAATAAAAAAGAACATAGATATAAATATAAATATAATAAAAGGATTAAATTATCTAGAAAATAAAAGGCTTTTCTTTATATAATATAATACTTGGTATGATATCAGTTTAAATAAAGAAATAAAATAAAAAATAAATAATATAAATATAAATTAATAAAATTAAAAAAATAAATAGATTAAAAGGTTTTTATTATATAAATAATAACTAGTTATTAGATTATTATTTTTTCTAGAATAATTAATTTAGATATTATTACAACTTAAAATAATTAAAAAATATTAAGAACTAATATTTATTTACTAGAAAAAGAAATAGTAGAAAAAATAAATAATAAATTTGTAAAATTAAAAGTAATAGTAGTAGAGATACTAGAACTTTATAATCTTAATTAGTTAAGTGGATGCTGAGAGTCCAGTAATATATTTATTAAATATATAAAAATCTATTATTAGTATCTAATAAATTAAATAACAAATTAGATAAATATAAAATCTTTTTAATAATTTTACTAAAAATGCTTCTATTAATTTTCTAATCTGGAGAATAGAAGTAGAAGTTTATAAAAATAAATTCTTTAATATATAACTTAATAATAAGATAATTAATATAATATAATATATCTTAATTAAGATAAGTAGTATAGGGAGAATTAGAAAAAATATAAAATAATATAATTTAATAAACTAGTTTAATAATATAAAGATTATATCTTAGTAATATTTAAAATTCTTATTTTTAATATAAAAAGTAATAATTTCAATACAAGATAATATAGAATATAAAATATAAGATAAAACTGATAATTATAAAATAGTATAAAATATAAAAAGTACATATTAGAAAATAGTATTATTTAATATTAAGATTTTCAGAAACCTAAAATCAGTGAGGATAATGAATAAAAAAATAAATAAATAAATGTAAAAATAGACTAATAATAATATTATTAAATAAATATAAAAGTTCTAGAATTATCCTGTAAATATACTACTATTCTTATAGTAAATAAATAAAAAATAAATATGGAATAAATTAATTATTTAAAGTAAAGTGTGACGGCGTTCCTGTACATTCCGTTGGTAGAGGTCCGCGGTCCCGGGTTACATGATCCTGCTCTACCTTCCTGGCCGGTTACTGCTCCCGCGTGTCTTTCTCACCTGTATATTAGATAGTAT
Source organism: Aspergillus sclerotiicarbonarius CBS 121057 (assembly GCA_003184635.1). Taxonomy (NCBI): domain Eukaryota; kingdom Fungi; phylum Ascomycota; class Eurotiomycetes; order Eurotiales; family Aspergillaceae; genus Aspergillus; species Aspergillus sclerotiicarbonarius. Next base: position 76,162 of record KZ826368.1, on the reverse strand, counting down.
TATATAGTTATACCTACAAGCCCCTGCTTTAATTTAGTAATTTATTTTATATTGATTTTTTGCTTATCTCTGCCATAAAAATGATAGCATGTCTACGGACTGATCTTAGATCTTTTATATTTATTTAATAATATTATTATTATTTTATTTCCTGTTTGTTATCTTCACTGATTTTGGGTTTCTAAAAGCTTTAGTGTCACGCTGCCTTCTGACGTGTGTTTTCTGTATTCTATACTATCTTTTAATTATCAGTTTTATTCTGTATCTTGTGTTCTATATTTTTTTATGTTAAAATTATTACTTCTTATACCAAAAGCGTCATTTCTTGTGTATTAAAAGTAAGAGTTTTAAATATTATTAAAACATAATCTCCATATTACTGAACTAGCTCACTAGATTATATTATTTCATGTTTTTTTAGATTTTTCTTATATTACTTATTTTAATCAGGATATATTACATTGTGTTGATTTCTTTATTACTAAATTATATATTAAAGAATCTATTTCTATGAACTTCTGCCTTTACTCTCCAGATTAAAAGATTAATAAAAGCATTTTTAATAAAGCTGTTAAAAAATTCTTATATTTATCTAATTCTATTACTTAATCTATTAGATATTAATAATGGATTTCTATATATCTAATAAACACTTTACTAGACCCTTAGCATCCACTTAAACAATTAAGATCTATTTTTATATTAAAATCTATATTAAGAAACTTTAGTATTTCTATAACTACTATTCTAGATTCTATAGATTTATTACCTATTTTTTCTACTACTACTTCTTTTTCATTCTCTAATAAATAAATACTTTTTAATAAGTAAATATCTATTCCTAATACTTTCTTTTAGTTACCTCAAGCTATAATAGCATCTGAATTAATTATTCTAGAAAAAATAATAGTCTAGTAGCTAGTTACTATTTATATAATAAAAATCTTTTAACCTATTTACTTTCTTTAATCATATTATTTTATATTTACTTTCTCTATTTTACTAGATACTACTACGTCAAGCCAAGTACTATATAATATAAAAAAAAGTCTTTTATCTTCTAGATAATCTAATCCTCTATTTATATAATTTTTTCTACTTACAAATACTACTATACTATCCAATATTCTAACTAAGTAAACTAGTTATCTGGCTAACAAACTATCCATGTATAATATCATGAATACTATTTAAAATATATAATAATGTCTTAGTATCTTTGAAAACTAACTAACTATATTATTAATTAATATATAAATAATTTTTTAGACTTTATAATCTCTTAATTCTCCAGTCTAGATAAATAATTAACATGATAATAATAACACTACTACTAACAATCCTTCCAGGTATTAGAAGATTAATAAAATTAGATATTTTTAACCAGATATAAAAAACAATATTATTATAAAGTAAATTAATAACTTAATTTATTATAAAAATATAAACATCTTCCTGGACCGCATGCGTGATATTATTTTATATAAAAATAAAGTTTTAATCAAGATTAACATCATAGCTTACTTCCGTGGTATAATCATATCTTAATATAGTTTTAAATTATTAGATCTTGAGTATTATCTAATCAAGGAATTAGCTTCTTTAAAAGAAGATATATTTTATAAATTAGCTAAATAATTTAAACCAAATCTTATAATTACTTTAAATAAGCTTAATATTATAATATATATCTTTACTAATATTCAAGTTTAGTATCCCATCTAAGTATTTATATAAAAGATTATCTATTTAATTTATATTATTAACATAGATATTATCTTCCACTAAACCATGTCTATATAGAATTACTTTAATCTATACTTTTAGTAATATATATCTCAGCCTATTAAAAATAACAAGCTTAATCTTTTTCTTAAATTACTAGTTTAAAAGTTATTCATATAATAGAATCTAGTTAATACTAATATTATTTATCATGCTTAACAAAATACTAATACTAGTTAATATAATAGTCAGCATAACAGACAGCACTATAATAATAACAGCTATTATAATAGTAATTAAAGACATTCCTATTACAATTCTAGGAATAATCATTTCCAAGAAAATAATTATTACAATTAGAATATTAACTAAAATTCTGGTGGATATAGATAGAATCAAAATTTTAGTAAACTATAAGATTAGTAAGATTAATAATAGTTATTCTTATAAAATCTACAAGATTAGAATAACTAATTATAATATAACTAATAATATTTTTATAATACTACTATCTTCTAATCTAATACCACTATGAACTATACCAACCAATAACGTGGTAACAATAATTAGAATAGCTAATATTATAATTAAGATCATAATTAATAAGAATAAATTAACTATTAATTATAGAACCAAGATACATATAATAATCAGAACAATAACTAATATAATATTAAAATATATACTATTATTACTAGTAATACTCTTTCTTGTGAGAATTAAAATCAGCAGCCTTTAATATTATATAATAAACTATTTAATTAGATAAATGAATTAAATTATTATAATATATCCTATGATTCTAGTACTTACTATAATAAATAATCTCTTGATAATAATTCTGATCCTAATATTAAATACTTTAATTTACCCGATAATGCATATTACGCGGATCAGTTATTTAATTAATATAATAATAAATTTTATATATTGAATACAGAGGTCAATCTTCTAGATAATATTAATTTTTTTATTATTTCTATTTACAATCATTTTTCTATCTTTGAATATGAGTATTTTTCTGTAAATTTTTTTATTAATAATTCTAGTAGTACTCCAGACGTTATTATTACTTATTTTATTTATTATAAAAGCTTCCTATCTAATAATAAACTATATAAGTATTTATTTTATTCTATATTTACTAACTCACACGAATTAATTACAGCACTTGAAGATATCTATATTATTAAATTAAATATTTAATCTTCCACTATTCAATCTTTTGATATTTAGATTATAGAATTTAATTAATCTACTAATATTAATCTTTCTCTCAGCTTATATTCATAGTAAGTAGTTACTATAGATATTAAACTAAATAATACTTTTTTTTACCACTAAATATATCTTGACATAAAGTGTTTATTAAATATTATTAATACAAGCTTTATTAAAAATATTTCTAATATCAATATACACACCATTAAACATTCTATTAATATAATTAGTATCAGATCTAAATATTTATCTAATAAATATATTTTATTTAATATTTACTTTTTATCTTCTATTTCAGCGAACTAAATACATGGTTATACTAAGATTAAGATTATTATTTATCTAGTTAATAACATGAAGCTTAATCTACTTATAAATATAAATATTATTAATTATAAAAATATAGTTATTAATCTAAATAATTAAATTACTACTATCTAAGTATACTAAGATTTCACTTTTACTATAAATTATAAACTAAAAGTTAACTAAACTGCTTTACTTATTCTAGTATATATAAATTAATATATCTTTATATCTTCTTATTCACGTGACAAAATCCTTGTTAAAATCAAATCTATACTTCCAGATAAAAACTTTATCTTTAAATTAATTATATCTAATACCCCGCGTTTTACATACTACGCATACCTTATAGATGCTAACTTTTTTTTTATTAAAGTTATTAATAATATTTTTAATACTATTATAGTAGCTAGATACACTTATTTAAGTGAAGTTTCTGATTCTAATTATATTATTATATATTAAGTCAGTACTAAAGCTGCTAAATTAGTTAGACTAATATAATTATATTTATCTATTTCTAATTTTCCAAGTACCATAGCGTTCAAATTATTTATTTTTAAAAATTATCTATTAATTAATAAATATAATCTATTTATAAATTATATAACTATTATACTACTAAGCATGGCGTTTAAATCATTTATTTTTAAAGATTATCCATTAATTAATAAACATGATCTGTTTATAAATTATATAACCACTACACTACTAGGCATTGTTATATATAGTAAGGATCCTATAATTATATAATAGATATATAAACTTACTAAATACTTTAATATATAAGTAAATCCTGATACTTTTAATATTAGTATTACTAATATATTAGAACACGAATAGATGGAGATCCTTATAAAAAATAGATAGAAATAATATATCCTGAAATTACATGTCTACCATGTTAACTAATATAATTATAATATTATTAATAAAATATTTACTCTACTATATAAATAAGATAAGATAAAGTATACTACTAGTCATATCCTTACTAGCTATCTTATATTTATTGTATAATGTGATATTTATATGTCTGATAGATTTATATTAAAAGATCATGTCATGATAGATCTACATGGTATTAATAAGAAAACTAAACCTGATATCTATCTTATACCCATTATTAATAATATTATTATATTATTAAAATACTATCTTTATATCTCTGTGCTTGACGCTTACTAGATATTTTATTAATAATCTATTTATTCTAACTATTATCATTACTTTGCCATGATCAGCCATCGTGGTTAAAAAGTATTTAATATTATTATTATAAACTATATCAACTCCATTTCTTTTATTTAATATTAGATGGATCTTTGTTTAAAAAACCTTCATACATTTTATCGCATGTATATAAATAATATAATTATCATATTATATACTCTGGATGAATATATTCATTATCTAGAATAACTATTCATTAAACTTGATAATATAAATATTAAGATAATATTAAAGAAATTATTTATTATTTTTCTATTTATCTACTTGCTTGGTTAATATATTAATATATTAGATTTATACACCTCTAAAGATAAACTTTATATTATATAATCTTTGAAGTTTTTACAGATTCTCAAGAATCTTGAGCACTACGTTAATTTAATTAAATAGTTTTATAACTATGTTGACTATTATATTAAAAAGATTAATCTATTACAGTAATAAAAGACTATATTATTAAAGAATACTTCTAAGAATGATTCTCTAGCTTATGCTAGAGATAAATATGTTATTATTATATTATATAACAATTCTACAAATATTAAATATTAAATTTTTAATATTCTTTAGACTAATTTTACTAATGAGTTATTTCTTGCTTATTTTAATTATTTATTTTAATTTTATATTAATATAAACGCATCCCGCAAAGATCATGGAGCTATATTATATTATATTATTTATAAATATAAGTATAATTTTACTACTTTACTAGCTTGTATATTTATATATCTTATATTATTCCTTAGCTATACTCTTATATCTATAAAGCAATGATACTAGTCTATCAAGTTAGAAGTATCCTGTCTGGTATAGGTACTATGTAAAATATATCATTTAGTTAAATATATTATTATGTTTGTTATTATTTATACAAATTACTAGTCTATGGTTAATATTATTATATAACTATTACTAAATATTATTTCTACTAATAAATTAAATCTTTGGTTAGTCCGTGCTTTGTACTACATGTAATAATTCTATTTATATATTATTTATTAATCTAGTAAAATAAATATTATTATTAATATCTTATTTTATTTACTTGTGTCTAATAATCATGCTTCCAAATATAATATTAATCTAGATAGTGATATTTACTTCATATCTTCTAGTTTATTTATATTTAGTAGCTATGTATACTATATGAATATTATTATATTTATTAGTTTAATTATCCTGTTTTCTGATAAATTTAAGGATTATTTATATTATATTTATAAAGAAGACTCTCATGCATGTTATCTTCTAGAAGTCTTATAATCTAATACTAAAATTATACTATCTTATTATCTTGATAATAAAGGTATCTTTTATATAAAAAAGTAATACGTGGTTCCTGATTTTAATACTTATACTTTATATATTTATAAAGATTTATAGATTTACTTACTTTATATTTTAATATAAAAAGTTTTCCAACTCATACACAACAAATATAGATATTAAGATTTAAATAAGTATTTTAATACTCTAAATAGTATTATTATCCATGAAGAATATAAGATATTATAAGATTATATCATTTACTATCTTACATACCTTCTAAATAAACCACGAAGACACATGTCTTATAGATAACTATAATTAATCATAGTGTCTTCTAAGCTATTTTATATTATTATATTAGATTTTATTATCACTCTTTCTTTTACTGATAATCAACATGATCAAATCCTTGTGATTATTAATAAATTTAGTAAATGTATTGATTTAATTTCTAGATTATTTATATAACTTGTTATCCGTTGGGGTGCTGAACTTCTTATCTATTTATAAAATTATAACTAAGACTTGCTATGTATGTTCATTTCTAATTATAATATCCACTTTATTAGTATAATATGGAAGGACTTGTTTTTTAAACTTAATATTTTATAGTACTATTTAATAGTATACTATCCTTAGACTAACAGTCAAACTAAATGTATGATTTAAATTATTAAGATTATATTACACCACGCAGTTATTTAAGATTTATTATAGATATTATAACTCCTGATTATTATAAGCACTTTAAATATGTTACTAAATATATCTATAAAACAAATACTATCTTATTTTCTATTTAATATGGATTTACGTCAACCTTGATATCTATTTAAAAATTTTTTATTTAATATATAAGATTATATTAGTCCTCATCTAGATACTAAGAAAATTATAAAATTCGCCTCTATGCGCATGAAATATTATTTTAATAAATATCATCAGCCTATATTATTCCAATCTAGTGATTAAGTATTAATATATTTATATAAAAACTATTTCTTACCTATCACTAGGACTCTCAGATATAAACTTTCTTAATAATATAATAGTCTATATACTATTCTTTAACATATTAGTTGTTATATATATTGTCTTGACTTTTTAAAGATATAAAAAATATATAATATTTTATTTCTTACTCAACTTGAATCTTATGCTTATATAAATCCTGCTATAGACTTTACTTATAATAATAACATCTCTTATATAAAAGATTATTTTACTAATTTTCTAGATAATAATATCACTAATCTTGCTAATCTTAATCTATTTAAATGTAAACTTACCAAGCCTGGTCCCATACACACTAATTATTAGGAAATTAACTATATTATTAATAAACATCGGACTTGCTATAGTTATAGACTATACTATACCTAATACTTAGTCTATTACTTAGAATATAGTTTTGATTATAACACCTGGGTCCATGAAGATAATATAGATGCTATAGAACTTATATAAAAGTATAAAAGTAATATTCTTAATCCTAATATTTGATATTCTATTTATTTATATACTATTTATTAGTATACCTAGTTTGTATGTATTCTTCCTTATTAATATATATATAATAAAAACGTTGCTTTTCTTTATTTATAAGGATATGTGATGGTGTTTCTATATATTCTATTAGTAGAGATCTGTGGTTCCAGATCACATGATCTTGCCCTGTCTTCCTGGCTAGCCACTGTTCCCGCGCGCCTTCCTCACCTGTACGTCAGATAGTATTATATAGCTACGCCTGCGGGCCCCCACTTCAACTCAGCAACTTACTTCACATTCATCTTCTGCCCACCTCTGCCACATAAAGATTTATAAGTGTAACTATGTACTAGTTATTATATATAAATAAAAAAAACATGTGGGGGCGGTGGCTGACTAACTAGGAAAATAAAAACAGGATTATATAATCTAAAATTATAGATCTCTACTATAATAGCAAGAAGAAGATAAAGTTGTTATAAATAAGTTAATTAATTATTTAAAGTAAGGATTTATGGGTATAATTATATACTAGTTATTATATATAAATAAAAAAAACACGCGGAGGTAATAACTAACTAGTTAGAAAAATAAAAGTAAGATTATATAATCTAAAACTATAAATCTTTATCTAATAGGTATATATACAACAATAGAAACAGAGAATACTATTATATATTCTTATAAATAAAAAAAAGTAACGTCTGTGTTATACATATATTAGTAGAAAAAAATATATAGAAAATAAATATACTAATAAATAATTAATAAATAAATAAATAAAAGATTTAATAAATATAATTATTAAATACCAGGACTAAGGGTAGCGCTGTATTTATATTTATAAATAATATTAGTAATATTTATATTCTTTTTATAAATCTAAAAATCATGATCTAGTCCATGACTAAAGTAATAAATCAAGTATTAAATATAGTATAAACTATAATTATAATAAATTTAATATTTATTAATAATATAGTAGATTTTCTAATAATTAATATATACAAGACTAGGCTTGATAAATTTATATTTAAATAAATTAAAATCAGGTATCATAGAATTATTAAAATTAGTAATATTATTATCTAGAAAATCAATAAAATAATCTTCTACATAAAAAGTATTATTATTATAAAAATATAACTTAAGTTAAGTAAAAGATAGGATATCATGAATTTTCTAGAATATTAGTAAATTAAAATAATATATATAATAACTAATTGTGGCAGAGGTGAGGAGAGGATGAATGTGAAGTAAGTTGTTGATCTCAAGTGGGGGGCCCGGGAGCATAGTTATATACTAGTTCTTACATATAAATGAAGGCGCGCGGAAGCGGCAACTGGCTAGGAAGATAAGGATAGGGTTATATAACCTAGGACTATGGATCTCTATCTAATAGAATGTATAGGAACACTGTTATATATTCTTATAAATAAAGAAAAGCCACGTCCGTGTTATATATATGTTAATAAGAGAAAATATATATAAAGTAGATATACTAATAGATAATTAGTAAATAAATAAATAAAAGACTTAATAAATATAATTATTAAATACTAGGACTAAGAGTAGCACTATATTTATATTTATAAATAAAATTAATAATATTTATATCTTTCTTATAGATCTAGGAATCATGATCTGGTCTATAATTAAAATAATAAACCAAGTATTAGATGTAATATAGTTTATAATTATAATAAATTTAATATTTATTAATAATATAGTTGATTTTCTAATAATTAGTATATACAAGACCAGGCTTAGTAAATCTATATTTAAATAAATTAAAATCAGGTATTATAAAATTATTAGGATTAATAATTTTATTATCTAGAAAGTTAGTAGGATAATTTTTTATATAAAAAATATTATTATTATAGGTATATTTATCTGAATAAGAGAAAAATTTAAATTAAATAAAAGATAAGATATTATAGATTCTCCACGTTTTCAGAAGATTAAGATGATATGTATAATAATTAATATATTAAAAAATAATATATAAATTATTATATTATTATAATAGCTTGTTATCTAGTACTTTAGTAACTGGAAATAAGTAATTTTTATATAAATATATTAATATTCAATTACTAGATTAGAATAATATAAATTAATAATATTTATTAAAATAGTATTTCATGTGCATGGAAGTAAACTTTATAATTTTTTTAATATCTAGATAAAGACTGATATAATCTTGATTAAATAAAAGATTCTTATATAAATATTAAGATTAATATAGATCCATGTTAAATAATAAGTGAGATGATATTTACTTTATAAATATATTTAATAATATATTTAAAGTACTCATAGTAATTAGAAATTAAGATATTTATAATAATTTTTATATAACAGCGTGTTATAGCATGATTTTAATAATTTAAATTATATATTTAATTTAACCGTCAGTCTGAGAATAATATACTATTAAATAATATTATAAAATATTAAATTTAAAAAAGATACTTTTTTATATTATACTTGTGAAATAGATATTATAATTAGAAATAAATACGTGTAGTAAGTTCTAGTCATAATTTTAAAAATAAATAAGTAATTTAATATTTTAATAAATAATAAACTATATAAATAATCCAGGAATTAAGTTAATATACTTATTAAATTTATTAACTATTACAAGAGTCTGGTTGTATCCTGGAATATTAAATAATTATATAATTAATAAAAAAATAATAATAAAATCTAATATAATAATATAAAAAGGCTTAGAAGATATTATAATTAATTATAATTATTTATATAATATATATTTTCATGGCTTGTTGAGAAAGCAAGTAAAGTAATATATTATATAATTATATAATATCTTATATTCTTTATAAATAGTAATACTATTTAATGTATTAAGATATTTATCTAGATTTTAATATTTATTTTTATTATATATAAATTAGAAATTTTTTAAATTAATAAATAAAATAAGTATATCCATGAATCTCTATATATATAAATAAAATTAGATACAATATATTATTTTTTTATATAAAAAATACTATTATTAATATAGTAAAGTAATATGACTTTATTATTAGAATATAAGATTTCAAGAAAATAACGTGTATAAGAATCTTTTTTATAAATTTAATATAAATAATCTTTAAATTTATTAGAAAGTAAGATAATTAAACTAGTAAATATAATAATATTTATATAATATATATAACTACTAAATATAGATGAACTGGAAGACGTGAAGTAAACATTATTATTTAAATTAATATTATATTTAAAAATATAATTATTTGATACAAATAAATAAAATAAAATATTAATAATAATATTTATTTTACTAGAATAGTAAATAACACACAAGTAGAATTATTATATATAATATAAAATATAAATTAACTGAAGATTTAGTTTATTAGTAGAAATAATATTCATTAATAGTTATATAATAATATTAATTATAAATTAATAATTTGTATAAATAATAATAAATATAATAATATATTTAACTAGATAATATATTTTATATAATATTTATATAAAATAAGATACTTCTAACTTAATAAATTAATATTATTATTTTATGGACGTGAGAGTATGGGTAAAAAATAATATAAAATATATAAATATATAAATAAATGAAGTAGTAAGATTATATTTATATTTATAAATAATATAATATAATATGGCTCTATAATCTTTACAGGATGCGTTTATATTAATATAAAATTAAAATAAATAATTAAAATAGATAAAAAATAACTTATTAGTAAAATTAGCTTGAAAAATATTAAAATTTTAATATTTAATATTTGTAAGATTATTATATAATATAATAATAATATATTTATCTTTAACATGAGCCGGAGAGTTATTCTTAAAAATATTCTTTAATAATATCTTTGTAGCAGTCAGAATATGAAGTGGGAGTAAGTTGCTCAGTTAAAGCGGGGGGCCCGCGGGCGTAGCTATATGCTGGCTATTACATACAGATGAGGAAGGCGCGCGGAGGCAGCAGCTGGCAGAAGGCAAAGTAGGATCATATAACCTAGGAACCTCTGCTTAATAACTATATATATAGATAGTTATTATATATTTTTATAAATAAAGAAAGGTAACGTCCTCGTTACATATAAATTAATAAGGGAGAATATATATAAATAAATATATTAATAAATAGTAAATAGATTATTAAATACTAGGACTAAGGATAGTACTTTTATATTTTTATATAAATTCTATAGTATCTATATCTTCCTCATGGATCTAAGTATTATGATCAGGACCATATTCTAAGTAATAAATTAAATATTAAATATAGTATAAATCACAACCACGGTAAGTTTGACATTTATTAATAATATAATCAATTTTCTAATAATTAGTATATACGGGATTAGGCTTAGTAAGTCTACGTTTATATAGATTAAAATTAATGATATTATTATCTAGAAAATTAGTAGAATGATTTTCTATATAAAAGATATCACTATTATAAATAAAATTTATAACAGGATTTACATAAACATAAAGTTCAAGTTAAATAAAAAATAAGATATTATATATTCTTTATATTTTTAGAAGATCAAGATAATATATATGATGATTAACATATTAAAGAATAGTATGTAGACTACTATACTACTATAATAGTTTATTATCTAGTGTTTTAGTAACTGGAAGTAAGTAATTTTTATATAAATATATTAATATTTAATTACTTGGTTAGAATAACATAGGTTAGTAATATTTGTTATAGTAGTATTTTATTTATATAAAAACAAACTTTATGGTTTTCTTAATATCAAGATAAGGACTGATGTAATCTTAGAATAATAATATCTTGAGTAGATACCAGGATTAATATAATTCTATATTAAATAATAAATAAGATAGTATTTACTTTATAGATGTATTTAGTAATATATTTAAAATATTTATAATAATTAAAAACTAGAATATTTATAGTAGTTCTTATATAATAGCATGTTGTAGTATAATTTTAATAATTTAAATCATACATTCAGTTTAACTGTTAATCTAAAAATAGTATACTATTAAATAATATTATAAGATATTAAGTTTAGAAAAGATATTCTTTTATATTATACTTATAAAGCAGATATTATAATTAAAAATAAAAATATATAATAATTCTTAGTCGTGATCTTGAAGATATATGAGGAGTTTAATATTCTAATAAATAGTAGATTATATAAATAATCTAAAAATTAAATTAATATATTTATTAAATTTATTAATAATTATAAGAATTTGATTATATGCTGAGGAATTAGAAACAGAAAAAAAATAATAATAAAATCTAATATAATAATATAAAATAGTTTAGAAAAGATAATAATTAATTATAATTATTTATAAGGCATGTGTCTTTGTGGTTTATTTAAAAAAAATATAAAATAATAATAAATATAATCTTATAATATCTTATATTCTTTATAAATAATAATACTGTTAGATGACTAATCAAGTCATCTGACCCTCGGCCCCTTAGCTAGGATCCGTAGCCTCACTTAATCAAGAACGTCAAGGCTTCTCATTCAACAAGTTATAAGCCCCTTGCTCGCTTCTGTATTGTTTTTAATACATTATTAGCTTCATATTGTTATTTATATATTATTACTTATTTCTTTTTCATTACACAAGCGCCCCGTCGCGCGTGATTCATTATTAAATCTAATAAGGCCTTCCAAATTAATCCTATAACGGAATTTTCTTTTATAAATCAAAAATTACGTGTATTAGACAGACTTCTAACTTTATACCAGGAAATTTGCTACTACTAAATTATATTATATTAAATTATTACTTTATTTTTCTTTGTTATCTAATTATTATATCTAATTTCAATAATTATATTAATATTAATCCTATAAAAATTATTCCAAAGCTAACCAGAGAGGTAAATTACTGGTAGTAAAGTAAAGTTCTAGAATAATTTCTAAAGATAAAAGATTTTATTTATATTTTATTAATTACAAACAAATATAAATAGCTAATATATCTAAGCCTCTATTCTATAGATACTTATAATAATTTACAAGCTATTATTACAGTTTTAAGTAATATTCTATTAGCTGATATCACTATAAAAATATTTAAAATAGAAATTAAAACTTGTATAGAATATAACACTATTTTAATAACTAACTACCACGTTAAAGTAAATAAATAGAATCATATTAATAATAGGATTATTCTTATTATTTATTTTATTCTAGATTACTAGCCTCTACAGAGAATTACTACTATTAAAAATACTTTGGAGATGTTTAACTTTTTTAACAATACTTATTATAAGAAAGATTATATAAAAAAATATAAATTAATACAAATACTTATAATATTTTATTATAAAAAAAATAATCTTGATAGTTTCATATATTAGTAATTTAATATAATTACTAGAGTTTACTAGTTCTAGTTTATATAATTATAGATCAAATTTTAATTATTTTTTTTTACTATTAAAGATGCTCTAGACATCAACACTTTTTATACTAAAATAAATAATTTCTTAGATAATATTCTAATAACTAATATTTATAAAGCATTTAAAAGACATGAAAAGTTATATTATCATAAAACTCTTTAAATTATTATATATATTATAAATCAGAATAATACCAACTCCATACAAAGCAAAGATAAGAAAGATTATAAAGATAATTAGTCTAAAAATAAATAATAAATACTAATATTCTCTAGTATGTCTAGTGATTCAGAACTTGATTTAAATATTATATAATATTTTTTCTATTAGAAAATGGGTTTTTATTTCCTTTCTATCTATTTATTTTATAATTAAGATTTTAAATCCACGCGTAGCTCTAGTAACTATAATTATAATTATAAAAGTAATACTTATAGCTAAAAAAATTATTTAAATACTAATAACACTACTATCAAAAAACCTGAAGTTAATAATTTTAACTCCTTACATACATTTACTATAAATATATTTTATAATATTATGTAATTCACTAGTAAGAATAACACAACTATTAAAAATTTTAATCTAAATATTTAGATACTAGATTCAAGATTATCTTATTATTTTATATATTTAAAAAACTATTTTATTTTCTTCACACCCTGCAGACTACTTATTAAAATAATTATAAATTAGATCTTTTACATTATTAGTTATAGTAATATCTTATTTAATCTTATTAATATAACTAGCAACCATCTCAAGTCTTTATACTTAAAGAAAGTCTGGCTGGCACCTGATCTTATTTATAATCTTATTTTAATATATGAGCTAGGAATCTAAGGTATTTTAATTATATTTAAATCTAGAGACTCTATTAAATTAATTAACAAGCATGGCTATTTACTAGTTTATAATAAATAAATATTAAACTAATATTATTTTTATATTACTAGACTTTTTTCTCTTGAATATCTTATATTATTATATTTTATTAATTTTCTAAATTATTTATTTATAAAATTTTTTTATTCTCTACTACTAAGACTGTCCTAATAATTACTATAAATATATTGTCTGTGGCAAAGACTCTATATATAATTTTTATATATCTAGCTTACTATCAAGCAGCCTACGCCTTGGAAAAAAAAATAAAAAATATTATAAAATATATTATTAGATTAGATATCAAGAAAAAGTATTTTTAGAGATCCTATGAGTTATATCTTATAAATAAAAATAAAATCCTTCTAGTATCAAAGACTATAGCATGAGATCTTAATTATAAGCTAGATAATCTTATTTATATTAATATCTATAGACTAATTTTGATAAAGAATAAAATAAATAATTATTATTTTATTATTTTTATTAATTATATTTTATACTTCTGCTGGACGTTTATCATGAAAAATAAAGTCTCTGTAATTTATAAATTCATACTCCTGTATAACTATATAAAAATATAATTAAATATTAATATTAAATATATTTATAAAAATAATATCCCAGAATACGCTTCCTTGGAAAAATATTATTTAAATTAAAATATTATTTAGAATCCTTCCCCACGATACAAATTAAATCTAAATCTAATTACAGAAATTAAAAATTGTTATATTATTAAACTAATAATTACTATAATAATTAATAATCAGTTACCACGCTTCCTTTAAAATCATATTATTATAATAATTATTTATATTTATAATTATTTATATTTATAATTATTTAATTTATAATATTATTAATAAGACTCCATACAAGACCTTATATAGTATTTAATTAGATATTTTTAAATAACAGGCCCTTAGCTGCAAATACTAGTATCTTATATTAAAGAAAATAAGATTTAAACTAGACCCTTACATAGTTGAAGACTATTTTATTAACTATTTAAAAAAACTTTACAAAGTCTATAATCTTTAAACAAGGAAGATCATAGTCACAAAAAATATTATTTTTAATAAAAATTTTATCTTAATATTATTTATATTTTTTATTATATTTAATCTTAACAATTTCCAGGCGGTTTCAGATACTAGAAATATAAATATTAAAAAATTCTAATATATATTTTCTAAATTCATTTAGATTAGGAATATTAATAATTTTATTTTTTTAAATCTTTTTATTCCTGAATTACTTTCTTTACTAGTACTAATCATGCCTGAGATCTCTATTTTATTTATTATTATTAAATCTAAGTAGCTTCGCGAGTATAAAATAACTAGTATTCTATTTTTAATTTATTATATTAATTTCTTAGTTTATAATTCTAGTATTATTATACTAGTTTACTAATCTTTTCTAACTTTTATATTCTCTAAAAAATTATTATCTTTTACTAAGCTTCTAGTTCTATAATCCACATAATAGAATAAAAATAATTCCTTATTACAACAATCTGAACGCGTTAGAAAATTATTATAAAAAATATTAAAATATTTACAAGCTCACGCGGCATCTACAACTTTTAATCTAGATTTTATTAATAATTTTATAATATTAAACATCAAGTCTTATCTACAAGTTATTAAATCATTTCTAGACATTATTTATATTAAACTTATAAAAACTGAACCTACCAGCTCTAGTTTCACGCCTATTATATGGCTAGAGGCCATGAGTTATTTTAATAAAGATAAATAATTCATAGCTACTAAGAAGAAATTAAAGTTATATCTATAATAAAAAATATTTTAAATTATTAATTATAAGTATTACATGAAATTACTACTACTTAAATAAATCTAAAAAATCAAGAATAACAGGACATATAAAACACGCCTAGTAGTTAAAGAATTTAAATAATATATTAATAAAGACTATTAGATTTATAAAATCTATTTAATAATTACTAAATTAATAAATTTTAAACTCTTTATTACTTTTACTACTAAATTTGGCTGGCTTCTTTATTATATTAATATTATTATTATATTTCTTTATATAGAATTACATGAAGTAATATTTATTTATCTATCTTAAGATTTTAAAAAAACCAGCAAGTGCAGTTTATTATAAAAAATCTTATATAATTTAAAATAATCTTCTCAGGAATGGTATATTATATTTTATAATATTTTAATTACTAAAAACTATACTAGAACTTATATAAATTATTTAATTTTTATTAAAAAATATATCTTTATTCTAGTTTATATTAATAATATCTTAATCTTAGTATTAGAGGCTGCCGCCGTTGAGCAGATTAAAAAAAATCTTATTACTATGTTTAAAATTACTAATAACAGTCTAGTAGAATATTATCTTAGTATTAATATTATTTATTCCACTAAAAATATTTTCATATTATAAAAGTATTATATTAAATAAATATTTAAGTATTTCAGCTTAAACATTATCAAATTATTTTTAATATTTTATAATACTAAGATCATACTTATAGTTCATGATCTAAAAAATAAAATATTTCTTGAAGAGATTAAAACTTACTAGAAATATATTAATTATTTAATTTAAATAATTATAAAGATACATTCTAATATTAATTTTATTATATATAAATTAACTTGCTATTCTACTAATTTTTTTAAAAAATACTTTACCACTGTTCTACATGTTTTCTAATATCTTATAAGAACTTTAAATTATTATATCTTTTATATTTACTAAGGCCCTAGCTTGATTAATTACTATAATACCAGTTAAACTTATTTTTATAAATAAGATATTAAATCTACTAGTAATTACGTTTACATCCTTACTAGTAGTATGATATCTTAGTTTTTAAAGTAATAAATTACTATTATATTATTTTTTATTAAAGCTGAATACGTTGCTCAGGTAGTCATTATATAAGAATTATTTTAGCTATAACTACTACTTTCTGAACTTAATATCAACTACTTTAATACTATAATTATATTATTACTTAAGCCTCTTATTATCTTAATAGATAACTAGAAGGCTATTATACTAGCTAGAAATCTAAAATATTATACTCAGACTAAATATATTAATGTTAAGTTTTATTTCATACGGAAGCAACTAGTATCTAATAACATTAATCTAGTCTATATAATTATTATAGAGTAAATAGTAAACAGTTTTACCAAGTTATTAGATAAAACAGCGTTCTCATGGTTTAAGGATCTTATTGGAATAAGAAACTAAGTATAACTAGTTTAGTAATATATACTTTATACATGTTTTTTTTAAATAATTTTATATTAGCCCTCCTACGGGTCCTCGGGCCCGGGGGGTGTTAGATAACTAATCAAGTCATCTGATCCTCAGCCCCTTAGCTAGGATCCATAGCCTCACTTAATCAAGAACATCAAGGCTTCTCATCCAACAAATACTATTTAAAGTATTAAGACACTTCTCTAGACCTTGATATCTATATTTATTATATATAAGTTAGAAAATTTCTTATATTAAAACACAAGGTAAATAAACCTATAAATTTTTATAAATATATAAAATATAAGTATTAAAATCAGAAACTATATATTACTTTTTTATAAAAAAAATATTTTTATTATTAAAATAATAAGATAGTATAGCTTTAATATTAAATTATAAAACTTCTAGAAGGTAACGTGCACGAGAATTTTCTTTATAAATATAATATAAATAGTTCTTAAATTTATTAGAAAATAGAATAGTTGAACTTATATATATAATAATATCTATATAATATATATAACTACCAAATATAGAAGAACTGGAAGACGCGGAAATATTAATATTATATATAAAAAAAAATATATGTTACTATCTAGATTAATATTATATTTAAAAATATAATTATCAGATAGTAAATAAGATAATATATTAATAATAATATTTATTTTACCTAGATAATATATAACATGTAATTTAAATTATTATATATAATAAGATACACATACAAGGCGAAGGTTTAGTTTATTAATAAAAATAATATTTAAAGATGGTTGTACAGTAATATTAATTATAGATTAATAATTTATATAAATAACAATAAGCATAGTAATTGTGACAGCATTCCGTTAGGTAAAGGTCCCAGGTCACATGACCCTACCCTACCTTCCTGGCCAGCCGCTGCTCCCACGCGCCTTCCTCACCTATATGTCAGATAATATTATATAACTACGCCTGCGGGCCTCCCGTTTCAGATCATTAACTTACTTTCACTTCATATTCTGACTACTATAAAGATAGTAATATGTTTACGGGCTGATCCTAGACCTCCTATATTCATTTAATAATACTATCATTATCTTGTTTTCTATATCTATCTATTTATTTTTCTGTTTATTATCCTCACTAATTTCAGGTTTTTAAAAACCTCAGTGTCACGCTATCTTCTAATATATATTTCTTATATTCTATGTTATCTTCTAGTTATTAATTTTATTCTATATCTTATATTCTACATCATCCTGTGTTTTCAAGATATTAAGATTTATTAAGATCCTGTAGTTTATATTTCTTATATTATTATATTCATCTTCCTATATTAAAATTATTATTTCTTATATTAAAATTATCACTTTTTATATGTTAAGAATGAGAGTTTTAAATATTATTAAAATATAATCTCCGCATTACTAAACTAGTTTATTAGATTATTTTATTTTATGTTTTTTTAAACTTTCCTTACACTGCTTATTTTAACTAAAACATATTATATTATGTTGATTTTTTTATTATTAAGTTATATATTAAAGAATCTACTTCTACAAGTTTCTGCCCTTATTTTCTAGATTAAGAGATTAATAGAAGTGTTCTTAGTAAAACTATTAAAAGATTTTTATATTTATTTAATTTTATTATTTAATCTATTGGATATTAATAATAGATTTTTATATATCTAGTAAATATATTACTAAACCCTCAGCATCCACTTAACTAATCAAGATTTATATTAAAATTACAAAGTTTTAGTATTTTTATTACTACTTTAGATTCTGTAGATCTATTATTTATCTTTCCTACTACTACTATTTTATTCTTTAATAAATAAATATTTTCTAATAAATAAATACTTGTTTCTAGTACTTTCTAGTTACTTTAAACTATAATAATATTTAAATTAACTACTCTAGAAGAAATAACAGTTCAATAATAATTAGTTATTATTTATATAATAAAGATTTTTTAATCTACTCATTTCCCTTAATCTTACTATCTTATATTTATTTTATTTATTTTATACTCTATTCCTTCACCTGAATCTATATCAAGCTAAGTATTATATAATATAAAAAAATTTTTATCTTTTAAATAATTTTTTTTACTTATAAATACTATCATGTTATTTAACATTTTAATTGGATAGATTAATCATCTATCAAATAAACTATCTATATGTGATATTATAAATATTATCTAGAATATATAATAATATTTTAATATCTTTAAAGATTAATTAATTATATTTTTAATTAATATATAAATAGTTTCTTAGACTTTATAATCTTCTAATCCTCTAGTCTAAATAAATAATTAATATAATAATAATAATA
Organism: Aspergillus sclerotiicarbonarius CBS 121057; assembly: GCA_003184635.1. Classification (NCBI taxonomy): domain Eukaryota; kingdom Fungi; phylum Ascomycota; class Eurotiomycetes; order Eurotiales; family Aspergillaceae; genus Aspergillus; species Aspergillus sclerotiicarbonarius. Next base: position 56,002 of record KZ826368.1, on the reverse strand, counting down.
CTGCCACTAATAATTCTTCTAGATATTAGAAGACTAATAAAATTAGATACTTTTAATTAAATATAAAAAATAATATTACTATAAAATAGATTAATAATTTAATTTATTATAAAGATATAAATACTTTTCTGGATTACATGCGTGATATTATTTTATATAAAAATAAAGTTTTAATTAAGATTAATATTATAATTTATTTTTACAGTGTAGTCATGTCTTGGTATAACTTTAAATTATTAAATCTTAAATATTATTTAATTAAAGAATTAGTTTTCTTGGAAAAAGGCATATTTCATAAATTAATTAAATAATTTAAACTAAATCTTATAATTATTTTAAATAAATTTAATATTATGATATATATCTTTACTAATATTTAACCTTAGTATCCCGTCTAAGTATTCATATAAAAAATTATTTATTTAATTTATATTATTAATATGGATATTATCTTCCACTAAATTATATCTATATAAAATTATCTTAATTTATATTTTTAATAATATATATCTTAGCTTATTAAGGATAACAAGCTTAGCCCTTTTCTTAAACTATTTATTTAAAAATTATTTATATAATAGAACCTAGCTAATACCAACACTACTCATTATGTTTAATAGAATACTAGTACTAGTTAGTACAGTTAGTATAACAGATAATATTATAATAATAATAATAATAGCTATTATAATAGTAATTAAAAATATTTTTACTATGATTCCGGAAATAATTATTTCCAAAAAGATAATTATTATAATAATTAGAATACTAACTAGAATCCTGGTAAATATAAAAATCAAAATTTTAATAAACTATAAGACTAACAGTCATTCCCATAAAATCTATAAAATCAGAATAACTAACTATAATATAATTAATAATATTCTTATAATACTACTATCTTCTAATCTAATACCGCCGTGAATTATAGTAACTAGTAATAACAAAGTAACAATAATTAAAATAACTAATATTATAGTTAATAAAATCATGGTTAGTAAGATTAGATTATTTATTAACTATAAAACTAAGGCATGTATAATAATCAGAATAATAACTAATATAATATTAAAATATATATTATTATTATTAGTAATATTTTTTTTCATAAAAATCAAGATTAGCAGCTATTAATATTATATAATAAATTTTTCATAAACAAGCTAGATTATTATAATATATCTTATGATTCTAGCGTCTACTATAATGAATAATCTTTTAAAAGTTAAGAACCTGATATTAAATACTTTAATTTATCTAATAATATATATTACGCGGATTAGTTATTTAATTAATATAATAATAAATCTTATATATTTAATACAGAGATTAATCTTTTAGATAATATTAATTCTTTTATTATTTTTATTTATAATCATCTTTTTACTTTTGAGCATGAGTATTTTTTTATAAGTTTTTTTATTAATAATTCTAGTAGTACTCTAGATGTTATCATTATTTATTTTATTTATTATAAAGATTATTTATCTAATAATAAATTATATAAATATTTATTTTATTTATTATAAAGATTTTTTATCTAATAATAAATTATATAAATATTTATTTTATTATATGTTTATTAACTTACATAAATCTATTATAGTACTTGAAGATATTTATACTATTAAATTAATAATTTAATCTTCTATTATTCAACCTACTGATATTTAGATTATGAAATCTAAATATACTAATATAAATTTTCCTATTAGTTTATATTCCTGGTGTGTAATTATTATAAATATTAAATTAAATAATATTTTTTTTTATTACCAGATATGCCTTGATACTGGTTATTTATTAAATATTATTAATATAGGATTTACTAAAAGCATTTCTAACATCAATATATATACTATTAAATATTCTATTAATGTGACTAGCATCGGATCTAAATATTTATTTAATAAATATACTTTATTTAATATTTACTTTCTATTTTCTATTTCAGTGAACTAAATGTATGGCTATACTAAAATTAAGATTACTATTTATCTAATTAATAACATAAAGCCTAACTTGTTTATTAATATAAATATTATTAATTATAAAAGTATAGTTACTAATCTAGATAATTAGATTATTATTATTTAAGTATACTAAGACTTTATTTTTATTATAGATTACAAGCTAAAGATTAATTATATATTATTTATTCTAGTATATATAAGTTAATATGTTCTTATATTTTTTTATTCACGTGGTAAAATATCTGTTAAGATTAAATTTATATTTTTAAATAAAAATCTTATTTTTAAATTAATTATATTTAATATTTTTTATTTTATATATTACGCATACCTTGTAAATACTAATTTTTTCTTTATTAAAGTTACTAATAATATTTCTAATACTATTATAGTAGCTAGACATGCTTGCTTAGATGAAGTTTCTAATTTTAACTATATTATTATATATTAAGTTAGTATTAAAACTACTAAATTAACTAGACTACTAGTATAGCTATATTTACTTATATCTAACTTACTAAGTACCATGGTGTATAAATTATTAAATATTATAATATAAAAATTAGCTATTTTTAAAAATTATCTGTTAATTAATGAACATAATCTATTTATAAATAATATAATTACTATCTTGTTAAGTATTATTATATATAACAAGAATCCTGTAATTATATAATATATATATTAACTTATTAAATATTTTAATATATAAATAAATCTTAATATTTTTAATATTAATATTACCAACATACCAGAATATGAATGGATGGAGATTTTTATAAAAAATAAATAGAAATAATATATTTTAAAGTTATGTGTTTACCATGTTAGTTAATATAATTATAATATTATTAATAAAATATTTATTCTATTATATAAGTAAGATAAGATAAAATATATTATTAATTATATCTCTACTAGCTACTCTGTATTTATTATATAATATAATATTCATAAATTTAATAAATTTATATTAAAAAATTATATTATAATAAATCTACATGGCGTTAATAAGGAAACTGAACTTAATATCTATTCTATATTAATAATTAATAATATTATTATACTACTAAAATATTATTTTTATATTTTTATACTTGATACTTATTAAATATTCTACTAATAATCTATTTATTATAATTATTATTGTTACCTGACCGTGATTAGCTACTGTAATCAAAAAATATTTAATATTACTATTATAAACTATATTAACTCTATTTCTTTCATTTAATATTAAATAAATCTTTATCTAAAAAACCTCCGTGCATTTTATTATATATATATAAATAATATAGTTATTATATCACATATTTTAAATAAATATATTTATTATCTGGAATAGTTATTTACTAAACTTAATAATATCAATATTAAGATAATATTAAAAAAAGTATTTATTATTTTTCTATCTATTTACCTACTCAGTTAGCATATTAATATATTAGATTTATATACTCTTAAAAATAAATTTTATATTATATAATCTTTAAAATTTCTACAGACTCTTAAAAACCTTGAGCACTATATTAATCTAACTAGATAATTTTATAATTATATTAATTACTATACTAAAAAGGTCAGTCTATTATAATAATAAAAGACTATATTATTAAAGAATATTTCTAAGAACAACTCTCTAGCTTATATTAAAAATAAATATATTACTATTATATTATATAATAATCCTACAAATATTAAATATTAAGTTTTTAATATTTTTTAAATTAATTTTACTAATGAGTTATTTCTTACTTATTTTAATTATTTATTTTAACTTTATATTAATATAAACGCATTCTATAAAGAATATAGAGTTATACTATATCATATTTCTAATTATACTAATCTTACTACTCTACTTATTCGTATATCTATATATCTTATATTATTTTTTAGCTACACTCTCATACCTACTAAATAGTACTATTAGTCTATAAAACTTGAAATATCATGTCTAGTCTAGATACTATATAAAATATATTATTTAATTAAATATATTATTATACCTATTATTATCTACATAAACCATTAATCTATAATTAATATTACCATGTAACCATTCCTAAATATTATTTTTACTAATAAACTAAATCTTTGCCTAGTGTATATATCTTATTATATATAATAATTTAAATTATATATTATTTATTATCTAGACAAGATAAATATTATTACTAATATCTTATCTTATTTATCTATATCTAATAATCATGTTTTAAAATATAATATTAATCTAAATAATAATACATATTTTCTTTTTTATATATATTATATGGGTGTTACTACGTATATAGATTCAACTATTTTATTTTTTAATAAATTTAAGAACCATTTATATTATACTTATAAAAAAAATCCTCATGCATATTACCTTCTAGAAGTCTTATAATCTAATATTAAAAGTATATTATTTTATTATTTTAATAATAAGAATATTCTTTATATAAAAAAGTAATATATAGCTTCTAACTCTAATACTTATATTTTATATATTTATAAAAACTTATAAATTTATTTATTTTATATTTTAATACAGGAAGTTTTCTAATTTATACATAATAAATATAGATATTAAGATCTAAATAAATATTTTAATATATTAAATAGTATCACTATCCATGAAAAATATAAGATACTATATAATTATATGATATATTATTTTATATATTTATTAAACAAGCCATGAAGATATATACTTTATAGATAATTATAATTAATCTTTATATTTTCTAAACTGTTCTATACTATTATACTAGATTTTATTATTACTTTTCTTTCTACTAATAATCAAGATCAAATCTTTATAATTATTAATAAATTTAGTAAGTATATTAGCTTAATTCCTAGATTATTTATATAATCTATTATTTATTAGAATACTAAACTTCTTATTTACTTACAAGATTATAATTAGAATCTACCACGCATATTTATTTCTAATCATGATATTTATTTTATAAATATAATATAAAAAGATATCTTTTCTAAATTTAATATTATATAATACTATTTAATAATATACCACTCTTAGACTGATAATCAAACTAAATATATAATTTAGATTATTAAGATTATACTACGCTATGTAATTACTTAAGATTTATCATAGATATCATAACTTCTAATTATTATAAATATCTTAAACATATTACTAAGTATATTTATAAAATAAATATCATTTTACTTATTATTTAATATAAAACTTCATCAATTCTAGTATCTATTTAAGATATTATTATTCTAAGATTACATTAGTCTTTATTTAAATATTAAAAAAGTTATAAAATTTGTTTCCATACGCATGAAACACTATTTTAATAAATATTATTAATTTATATCATTCCAACCTAATAATTAAATATTAATATATTTATATAAAAACTATTTTTTACTTATCGCTAAAGCCCTCAGACATAAACTTTTTTAATAGTATAGTAGTCTATATACTATTCTTTAACATGTCAATCATCATGCATATTATCTTAATTTTTTAAAAATATAAAAAATATATAATATCTTATTCCTTACCTAACTTGAATTTTATTTCTATATTAAAAATTCTATTAATATTATAAATCTTTTTTTTATTTATAATGGTGATACTTCCTACACGGAAGATTATTTTACTAACTTTCTGGATAATAAGATTACTAATTATAATAATTCTATAATACCTAATTTTAATTTATTTTAATATAGATTTACTAAGCCTGGTCCCATACACATTAATTATTAGAAAATTAATTATATTATTAATAAACATCAAACTTGTTGTAATTATGGACTATATTATATTTAATATTTAATCTACTACTTAGAATATAGTCCTAATCATAACACCTAGATTTATAAAGAAAATATAAATATTACTAATTTTATTTATAAATATAAACACAGCACTATTTTTAATCTTAATGTTTAATATCTTGTCTATTATCTATTTATTTATTATTTATTAGTATACCTGTTTATATACATTCTCTCTTACTAATTTATATGTAACGAGGATATTATCTTTTTTTATTTAAAAAAATATATAACAGTATTCTGTTAAATAAAGGTTTTAGATTATATAATCCTATCCTATCTTTCTAGCTAGCTACTATTCCCGCGTGCCTTCCTCACTTGTACGTCAGATAGTATTATATAGCTACGCCTGCGGGCCCCCCGCTTCAGATCATCAACTTACTTCCACTTCATATTCTGACCGCTACAGTAATATATTTAATTAAATAATATATTTTATAAAGTACTTACACTAAACAAGATATTTCTAATTTAGTAGGCTAGTATTATTATTTTATAAATATAAGAGTATAACTAAGAAATAATATAAAATATATAAATATACAAGCTGGTGGAGTAGTAAGATTATATTTATATTTATAAATAATATAATATAATATAACTCCATGACCTTTACATGAAGTATGTATATTAATATAGAATTAAAGTAGATAATCAAAGTGAGTAAAAAATAATATATTAATAAAATTAATCTAAAAAATATTAAAAGTCCGATATTTAATATTTATAAGATTATTATATAATATAATAGTAATATACTTGTTTCTAGCGTGCGTATATACAGGAATAAAAAAGTTATTTTTAAAAATATTTTTTAGAAGTATAGTCTTTTAAAATTATAAAAAAATAATTTTTTTAATATAATAGTTAATATAATTATAAAATTAATTAATTAAATTAATGTAATGTTTAAAGTCCTTGAATATTTATAAAAATTTCAAAGACTAAATAATATATAATTTATTTTTAAATATGTATAAATCTAAGACATTAATATATTAATTAAATAAATAGATTAAGGAAAAGATAATAAATACTTTTTTTAATATTATCTTGATATTTATATTTTTGAGTTTGGTGAATAATTATTTTAAATAATTAATATACTTATTTAATATACACGAGGTAATGACCATGTCATTAATATATATATAATAAAAAATTTAAAGATTTTTCAAATAAAGGTCTATCTAATATTAAATAAAAGGAATAGAGTTAATATAATTTATAATAATATTATTAAATATTTTCTAACCACGGTGGCTGATCACGGTAAAGTAATAATAATAATTAGAATAAATAAGTTACTAATAAAATATCTAACAAGTATTAAATATAAAAATATAAAAATAATATTTTAATAATATAATAATATTATTAATTATAAATATAAAATAAATATTAGATTTAATTTTCTTATTAGCTCCACGTACATCTATTATAATATAATCTTTTAATATAAATCTATTAGATATATGAATATCACACTATATAATAAATATAAAATAACTAGTGGAGATATAATTAATAATATATTTTATTTTATCTTACTTATATAATAGAATAAATATTTTATTAATAATATTATAATTATATTAGTTAACATGGTAGACATATAGCTTTAAAATATATTATTTTTATCTATTTTTTATAAAGATTTCTATTTATTCATGTTTTAGTATATTGGTAATACTAATATTAAAAATATCAAGATTTATTTATATATTAAAGTATTTAATAAATTTATATATATATTACATAACCACAGGATCCTTACTATATATAATAATACTTAGCAGGATAGTGGTTATATTATTTATAAGTAGATTATATTTGTTAATTAATAGATGATTTTTAGAAGTGGATGATTTATATACTATAATACTTAGTAAATTAAAAATAAGTAAGTATAGCTACACTAGTAATTTAATTAATTTAATAATTTTAATACTGACTTAGTATATAATAATATAATTAGAATTAGAAACTTTGCCTAAGTAAATATATCTAGCTACTATAATAGTATTAGAAAAGTTATTAGTAACTTTAATAAAAAAAAAGTTAATATTTATAAAATATATATAATATATAAAACAGGGAGTATTAAATATAATAAATTTAAAAATAAAATCTCTATTTAGAAGTGTAAGCTTAATCTTAATAAAAATTTTATTATATAAATAAATAAGTATAAGAACACATTAACTTGTATAAATAAAAATAAAAAATATATAATTAATCTTTAGCTTATAATCTATAATAAAAGTGAAGTCTTAACATACTTAAATAATAATAATCTAATTATCTGGATTAGTAACTATATTTTTATAATTAATAATATCTATATTAATAAATAAATTAGATTTCATATTATTAACTAGATAAATAATAATCTTAATTTTAGTATAACCACGCGTTTGGTTCACTGAAATAGAAGATAAGAAGTAAATATTAAATTAAATATATTTATTAGATAAATACTTAGATCCGATACTAGTCATATTGATAAAATATTCAGTAGTATGTATATTAATATTAAGAATACTTTTAGTAAAGCTTGTATTAATAATATTTAATAAATAACTAGTATTAAAGCATATCTAGTAGTAAAAAAAAGTATTATTTAATTTAATATTTATAATAATTACATACTAGAAATATAAACTAATAAAAAAATTTATATTAATATAATTAGATTCCACGATGCGAACATTAGTAGATTAAATAATAAAAGATTAAACTATTAATTTAATAATATAAGCATCTTCAAGTGCCGTAGTAGATTTATATAAATTAATAAATATATAATAAAATAAATACTTATATAATTTATTCTTAGATAGAAAGCTTTAATAATAACCAAAATAAGTAATAATAATATTATTATTAAAAAGATTTATAGAAAGATACTCATGCTTAAAAGCAGAAAAATAATTATAAGTAAAAATAATAGAAAAATTAATATTATTTAAAAAATTAATCTCTGTATTAAATATATAAGATTTATTATTATTATATTAATTAAATAACTACTCTGCGTAACATATATTATCAGATAAATCAAAGTATCTGATATTAAAATTAAAATCTTAATTATTAAAAGATTATTCACTATAATAAGCGCTAGAATTATAAGATATATTATAATAATCTAGCTTATTTATTTAACTAAATAGCTTATTATATAATATTAGAGGCTGCTAATCTTGATTCTTATAAAAAAGAATATTACTAGTAATAACAGTATATACTTTAATATTATATTAATTATTATTCTGATTATTATACATGCCTTGGTTTTATAATTAATAATTAATTTATTTTTACTAATTATATTAATTATAATATTTGTTATTTTAATTATTATTACCATGTTATTGGTTGGTGTAGTTCATAGTATTAAATTAAAAAATAATAATATTATAAAAATATTACTAATTATATTATAATTAGTTATTCCGATCTTACAGATTTTAAAACAACTGTTAGTTTTATTAATCTTATAATTTATTAAAGTTTTGATTCTGTCTGTATCTACTAGAATTCTAGTTAGTATTTTAATTATTATAATAATTATTTTCTTGGAAATGATTATTCCCGGAATTATAATAAGAATATTTTTAATTACTATTATAATAGCTATTACTATTATTATTATAATACTATCTGTTATACTAATTATTAAACTAACTAGTATTATATTGAGCACGATAAGTAGTATTAGTATTAACTAAGTTTTATTATATAAATAACTTTTGAACAAGTAATTCAAGAAAAAGACTAAGTTTATTATCTTTAATAAGCTAAGATATATATTACTAAAGATATAAATTAAAATAATTCTATATAAATATAGTTTAGTGGAAGGTTATTTCCATATTAATAATATAAATCAGGCAGATAATCTTTTATATAAATATTTAAATAAGATACTAAGTTTAAATATTAATAAAGATATATATTATAATATTAAGTTCATTTAAAGTAATTACAGAATTTAATTTAAATTATTTAATTAATTTATAAAATATATCTTCTTCTAAGAAAGCTAATTCCCTGATTAAGTAATGCTTAAGATCTAATAGTTTAAAATTATATTAAAATATAGCTATACTACAGAAGCATGTTATAATATTAATCTTAATTAATATTTTATTTTTATATAAAATAATATTATACATGTGATCTAGAAAGTTGTTTATATCTTTATAATAAATTAAATTATTAATTTATTTTATAGTAACATTATTCTTTATATCTAGCTAGAAATATTTGATTTTATTAGTTTTCTAATACCTGGAAGAATTGTTGGTTGTAATATTATTATATTAATTATTTATCTAGACTAGAAGATTAGGAGATTATAAAATCTAAGAAATTATTTATATATTAATTAATAATATAATTAGTTAGTTTTTAAAGATATTAAAATATTATTATATATTTTAGATAACATTTATAATATTATATATAGATAATTTGTTTAATACATAACTAGTCTATCTAGTCAAGATATTAGATAATATGGTAGTATCTGTTGAAAAGGGCTAAGCCCAGTCAGCTATTCGGAACTGGAACATTATATGTTCCGGCCTGTCTAGTTCTAAGACTACACTGGAAGGAGCTGATGGAATAGAAACTTTTTAAAAAGATTCTCTATGAGAGATATAAAAGAGTAATAATAAGATAATTAAAAAAAAATAAATAGCTAGATTCTATCCATATTAAATAGTCTTTTTTTTTAGTAAATTAATTTTTTTAAACTAGATTTTATATCTAATTTATTACAGTTTCTTAATTTTTTATAATTTTAATTTGTTTTTCTTTTCATTGTAATATTAGAATAAAGATAATAGCTAGAAATAGTAAAAAATTAATAATTAATATATTAAATAATTATAAAAATCTATTCTAGGATAAGTTTATTAATTAATTAGTAAAATAAGTCTAAGAGTTATTAATATAAAATATAAAGATATAATATATTATTATGTAATAGAATAGTATAATTAATAATAAGATTAGAGCTAGTCTTAAATATGTTAAAAAATTTATTAATAATCAAATTATATTTTTTTAAATATTTTTATTAATATTTTATATACTTTATCTAGCCCCCTCTAAAGAATCTAGAAATATAAAAAAATCTAAACTTTTTATTCTTATATTTTTTAATAAAAAGAATAAAAATAAGTTTCTAGAATAACTTAATAATATCTAAATAAAAATTAAGATTAACTAGAAATTTATTAATAATCTAAATAATTAAGTTTAATATATTTTTTTATTTTTTAATAAAGAAATTAAAATAAAGATTAATTTATAAATTAATATTATATATAAAATCACGGAGTTAACAGCTAATATTATTATTAATTATCTTAAACTTATCTATAAGGACTCTATCTAGAAAAAGAAAATAAGTAATAAATTATTTACTTTTAAATAGAGAATTTATATAATTAATAATCTTATTATAGAGATTAACAGTTTACTAATTAAAACTAGAAATTATGGTTAGAATAATTTTAATAAAAAAATTTATTATATTAAATTCTCAATGATAATATCCACTAGTAGATAATAAATATAAAATAAAAACTAGATTTTAAAAGCTTCTACCGCCAGGTAAAACTAGTAATAGATAAATTAATAAAAATAAATAAATTTTTAAAAAATTAATTAGAATATATTAATATTTAAATTAGAGATAAAACTAAAAAATAAATTTTTAATAATAAGTACTAGATCTACCCATTAAATTAAATAAATATTAAAAAAAAGATAGCAAAGTGCTAGAAATTTAAGTTTTATTTATATTATAAATTTTTTAAATATTATATTATTAGCTATTTTAATCTACCTGTATAATATTTTTAAATATTTTAAAAAATTATTAGAAAAAAAATATTTTAAATTATATTAAAAAATAATTTTATAAAAAATATTATTTAAATTTGAAAAATCTAATAATCCTAGATAACTCCAACTATCTAAATTCTAGAAAATATTTAATTTTTCTAGATTATTATCTAGAAAAGTACATACTAGTTAATACTAATTATAAAAAATTTAAAAAAAAAGTTTAAGATTTTAAAACTTATTAGATTTTTTTTATATTAACATTAGTTAATAAAATCTATTACATAAAAATTTTTATAAATACTAGTTATTTTCTGTATAGAATGATTAGTAAGAATTTTATAATTAAATATAAATTAAAATATATATTAATCAAGTCTTGAAATATTAAAAGATTTAAAAAAGGATTAGCTTATATAATTAAATTAATTATAATATTTCTAGATATTAATAAAAATTTATAAAGAAATATATATTTTTATTTTCTACCACAGATCTACAAATATAATATTATATTAGAATTACTATAAATAAAATACTAGAATATAATAATCTAGATTAAGAATTTTATACTAGATATTTAAAATACAAGAGTAAGAATATATTATAAATAAAAATAAGATTATAATCTTTTTTCTTAATATATCTTAACCAACGCGTGGTGTATCTAGAAGAATTAAAAAAAAAAATTAATAAAATTTTTCTCTATTAATCTTATTAATATTAATAAAGTATTTTATAAACTTAACTAGCCAAAGAACCCCGCGGATATAGAAAAGAAATTATTAAAATATTATTAAAATTATTTAAATATTTTTAATAAAATAATAATAAATATTTTATTTTTATATTACTCAGGAGTAGACCACGCTATTAATTTTATAAAAAATATAAAAAATAAAAAATAAAAGATATTCTAGAGATCTCTATACTAGATAAATTATTTAGAGTTTTTAATATTATAAAAAATTCTGATTGACCTGCTAGAAAAAGATTTTATTTAAATAAATAATTTTTTAATAGCTATTCCTATTCTATTTATTTTAAAACCTGGTAGGGGCCTATAATTTTATATAAATTATTAAATTTTTAATTAAATAATAATAAAGAACTATTATTCTTTATTATTAATTTAAAAAATCTTTTAATATATTTTTCAGATTTGTTTTTTTACTAAACTTAATATAATTCAGATCTTCTATCACATTTAAATTAAAAAAAAGGATAAATAGAAAATAATATTCTAGATTTATTTTAGATTTTTTAAATAATTAATTATTTTTTTTAAATTTATTAATTATTCTAGTATCTTTTAATAGTATATTAACTAGATATTATAAAAATTTTTAAATAAATTCTACTTTATTTATATTAATAATATTCTTATTTTTATAGATAGAAGCCTGTTGTAATATTATTTTTAGATTTTAAAGATTCTAGAATAATTATATAAAGTAAAACTATAAATAAATATTAAAAAATATAAGTTTAAAATAACTTCTATTAAATATTTTAGATTTATTATTAAAATAAAAAAGAAGATTAGAATGGATTTTATTAAAATCTAGATTTTATAAAACTAGAAAGCCCTGAAAAATATTTAAAAAGTTAAGATTTTTTTAAGATTTACTAATTTTTATTAATAATTTCTTAGAGACTAGAAAATTTATTTAAAATCTTTAATTAGATTTATATAAAAAAATATAAGATTTAAATAGATTCTAGAGATTCAAAAGATTTTTAAAATCTTTAAAAAGATTTTTATTATTATCCTGGTTTTAGTGTACTGGAACTTTAAATAAAAAATATTAATTAAAATTAACTTTTTTAATTAGTATACTAAGAGAGTATTATTTTAATAAAATAATTAAAATATTTTATACTCTATAGTTTATTTCTTTAAAAGAAATCTTTTTATTAAATATAATTATTAAATCTATGATAAGAAGCTGCTTACTATTATTTAAATATTATAAAAATAATAATCTAAATTAATTATTTTTTTCTATTTTAAGATTTTTAATAATTATTAAAATTTTAAATATTTTATAATCTAGTATTAATTTACTAAGTAGTAAATATATTAGATATTTTTTTTAAATTATTTTAATTTTCTTATTAATTATTACCTGGGAAGAATAAATACTAGATTAAATATTTTATTAAAAAAATTTTAAGATATATTAAATAAAAAAAATAAATATATTATTAATTAAAAGATTTAATTATTTAGTCTTATTTAAAAAGATTTATTTAAAGGATATATTTATTTAATATTTATAGAAAAAATATCCAAGAAATTAATTTTAAATAAATTCTAGATTTAAATAAAAAATACTAATAAGAATTTTAAAGAGTATTAGAAGATTATAATAAAATATAAATCTAAATTTTTAAAAAAACTAAAACTTAAAGTCTCTATTACTAAATATTAATTAGATTTAAACGAGTGTCTACTATTCTAGAAATAAATCTAAATCTTTAATTCTAAATTTTTATAAGTTTAGATTATTTAAAAAATCTATAATAGCGTGATTACTAGATATCTAGAAAAAAACTAGATATATAAGATTATTATTTATTATTATTATTAATTTAATATAAGTAATAATATTTACTGATTCTATTATAATTATAATAATTATTAGATTAACCAGATTTAGTAAGATTATAAGTAAAGTTTTTTAAAACTATTACTAGTTTTTAACTATTTATAGTAAAATATTATTATTAACTTTTTAATAGACTTTCTAGAGTCTGAGGACTATAAAAATATTATAATTATTATTAATTAATTAATAAAAAAAATTATTATTAAAATAGTACTAAGCATGAAAGTAAAAGATTTTATAATAATATTTATTTAAATATTTTATAATTATTATAAAATATTATAATCTATAGTCTCTAACTAAGGATCATAATTCGTGAGTAAATTATAAAAAATCTAATATAATATTTTAAATATTAAAAAATATTTTTCTATTATTTATTATCCTGAAATAGACGGTGCTATTAAATAAAAAATTATAATAATTAAAAATTTTCTAAAATAATTTATTAATTAGTAATAAAATAATTAAAAAAAATTATTACTACTAGTATAACTAGTTCTGAATAACTAGAATTTAATATTAATTAAAATAAATCTTTTTTTTTAATATAAGTTTTACATCAAGTCTCTTGACCTAGATATTAAAATTAATTTTCTAGAAAATCATTAAGTAAAAAATCTATAAAAATAGATTAAAATAATTTTAAAAAAATTTTAAAAAGCTTAAGATATTACTAATTTAATAATAATCTTAATTTAAAAAGTTTAAAAAAAATATATTAATTATTATTAAAATCTTATTTTTTATTACTAACTATAGGAGAAGATCTAATTTAATTTAAAAAATATATTTACCAGCTAACTAAGTAAGAAATTAAATTAATAAAATATAAAATTTATTATATTTAAAATTATAAATATTTATATTTATACATTAAACACACCTGGAAAAATCTATTTAATTTTTTATATAAATCTATTCTATTTAATTACTACTAATCTTTTATTATTTTAAAAACTAACAGATTAGTAGCCAGACATAGTTACTATAAATAATAATATTAAAAAATATACTATTAAGAAAATTATTAACGAAAATAATATTTCTAAAGGAAAGTATTATTATGAGAAAATATTCTTAATTAAATAAATAGAGTTTAATATTCTAATATAAGAATTTATATAATATTTCTATAATATAAAGATTTATAAAGAATAGAGAATATTTTATTCTTATAATCTTTTTTATTTTTTTTAAAATTTTATTATATAATTCCGCGCACGATCACGCTGTTTAAAGAAAAGAGATAATTAAAAAAAACTAAATCTAATTAATTATTTAAAACTAGAATATTATATATTTTAATTTATCTAGTTTTATAATTATACTAGAAGAAGCTGATGGAATAAAAACTTTTTAAAAAGACTTTTTATAAAAGATATAAAAAAGTAATAATAGGATAATTAAAGAGAAAAAATAAATAGCTGGATCCTACCCGTACTAAATAATCTTTTTTCTTTAGTAAATTGATTCTTTTTGAACTAGGCTTTACGTCTGACCCATTACAGCTTCTTAGCCCTTCACATCTGTAAATAAAAAAAATAATATAAAAATATATTTAAAAGATAAAAGATTCTTTACATTACACAGTACTTGGCTTGACGTAGTAATATCTAATAAAATAGAGAAGATAAATATAAGACAATAAAATTAAAAAAATAAATAAATTAAAAAGTCTTTACCATATAAATAATAACTAATTATTAGACTATTATTCCTTCTAGAGTAGCTAATTTAGATGCTATTATAATCTAAAATAATTAGAAAATATTAGAAACAAGTATTTACTTACTAGAAAAGATAATAAAAAAAATAAATAATAAATTTATAAAATCTAGAATAGTAATAGTAGAAACACTAAAATTTTATAATTTTAATATAGAAATAGATTTTAATATAAAAATAGATCTTAATCATCTAAGTAGATGCTGAGAGTCCAGTAAAATATTTATTAAATATATAAAAACCCACTATTAATATCTAATAAATTGAGTAATAGAATTAGATAAATATAAGAATTCTTTAACTATTTTATGAAAAATACTTTTGTCAATCTCTTAATCCAGAGAATAAAAGTAAAAGTTTATAGAAGTAAGTTCTTTAACATATAATTCAATAATAAGAAAATCAACGTGATAAAAAATATCTTAATTAAAATAAATAATATAAAGAGAGTCTGAAAGAACATAAAATAACATAATTTAATAAATTAATTTAGTAACGCGGAAATCATGTTTTAATAATATTTAAAACTCTTATTTTTAATACATAAGAAATAATACTTTCAGCATAGAAAATAATAATTTTAATACAGGAAGATACAGAACACAAGATACAAGATAAAACTAATAACTAGAAAATAATATAGGATATAAAAAGCATACATTAGAAAACAGTATTATTTAATAATACTAAGACTTTCAGAAACCTGAAATCAATAAAAATAATAAATAGGAAAATAGATACATGGAAACAAACTTGATGATAATATTATTAAATAAATAGTAAAAGAGGTCTAGGATTAGTTTATGAATATACTACCATTTTTATAGCAGTTAAAATATGAAGTGGGAGTAAGTTACTCAGTTAAAGTAGAAGGCCCGCGGGTGTAGCTATATGCTGGCTATTATATATAGATGAGGAAGGCGCGCGGAGGCGGCGGCCAGTGGAAGGCGGGGTAGGGTCATGTGACCTGGGAACCTCTGTCTAACGGCCGTACGTACAGATAGCCGTCATAATAATCTTTTGTTATTATAATAGACCAATCTTTTTAATATAATAATTAATATAGTTATAAAATTATTTAAGTAAATTAATATAATATTTAAAGTTCTTGAGAGTCTGTAAGAACTTTAAAAATTATATAATATAAAATTTATTTTTAAAAATATATAAATCTAATACATTAATACACTAATCAAGTAAGTGGATAAATAGAAAAATAATAAATATTTTTTTTAATATTATCTTGATATTTATATTATTAAATTTAGTAAACAGCTGTTTTAGATAATTAATATATTTATTAAAAATATATAATGTGATAACTATATTATTTATATATATATAATAAAATATATGAAGATCTTTTAGATAAAAGTCCATCTAATATTAAATAAAAGAAATAGAGTTAATATAATTTATAATAATAATATTAAATACTTTTTAACCACGGTGGCTAATCATGGTAAGATAATAATAATAATCATAATAAATAAATTATTAATAAAATATTTAACAAGTATTAAATATAAAAATATAAAAATAATATTTTAATAATATAATAATATTATTAATTACGAGTATAAAATAGATATCAGGTTTAGTTTTTTTATTAATATTATATAAATTTATTATAACATGATTTTTAAGCATGAATCTATTAGATATATAAATATTATATTATATAATAAATACAGGATAGCTAGTAGAAATATAACTAGTAATATATTTTATTTTTTCTTACTTATATAATAAAGTAAATATTTTATTAATAATATTATAATTATATTAATTAACATAGTAAACACGTGGCTTTAGAATATATTATTTTTATCTATTCTTTATAGAAATTTCTATCTATTTATGTTCTGGTATGTTAGTAATATTAATATTAGAAATATTAGAATTTATTTATATATTAAAGTATTTAATAAATTTATATATATATTATATAATCACAAGATTCTTACCATATATAATAATACTTAGTAGGGTAGTAGTTGTGTTATTTATAAATAAATTATGTTTATTAATTCAAGAATATTTCTTAAATATAAATAATTTATATATTATAATACTTGATGATTTATATGCTATGGTACTTAATAAATTAGAAATAAATAAATATAACTATACTAGTCTAACTAATTTAGTAGTTTTAATATTAACTTAATATATAATGATATAATTAGAATCAGAAACATTATTTAAATAAATATGTCTTATTATTATGATAGTATTAAAAATATTACTAATAATTTTAATAAAGGAAAAGTTAGCGTCTATACAATATATATAATATATAAGATATAAAGTATTAAATAAAATTAATTCAAAAATAAGATCTTTATTTAAAAATATAATAAAAAACTTAATTTTGATTAAAATCTTTCCACGTGAATAGATAGGCACGAGAATATATTAACTTATATATATTAAAATTAATAAAATTATTTAATTAATTTTTAATTTATAATTTATAATAAAAATAAAGTTTTAGCATGCTTAGATAGTAGTAATCTAATTATTTAAATTAGTAATTATATTTTCTTATCTAATAATATTTATATTAACAAGTAAATTGGGTTTTATATTATTAACTAAATAAATAATAATCTTAATCTTAATATAGCCATGTATTTAGTTCACTGAAATAAAAATTAAAAATTAAAAGTTAAATAAAGTATATTTATTAAATAAATATTTAGATCTGATGCTAGTCACATTAATAAAATATTTAGTAATGTGTATATAATATTAAAAATATTTTTAATAAAACTTATATTAATAATACTTAATAAATAACCAATATTAAAGTATATTTAGTAGTAAAAAGAAATATTATTTAATTTAATATTTATAGTGATTGCATGCTAGAAATATAAACTAATAAAAAAATTTATATTAGTATAATTAAATTCCATAATCCAAATATTAGTAAGTTAAATAATAGAAGATTAAATTATTAATTTAATAATATAAACATCTTCAAGTGCTATAATAAGTTTATATAAATTAATAAATATATAATAAAATAAATATTTATATAATTTATTATTAAATAAAAAATCTTCATGACAAATAAAATAAGTAATAATAATATTATTATTAGAAAGATCTATAGAGAAATATTTATATTTAAAGATAGAAAGATGATCATGAGTAAGAATAATAAAAAAATTAATCTCTGTATTAAATATATAAGATTTATTATTATATTAATTGAATAGCTAACCCGCGTAATATGTACCATTAGATAAATCAAAATATTTAATATTAGATTCTTAATTTTTAAAAGATTATTTATTATAGTAGATACTAGGATTGTAGGATATATTATAATAATCTAGTTTATTTATAAATAGCTTATTATATAATATTAGTAATTATTAATTTTAATTTTTATAAAAAAGTATATCACTAGTAATAATAATATATATTTTAATATTATATTAATTATTATTCTAATTATTATATATGTCTTAGTTTTATAACTATTAATTAGTCTAATTTTATTAATTATAATCTTATTAATTATTCTAGTTTTTATTACTTTGTTATTACTGATTACTATAATTCACAGTATTAAGTTAGAAGAAAATAGTATTATAAAAATATTATTAATTTTACTAATCTTGTGGTTTACTAAAGTTTTAATTTTATTTATATCTATTAAAATTCTAGTTGATATTTTAATTATAGTAATTATTTTTTTAGAAATGATTATTCCTAGAATCATAGTAAAAATATCTTTAGTTACTATTATAATAGCTGTTATTATTCTTATTATAATACTATTTATTATGCTGATTATTATATTAACTAGTATTAGTATTTTATTAAATATAATAAATAATATTAATATTAACTAGATTTTATTATATAAATAACTTTTAAACTAGTAATTTAAGGAAAAAACTAAACTTATTATTTTTAATAAACTAAGATATATATTATTAAAAATATAAACGCAAATAATTTTATATAGATATAATTTGGTAGAAGGTAGTATCTATATTAATAATATAAATTAGATAAATCATCTTTTATATAAATATTTAAATAGAATACTAACCTTGAATGTTAATAAAAATATATATTATAATATTAAACTTATTTAAAGTAATTATAGAATTTAGTTTAAACTATCTAGCTAGTTTATAAAATATATCTTTTTTTAAGAAAACTAATTCCTTGATTAAATAATATTTAAGATTTAATAATTTAAAATTATACTAAGACATGGCTGCATTATAAAAATAAGCTATAATATTAATCTTAATTAAAGTTTTATTTTTATATGAAGTAATATCACGTATATAATCTAGAAAAATATTTATATTTTTATAATAAATTAAATTATTAATTTATTTTATAATAATATCATTCTTTATATTGAGCTAGAAATATTTAATTTTATTAGTTTTCCAATACCCAGAAGGATTGTTAGTAGTAGTATTATTATTATTATATTAATTATTTAATTAAATTAAAAAATTAAAAGTCTAAGAAATCTAAGAAGTCTGAGAAGCTGTTTATATATTAATTAATAATATAATTAATTAGTTTTTAAAAATATTAAGATATTATTATATATTTTAAATAATGTTCATAATATGATATATAAATAGTTTATTTAATAAATAATTAGTTTATCTAGTCAAGACATTGAAGAATGATATAATAATATTTATAGATAAAGAGAATTATTTAAAAAATAAAAGATTTTTTATATTACACAGTATTTGGCTTAACATAGATTCAGATAAAAAAATAGAATATAAAATAAGTAAAATAAACATGAATTAATATAATTAAAAAAAATAAAAAAATTAAAAGATTTTTATTATATAAATAATAATTAGCTAGACTATTATTTTTTCTAGAGTAACTAATTTAGATGCTATTATAATTTAAAATAATTAAAAAATAATAGGAACTAGTATTTATTCACTAAAGAAAAAAATAATAAAAAAAATAGGTAATAAATCTATAAAATTAAAAGTAGTAGTAGAGACCCTAAAACTTTATGATTTTAATATAAATCTTAATATAGAAATAGATTTTAATCGCTTAAGTAGATACTGAGAGTCTGGTAAAGTATTTACTAGATATATAAAAATCTATTATTAATATTTAATAAATTAAATAATAGAATTAAATAAATATAAAAATTCTTTAATAATTTTACTAAAAATGCTTCTATTAATCTCTTAATCCGGAGAGTAAGAGTAAAAGTTTATAAAAATAAGTTTTTTAATGTATAACTTAATAATAAGAAAATTAATATAATATAATATATTTTAATTAAAATAAGTAATATAAAGAGAATTAGAAAAAATATAAAATAATATAATTTAATAAGCTAGTTTAATAACACGGAGATTATGTTTTAATAATATCTAAAACTTTTATTCTTAATATAAGAAAATAGTAATGATAATGTAGAAAATATAAAATATAGAATCTTAATAAATTTTAATACAGAATACAAGATATAGAATAAAACTGATAATTAAAAAATAATATAAGATACAAGAAATATGCATCAGAAGATAACATGATACTAAAACTTTTAAAAATCTAAAATTAGTGAGAATAATAAATAGGAAAACAAACAAACAAATAAATATAGATTAATAATAGTATTATTAAATAAATATAAGAGGTCTAGAATCGTCCCGTAGACATGCTACTATCTTTATAATAGAGGTGAGTAGAGGATGAATATAAAGTAAATTATTGATTTTAAGCAAGAGGCCTGGGAGCGTAGCTATATACTAGCTCTTATATATAAATGAGAAAGGCGCGCGGAAGTGGCAGCCAGCTAGGAAGGTAGGGATAGGATCATGTGACCCGGGACCGCGGACCTCTATCTAACGGAACATACAGGAACGCTGTCACACTAATATATTAAAGAATAGTATAGAGATTATTATACTATTAAAAGAATTTATATCCAAGGACTTTAATAATAGATAAAAAATAGTTTATATATAATCTAATCAGAATTTAATCACTAGATTAGAATAATATAAATTAATAATATTTATTATAGTAATATTTTATTTATATAAAAGCGAATTTCAAGGTTTTCTTAGTATCTAAACAAGGATTAATATAATCTTAAAATAATAATATCTTGAGAAAATACTATAATTGATATAATTTTATACTAAATAATAAATAAAATAGTATTTATTTAATAAAGGTATTGAATAACATATTTAAAATACTTATAATAATTAAAAATTAAAATATTTATAGTAGTCCTTATATAATAATATAATATAATATAATTTTAATAGTCCAAATCATGCGTCCTATTTAACTATTAATTTAAAAGTAATATGTAATAAAATAATAACATAAAATACTAAGTTTAGAAAATAAACCTTTTTATATTATATTAATAAAAAAGATATTATAATTAAAAATAAGTACATGTAGTAAGCCCTAGTAATAATCTTATAAATAAATAAAGAATTTAATACTATAATAAATAATAGACTATATAAATAATCCAGGAATTAAATTAATATATTTATTAAATTTATTAATAATCACAAGGGTTTGATCATGTTAATTATTAATAAAATAAATAATAATATAATTTAATATAATAGTATAAAATAGTTCAGGAAGTATAAAGATTAATTATAATTATTTATAAAATATATATTTTCATGACTTATTTAATAAGTATATAAAATAATATATTATATAATTATATAGTGTCTTGCGTCCTTCATAGAAAATAATATTATTTAATATATTAAAATATTTATTTAGACTTTAATATTTATATTTATTATATATAAGTTAAAAGACTTCTTATGCTAAAACATGGGGTAAATAAATCTATAAATCTTTATAAATATATAAAATATAAATATTAAAGTTAAAAATTATATATTATTTTTTTATATAAAAAATACTTTTATTATTAAAATAATAAAATAATGTAATTTTAGTATTAGATTATAAAGTATCTAAAAAATAATATGTATAAGAATCCTTTTCATAAATATAATATAAATAATCCTTAAATTTATTAAAAAGTAAAATAATGAAATGTGACGGCGTTCCTGTACGTTCCGTTAGGTAGAGGTCCCGGGTCACATGACCCTACCCCGCCTTCCTGGCCGGCCGCCGCTCCCACGCGCCTTACTCACCTGTACGTCAGATAGTATTATATAGCTACGCCTGCGGGCCCCCCCTCCGCTTTAAATCATTAACTTACTTCATATTCATCTTCTGCTCGCTTGCTCTAAAAATAATAATATATTTATAAGCTGATCCTAGACCTCTTGTATTTATTTAATAATATTATTATTGTTTTATTTCCTGTATTTATTTATTTATTTTTCTATTTATTATTCTCACTGATTTTAGATTTCTAAAAATCTTAGTATTATACTGCTTTCTAATACATGTTTTTTATATTTTATGCTATTTTCTAGTTATTAGTTTTATTTTATATTTTATATTCTATATCTTCTTATATTGAAATCATTATTTCCTGTACTGAAAGTGTTATTTTCTGTATTAAGAATGAGAGCTTTAGATATTATTAAGATATAATCTCTATATTATTAAACTAGTTTATTAGATTATATTATTTTATATTTTTTTAGATTCTTTTTATATTACTTATTTTGACTAAGACATTTTTTATTATATTAATTTTCTTATTATTAAATTATATATTAAAGAATTTACTTCCATAAACTTTTGTCCCTACTCTCTGGATTAGAAGATTGACAAAAATATTTTTAGTAAAATTATTAAAGAATTTTTATATTTATCTGATTTTATTACTTAATCTATTAGATATTAGTAGTAGATTTTTATATATCTAATAAATATTTTATTAGATTCTTAGTATCCACTTAGGCAATTAAGATTTATTTCTATATTAAAATCTATGTTAAGATCATGAAATTCTAGTATTTTTATTATTATTATTCTAGATTCTGTAGATCTATTATCTGTTTTTTTTATTATTATTATTTTTTTATTTTCTAATAAATAAATATTTTCCAGCGAGCAAATACTTATTTCTAGTATTTTTTAATTGTTTCAGGTTATGATAATATTTGAATTAGTTATTCTAGAAGAAATAATAGTCTAATAACTAGTTATTATTTATATAGTAAAGAAGACTTTCTAATCTATTTATTTTTTTTAATTATATTAACTCGTGTTTATTTTACTTGCTTTATAATTTTCTACTTTATTAATAATTCTTTTATTAGATACCACTATGTTGAGCTAAGCATTGTGTAATATAAAGAAAAGTCTTTTATTTTTTAAATAATTTAATTCTCTATTTATATAATTTTTCTATTTATAAATATTATTATACTGTCTAATATCCCAACTAGGCAGACTAGTTATTTATTAAATAAATTATCCATGCGTGATATCATGAATATTATCCAGAATATATAATAATATTTTAATATCTTTAAAAACTAATTAATTATATTATTAATTAATATATAAATAATTTTTTAGATTTTATAATCTCCTGATCCTCTGGTTTAGATAAATAATTAATATAATAATAATAATATTACTACCACCAACAATCTTTCTGGGTATTAGAAGATTAATAAAATTAGATATTTTTAACTAGATATAAAGAATAATATTATTATAAAATAAATTAGTAATTTAATTTATTATAAAAATATAAATACTTTTTTAAACCACATGCGTGATATTATTTTATATAAAAATAAAATTTTAGTCAAGACTAATATTATAATTTATTTCTATAGTATAGCTATATCTTGATATAGTTTTAAATTATTAAATCTTGAATATTACTTAATTAAGGAATTAATTTCTTTAAAAAAAAGTATATTTTATGAATTAGCTAAATAATTTAAACTAAATCTTATAATTATTTTGAATAAGCTTAATATTATAATATATATTTTTATTAATATCTAAGTATAATATTTTATTTAAATATTTATATAAGAAATTATCTACTTAACTTATATTACTAATATAGGTACTATCTTTTATTAAATTATATTTATATAAAATTATCTAGATCTATATCTTTAATAATATATATTTTAGTTTATTAAGAATAATAAACTTAGTCCTTTTCTTAAACTACTTATTTAAAAATTATTTATATAGTAGAATCTAGTTAATACTAATACTATTTATCGTGTTTAATATAATACTGGTTAGTTTAATAATTAGTATAATAAATAGTACTATAATAATAATAACTATTATAATAGTAATTAAAAATATTTTTACTATGATTCTAGAAATAATCGTTTCCAAGAAAGTAACTAGTATAATTAGAATATTAACTAGAATTCTAGTAGATATAGATAAAATCAAAATTTTAATAAATTATAAGACTAACAATTATTCTAAAATCTATAAGATTAGAATAACTAACTATAATATAATTAATAATATTTTTATAATATTATTATCTTCTAATTTAATACCGTGAACTACACCAACTAATAGTATAATAATAATAATCAGAATAATTAATATTATAATTCATAAGGTTATGGTTAGTAAGATTAGATTAATTATTAACTATAGAACTAAGATATGTATAATAATTAGAATAATAATTAATATAATATTAAAGTATATACTATTATTACTAATAATATATTTTTTTATAAAAATTAAGATTAACAGCTACTAATATTATATAATAAACTGTTCATGAATAAGCTAGATTATTATAATAT
The DNA here is from genome assembly GCA_003184635.1 of Aspergillus sclerotiicarbonarius CBS 121057. Classification (NCBI taxonomy): domain Eukaryota; kingdom Fungi; phylum Ascomycota; class Eurotiomycetes; order Eurotiales; family Aspergillaceae; genus Aspergillus; species Aspergillus sclerotiicarbonarius. Next base: position 30,277 of record KZ826368.1, on the reverse strand, counting down.
ATTTTATAATCCTAGTATCTATTACAGCAAATAATTTTTTAAAAATTAAAAACTTAATAATAAATATTTTAAATTACTTAATGATGTATATTACGCGGATTAATTATTTAATTAATATAATAATAATAAATTTTATATATTTAATATAGAGGTTAATCTTCTAGATAATATTAATTCTTTTATTATTTCTATTTATAATCATCTTTCTACTTTTAAATATGAGTATCTTTCTGTGGATCTTTTTATTAATAATAATAATATTATTATTACTTGTTTTATTTATTATGAAGGCTTTTTATTTAATAATAAATTATATAAGTACTTATTTTATTATATATTTATTAATTTATATGCACTAACTATAGTACTTGAAGATATTTATATTATTAAATTAAATATTTAATCTTCCACTATTTAGTTTTCTGATGTTTGGATTATAGAATCTAATTAATTTATAAATATTAATCTTCTTATTAGTTTATATTTATGGCGTGCAGTTACTATAGATATTAGATTAAATAATATTTTTTTATTATTAGATATACCTTGATACTGGTTATTTATTAAGTATTATCAATGTAGACTTTATAAAAAGTATTTTTAATATTAATATATATATTACTAAATATTCTATTAATATAACTGGTATCAGATCTAAGTATTTCTTTAATAAATATATATCTTTTAATATTTATTTTTTATTAATTATAATTATTAATATATATAATTATACTAAGATTAAAATTATTACTTACCTGGTTGATAATATGAAGCCTAATTTTTTTATTAATATAGATATTATTAGTTATAAAAATATAATTACTAATCTAGATAATTAGATTATTACTATCCAAGCATGCTGAGACTTTATTTTTATTATAAATTATAAACTAAAGATTAACTGTGTATTTTTTATTTTTATTTATATAAATTAATATATTCTTATATTTATTTATTCGCGTGGAAAGATTCTGGTTAAAATTAAGTTTTTTATTATATTTCTAAATAAAGATTTTATCTTTGAATTAATTATATTTAATATTTTATATTTTATATATTACGCACACCTCGTGGATGCTAATTCTTTTTTTATTAAAATTATTAATAATTTTTTTAATATTATTATAGTAGCTAGGTATACTTGCTTGGATAAAGTTTCTAATTCTAATTATATTATTATGTATTAAGTTAGTATTAAAGCTATTGAATTAGTTAGACTAATATAGTTATATTTATTTATTTTTAATTTTCTGAATACCATGGCGTACAAATCATTTGTTTTTAAAGATTATTTATTAATTAATAAATATGATTTATTTATAAATTATATAACCATTACCCCGCTAAGCATTGTTGTATATAGTAAGAATCCTGCGGTTGTATAATATATATATTAATTTATTTAATATTTTAATATATAAATAAATTTTAATACTTTTAATATTAGTATTACTAATATACTAGAACATAAATAGATAGAGATTCTTATAAAGAATAAATAAAAATAATATATTTTAAAATTATATATTTACCATGTCAGCCAATGTAATTATAATATTATTAATAAAATATTTACTCTATTATATAAGTAAAATAAGATAGATTATATTATAAATTATATATTTACTAATTATTCTATATTCATTATCTGGTATGATATATATATTTCTAATAGTTTTATATTTAAAAATTATATTATAATAAATCTACATAGTACTAATAAAAAAACTAAAACTAATATTTATTCTATACTAGTAATTAATAATATTATTATATTATTAAAAAACTATTTTTATATCTCTGTGTTTAACACTTATTAAATATTTTATTAATAATTTATCTATTATGATTATTATTATCATCTTGCCGTGATCAGCCACCGTGGTTAAGAAATATTTAATATTATTATTATAGATTATATTAACTCTGTCTCTTTTATTTAATATTAGATAGACTTTTATCTAAAAAATCTTTGAATATTTTATCGCATGTATATTAATAATATAGTTATTACTTTATATATATTAAATAAGTATATTAATTATTTAGAATAATTATTTACTAAATTTAAAGATATAAATATCAAGATAACTTTAAAGAAAATATTTATTATCTTTCTGTCTATCTGCTTGCTTGGTTAATATATTAATATTTTAAGATTGTATATATCTAAAAATAAACTCTATATTATATAATTTTTAAAGTTTTTATAGACTCTTAAGGATTTTGAGTATTATATTAATTTAATTAAATAATTTTATAACTATGTTAACCACTATACTAAGAAAATAGGACTTTTATAACTTTATAAGATTATAATATTAAAAAATATTTTTAAAAATAATCTTTCTATTCCTGTATATGTATATGCTAGAGACAAGTATATTATTATTATATTATATAATAATTTTATAAATATTAAATATCAAGTCTTTAATATTCTTTAAGCTGATTTTATTAACGAGTTATTTCTTATTTATTTTAATTATTTATTTTAATTTTATATTAATATAAACATATCCCGTAAAGGTTATGGAGCCATGTTATATTATATTATTTATAAATATAAATATAATTTTATTACTCTGTTTGTTTATATATTTATATATTTTATACTGTTCCTTAACTATACTCTTATATCTGTTAAATAATATTATTAGTTTATTAAACTTGAGATATCCTGCCTAGTCTAGATATTATATAAAGTATATTATTTAGTTAAATATAATACTATACCTGTTATTATTTATATAAATTATTAATCTATAATTAATATTGCTGTATAACTATCTCTAAATATTATTTTTATTAATAAATTAAATCTTCACCTTGTACGTGTATCTTATTATATATAATAATTTAGATTATATGTTATATATTATTTAGATAAAATAAATATTATTATTAATATATTATTCTACTTGTTATCTAATAATTATATTTCTAAATATAATGTTAATCTAGATAGTGATGTGTATTTTTTTTTATATATAATATTAATATTTCCATATTTTTTAATTTCTTTATATTTGGTAGTTACGTATATTATATAAATATTATTATATATATAAGTTTAATTATCTTACTTTCTAATAAATTTAAGAATTATTTATATTATATTTATAAAGAAGATTCTCATGTATGTTATTTTCTAAAAGTTTTATAATTTAATATTAAAACTATATTACTTTATTATCTTGATAATAAAGATATTTTTTATATAAAAAAGTAATACATAGTTTCTAATTCTAATATTTATATTTTATATATTTATAAAGATTTATAGATCTACTTATCCCATGTTTTAGTATAGAAAGTTTTTTAATTTATATATAATAAATATAGATATCAAGGGCTTGATAAATATTTTAATACTTTAAATAATATTACTATCTATGAAGGATGTAAGATATTATATAAATATATAATTTATTATTTTATATATTTTCTGAATAAACCATGAAGATATATGTTTTATAAATAATTATAATTAATTATTATACTTTCTAAACTATTTTATATTATTATATTAGATTTTATTATTATTCTTTCTTCTATTTTTGATTTCTCAGCATATGATCAAATCCTTATGATTATTAATAAATTTAGTAAGTATATTAGCTTAATTTCTAGATTATTTATATAATTTATTATTTATTAGAGTATTAAACTTCTTACTTACTTATAAAATTATAACTAGAGTTTATTATATATATTTATTTCTAATCATGATATCTGCTTTATAAATGTAATATAAAAAGATATTTTTTCTAAATTTAATATTTTATAATACTATTCTATAATATATTATTTTTAAATTGATAGTTAAACTAAATATATAATTCAAATTATTAAGATTATACTACGCCACGTGGTTATTTAAAATTTATTATAAATATTACAACTCCTAATTATTATAAATATTTTAAACATATTACTAAATGTGTTTATAAAATAAATATTATTTTATTTTCTATTTAGTATGGAACTCTGTTAATCCTAGTATTTATTTAAAATATTATTATTTTAAGATTATATCAGTCTTTATCTTAATATTAAGAAAATTATAAAATTTACCTCCATGCGCATGAAACATTATTTTAATAAATATTATTAGCTTATATTATTTTAATCTAGTAATTAAAAATTCATATATTTATATAAAGATTACTTGTTTCCAGTTACTAAAGTATTAGGTAATAAGCTGTTATAGTAGTATAGTAATTTATATATTATTTTTTAATATGTTGGTTGTTATGCATATCATTTTAATTTTTCAAAGATATAGAGAATATATAATATCTTATTTTTTATTTAATTTAAATCTTATTTTTATGTTAAAAATTTTACTAGTATTATAGATTTTTTTTATCTATAATAGTGATATCTCCTGTATAGAAGATTATTCTATTAATTTTTTAAATAATAATATTGCTAATTTTACTAATTCTGATTTATTGAAATATAGATTTATTAAGCTTGGTTTTATATACACTAATTATTAGGAAATCAACTGTATTATTAATAAATATTAAACTTATTGTGGTCGTGGACTATATTATATCTAATACTTAATTTACTATTTAAAATATAGTTTTAATCATGATATCTAGGTCCGTGAAGATAATATAGATACTATAGAATTTATATAGAAATATAAGAGTATTATTCTTAATTCTAATATCTGATTTAAGTCTTTTATTTATCTACTTACTAATTATTTATTAGTATATCTATTTTGTATGTATTTTTTTTACTAATATATATACAACGCGGATGTTGTTTTTCTTTATTTCTGGGGATATGTGATGGCGTTCTTATATATTTTATTAAGTAGAGGTCCTGGGTCACATGATCCTACCCTGCTTTTCTGGCTGGTTGCTACTCCCGCGCGCCTTCCTCACCTGTATGTTAGATAGTATTATATAGCTACGCCTGCGGGCCCCCCCCCGCTTCAAATCATCAACTTACTTCACATTCATCTTCTGCTCGCTTGCGACATTAAATCTATATATATAATAATACCCGTATGTTATATATAAGAAGGAAAATATGTATTATTATTTAAATTAATATCATATTCTAAAGTATGATTATTAAATATAAATAAATAAAATAAAATATTAATAATAATATTCATCTTACTTAAATAATAGATAATATATAATTTAAATTATTATATATAATAAAATACACATACAAGGCGAAAGTTTAGCTTATTAATAAAAATAATATTTAAGAATAATTATATAGTAATATTAATTATGAAATAGTAATTTTTATAAATAATAACTAGTTTAATAATATATTTAATTAAATAATATAATTTATATAATATCTACATTAGGTAAAATATTTTAAGTTTAATAAACTAGTATTACTGTTTAATAAGTATAAAAATATAATTAAAAAATAATAAAGAGTGTATAAACATGCAAGTAGATAAAATAATAAGATTAATATGATTCAAAATATAATATAATATAACTTTATATTTTTTACGGGATATGTCTATATTAATTTAAAATTAAAATAAATAATTAAAATAAATAATTAAAATAAATAAAAAATAATTCTTTACTAAAATTAATTTCTAGAATATTAAAAGCCTGATATTTAGTATTTAAAAAATTATTATATAATATTATAGTGATGTATTTATCTCGGGCATGTATATATATAAAAATAAAAAATTATTTTTAAAAATATTTTTTAATATTATAATCTTTTAAAATTATAAAGATCTAATCTTTTTAGTATAATAATTAATATCGTTATAAAATTAACTAGTTAAACTAATATAGTGTTCGAGATTCTTAAAGATTTATAAGAACTTTAATATTTATATAATATAAAATTTATTTTTAGGTATGTATAACTTTAAAATATTAATATATTAATTAAGTAAATAAATAGATAAAAAAATAATAAATATTTTTTTAATACTATTTTAATATTTATATCTATAAGTTTAGTGAATAGTTATTTTAAATAATTAATATAATTATTTAATATATATAAATATTATTAATCATAAAAGTATAGTTACTAATCTAAATAATTAAATTATTATTATCTAAGCATGCTAAGACTTCACCTTTATTATAAATTATAAATTAAAGATTAATTATATATCTTCTATTTCTATTTATATAAGTTAATATATTTTTATACTTGTTTATTCATGTAGTAAAATCTTTATCAAAATTAAATTTACATTTCTAGATAAAGATTATATTTTTAAATTAATTATATTTAATATTCTATGTCTTATATACTACGCATATCTTATAAATACTAACCTTTTTTTATTAAAATTTTTAATAATATTTTTAATATTATTATAGTAGCTAGACATGTTTATTTAAATAAAGTTTCTAATTTTAAGTATATTATTATATACTAAGTTAGTACTGAAGTCACTAAGTTAGTTAGATTACTTATTATTTAACTATATTTACTTATTTTCAATTTACCAAGTACCATAGTATATAAATTATTAAATATTATAATATATAAATCATGCGCTTCTAAAGATTATTTATTAATTAATAAATATAATTTATTTATAAATAATATAACCACTACCCCGCTAGGCATTGTTATATATAGTAAAAATCTTATAATTATATAATATATACGCGAGCTTATTAAATATTTTAATATATAAATAAATCTTAATATTTTCAATATCAGTATTACTAGTATACACGAATATAAATAAATAAAGACTTTTATAAAAAATAAATAAGAATAATATATCCTAAAATCACATGTTTATTATATTAATTAATATAATTATAATATTATTAATAAAATATTTACTCTACTATATAAGTAAAATAAGATATAATATATTACTAGTTATATTTCTACTAATTATCCTATATTTATTATTTAACGTGATATCTATATTTCTGATAAATTTATGATTAAAGATTATATCGTGATAGACCTACATAGTATTAATAAAAAAGCTAAACTTAATATTTATCTTATATTAATAATAAATAATATTATTATATTATTAAAATATTATTTTTGTATTTTTATATTTAATACTTGTTAAATATTTTATTAATAATCTATTTATTATAATTATTATTATCATCTTGCCATGATCAGCCATCGTGATTAAAAATATTTAATATTATTATTATAAATTATACTAATTTTATTTTATTTATTTTATTAAATAACTAATTAAGCTATCTAACCCTCGGCCCTCTTTTAGCTAGGATCTATAACCACACTTAATTAAGAATATTAAGACTTTTTCTTTAATAGATTATAAGTTTCTTACTCTTGCTTTCTTTTAACATGATAAAATAACTTTATATTATTATTATTACATTATTATTTATTTTTTTTATTATACAAGCGCACCGTCACACATGATTTATTATTAAATCTAATAAGATTTTTTAAATTAATCTCTATAATAGAAAATCCTTTTACACGTTAAAAATTGCGCGTGTTGGATCTTTAATTCTATATTAAAAATTATTTACTACTATTAAGTCTTATATTTTATTCTATTTTTTACTATCTAATTATCATGCTTGATTTTAATAATTATATTAATATTAAATCTATGAAGATTATTCTAAAACTAACTAAAAAAGTAAATTACTGATAATAAAATAAAGTTCTAGAATAGTTTTTAAGAATAAAGAATTTTATTTATATCTTATTAATTATAAATGAATATAAATAGTTAATATATCCAAGCCTGTATTGTATAAACTTTTATAATAATTTATAAATTATTATTATAATTTTTAATAATATTTTATTAATTAATATTATCACAGAAATGCTTGAGTCAGAAATCAGAATTTATATAGATTATAATATTATTTTAATAACTGACTACCGCGTGGAGGTAGATAAATAAATTATATTAATAATAAAATTATTTTTATTATTTATTTTATTTTAATCACTAGTCTTTATAGAAATTTATTACTATTAAAAATATTCTAGAAATATTTAATTCTTTTAATAATATTTATTATAAGAAAAATCATACAAAGAAACATGAATTAATAAAAATTTGTATAATATTTTATTATAAAAGAGATAATAATCTTAATAATTTTATATATTAATAATTTAATATAATTATTAGAATCTACTAATTCCAGTTTATATAATTATAAATTAAATTTTAATTATTTTTCTTTATTATTAAAGATATTCAAATTATTGATGTTTTTTATACTAAAATAAATAGATTTTTAAATAATATTTTAATAGCTGATATCTACAGAACATTTAAAAAATATAAAAAAATTATATTATTATAAAAATTTTAAATTATTATATATATTAAAGTATTTAGATATATTAAATTATTTCAGTAGTATAGTAATCCTTATACTATTTTTTAATATATTAATTATTATATATATCATCTCAACTTTTTAAAGATATAAAAAATCTATAATATCTTGTCTCTTATTCAACTTAAACTTTATCTTTATATTATTAAAGATTCTACTAGTATTACGGATCCTTTCTATATCTATAATAGTAATATTTTCTACATAGAAAATTATTCTATTAATTTTTTAAATAATACTATTACTGATCCTGACTCTAATTCTAATTTATTTAAATATAGATTTATTAAGCCTGGTCCTATACACACTAATTATTAGGAAATCAATTGTATTATTAATAAATATTAAACTTGTTATAATTATAGATTATATTATATCTAATACTTAATTTATTACTTAAAATATAGTTTTAATCATGACACTTAGATCCGTGAAGATAATATAGATGCTATAGAATTTATATAAAAATATAAAAATATTATTTTTAATCCTAGTGTTTAATATTCTATCTATTATCTATTAATATATTTATTTATATACATTCTCCCTCACTATTTTATATATACTGAGGACGTTATTTTTCTTTATTTATAAAAATATATAATAACTATCTATATATACAGCTATTAGATAGAGATTCTGGTTCCTAGATCATATAATCTTACTCTACCTTCCTGGCTAGTTACTGCTCCCGCGCGCCTTCCTCACCTATACATCAGATAATATTATATAACTACGCCTGTGGGCCCCCCGCTTCAATAGAATAACTAACTTACTATAACTTCATCTTCTTGCTGTCACAATTATTTATATTATTCGTATTAATTATATTTAAAATTTTTATTTTACTTATTATTACTAAACTTGAGTAGCTTCGTGAGTATGAAATAATTAATATTTTATTTTTAATTTATTATATTAATTTTTTAATATATATTTTTAGTGTTATTATATTAATTTATTAATTTTTTTTATTATTATATCTTTTATAGAGTTACTATCTTTTACTAAATCTTTAGTTTTATAAACCATGTAGTAGAATAATAATAATTTATTATTATAATAATCTAAACATGTTAAAAAATTATTCTAGAAAATATTAAAATATTTATAAATTTATATAATATTTATAATTTTTAATCTAAATTTTATTAATAATTTTATAATAAATGAGTATCAAATCTTATTTATAAAGTATTAAATTTTTTTAGATATTATTTATACTAAGCTTATAAAAACTAAGTCTGTAAATTTTAATTATATATTTATTATATAATTAAAAACTATAAATTATTTTAATAAAAATAAATAATTTATAACTGTTAAGAAGGAGTTAAAATTATATTTATAATAAAAAATATTTTAAATTATTAATTATAAATATTACATGAAGCCACTACTGCTTGTGAAGGGCTAAGAAGCTGTAATGGGTCAGACATAAAGCCTGGTTCGAAAAAAATTAATTCACTGAAGAAGAAAGACTATCTAGTATTAATAAGATCTAGTTATTGATTTTTTTTTAATTATTTTATTATTACTCTCCTGTGTCTCTCATGAAGAGTCTTTTTAAAAAACTTTTATTCTATTAGTTTTTTCTAGTATAATCTCAGAATTAGATAAATTAAAATATATAATATTCTAGTTTTAAATAGCTAACTACACTTAGTTTTTTTTAACTATTTTTCTTTTTTAAATAGTGTGATCGTGGGCGGAATTATATAATAAAATTTTAAAAAAAATAAAAAAAATTATAAAAATAAAATATTCTCTATTTTTTATAAGTCTTTATATTATAGAAATATTATATAGATTTTTATATTAAAATATTAAATTTTATTTATTTAATTAAAAATATTTTTTTATAATAGTACTTTTCTTTAGAAATATTTTTTTATTAATAATTTTCTTAATAGTATATTCTTTAATATTATTATCTATAATAACTATGTTTAACTACTAATCCGTTAATTTTTAAAATAATAATAGATTAGTAACAATTAGATAGAGTAGATTTATATAAAAAATTAAGTAGATTTTTTTCAATATATTTAATTTATAAATATAAATATCTATAATCTCAAGTATAGTAAATTTTATATTTTATTAATCTAATTTTTTATTTAGTTAACTAATAAATATATTTTTTAGATTAAACTAGATCTTGTTCCATGGTTGGTAATAAAGAGTAAGATTTTAATAATAATTAATATATTTTTTTTAAACTTCTTAAATTAAGATTATTATTAAACTAGTAATATCTTAGGTTTTTTAAATTTTTTTAAAAATTATTTTAATCTACTTCCATGAGTTTTTTATTTAGTAATTTTTTAGAAAATTAATCTTAATATCTAAATTAAAAGATTTCATATAAAACTTATATTAAAAAAAAAGATTTATTTTAATTAATATTAAGTTCTAGTTATTTAGAATTAATTATATTAATAATAATAATTTTCTTTAATTATTTTATTACTAATTAATAAATTATCTTAGAAAAATTTTAATTATTATAATTTTTTATTTAATAGTACCATCTATTTCAGGATAATAAATAATAAAAAAATATTTTTTAATATTGAAAATATTATATAAGATTTTCTATAACTTATTTATAAATTATAATTTTTAATTAGAGATTATAGATTATAATACTCTATAATAGTTATAAAATATTTAAATAAATATTATTATAAAATCCTTTATTTCCATGCTTGGTATTATTTTAATAATAATTTTTTTTATTAATTAATTAATAATAATTATAATATTCTTATAGTTCTCAGACTCTGGGAGATCTATTAGAAAATTAATAATAATATTTTATTATAAATAAATAAGAATTAGTAATAATTTTAAAAAATTTTATTTATAATTTTACTAGATCTAGTTAGCCTAATAATTATTATAATTATAATAAAATTAGTGAATATTATTACTTATATTAAATTAATAATAATAATAAGTAATAATTTTATATATCTAGTTTTTTTCTAGATATCTAGTAATTATGTTATTATAGATTTTTTAAATAATCTAAATTTATAAAAATTTAAAATTAAAGATCTAGACTTATTTCTAGAATAGTAGATACTTATTTAAATCTAGTTAATATTCAATAATAAAAACCTTAAGTTTTAGTTTTTTTAAAAATTTAGATTTATTTTTTATTATAGTCTTCTAGTATTTTTTAAAGTCTTTATTAATATCTTTTATTTAAATTTAAAATTTATTTAAAATTAGTTTTCTAGATATTTCTTTTATAAATATTAAATAAATATACTCTTTAAACAAGTCTTTTTAGATAGAATTAAATAATTAAATCTTTTAATTAATAATATACTTATTCTTTTTATTTAGTATATTTTAAGATTTTTTTAATAAAATATTTAATCTAGCATTTATTCTTTCCAGGCAGTAATTAATAAAGAAATTAAAATAATTTAAAAAGAATATTTAATATATTTATTATTTAATAAACTAGTACTGGATTATAAAATATTTAAAATTCTAATAATTATTAAAAATCTTGAAATAGGAAAAAATAATTAATTTAGATTTTTATTTTTATAATACTTAAATAATAATAAATAGTTTTTTATTATAGATTTAATAATTATATTCAATAAGAAGATTTCTCTTGAAAAAATAAATTATAAAATATAAAATATTTTAATTATTTTATTAAAATAATACTTCTCTAGTACACTGGCTAGAAAAATTAATTTTAATTAATATTTTTTACTTAGGATTCTAGTGCGTTAGAACTAGAATAATAATAAAAATCTTTTTAAAAATTTTAAAAATTTTTTAAATCTCTAGAATCTATTTAAATCTTATATTCTTTTATATAAATCTAGTTAAAAACTCTAAATAAATTTTCTAATTCTTGAAAAATTATTAATAAAAATTAATAAATCTTAAAAAAACTTTAACTTTCTAGATGTTTTTCAGAACTTTTTAATTTTATAAAATCTAGACTTTAATAGAATCTATTCTAATTTTTTTTTATTTTAATGATAAATCTAAAGTACTTAATAGAAGTTATTTTAAATTTATATTTTTTAATATTTATTTATAATCTTATTTTATATAATTATTCCAGGATCTTCTAGATTTAAAAATAATATTATAACAAGCTTCTATTTATACAAATAAAAATATTATTAATATAAATAAAATAAAATTTATCTAAAAACTTCTGTAGTATCCAGTTAATATACTATTAAAAGATACTAGAATAGTTAATAAGTCTTAAAAAAATAATTAATTATTTAAAAAATTTAAAATAAATTTAAAATATTATTTTTTATTTATTCTCTTTCTTGATCTAAATATGGTAGAAGATCTAAATTATATTAAATTTAATAAAGAAATAAGCCCGGGAAATATACTAGAGAATTTTTTAAATTAATAATAAAGAATAATAATTCTTTATTACTATTTAATTAAAAGTCTAATAATTTATATAGAATTTTAGGCCCTTACTAGATTTTAAGATAAATAAAATAGAAATAATTATTAGAAAATTTATTATTTAAATAAAATCTTTTTCTAGTAAATTAATCAAGGTTTTTTATAATATTAAAAGCTTCAAATAATTTATCTAGTATAAGAATTTCTAGAATACTTCTTATTTTCTCTTTTTTATATTTTTTATAAGATTAATGGCGTAGTCTATCCCTGGATAATATAAAAATAAAATATTTATTATTATTTTATTAAAGATATTTAAATAATTTTAATAATATTTTAATAATTTTTTTTTATATCCGCGGGGTTCTTTGGCTAGTTAAATTTATAAAATATTTTATTAATATTAATAAAACTAGTAAAGAAGAGTTTTATTAATTTTTTTTTAATTCTTCTAGGTATATCACGTGTTAATTAAAATATATTAAAAAAAAAATTATAATCTTATTTCTATTTATAATATATTTTTATTCTTGTACTTTAGATATCTAATATAAAGTTTTTAATCTAGATTACTATATTCTAGTATTTTATTTATAGTAGTTTTAATATAATATCATATTTATGGATCTGTGATAAGATATAAAAATATATATTTTTTTATAGATTTTTATTAATATTTAAAAATATTATAATTAATTTAATTATATAAGCTAATCCTCCTTCAAATCTTTTAATATTTTAAGACTTAATTAATATATATTTTAATTTATATCTAATTATAAAATTTTTATTAATTATTCTATATAAAAAATAGCTAGTATTTATAAGAATTTTCATGTAATAGATTTTATTAATTAATTTTAATATAGAAAAAGTCTAATAATCTTTAAAATCTTGAATTTTTTTTTAAATTTTTTATAATTAATATTAACTGGTGTATATCCCCCCAGGTAATAATTTAAAAAAATTAAATATTTTTCAAAATTTAAATAACCAGAATTATCTAAAATTATTAGATTTTTTAAATTTAGATAGTATTCTTTATAGAATTATTTTTTAATATAATCTAGAATATTTTTTTTCTAGCAGTTTTCTAGGATGCTTAAAAATATTATATAAATAAATTAAAATAATTAATAATATAATATTCAAAGAATTTATAATATAAATAAAATCTAAGTTTTTGATATTTTATTATCTCTTTCTTTAATATTTATTTAATCTAGTAGATAAATCTAATACTTATTATTAAAGACTCCCAGTCTATAATATTATTATTAAAGATTTATTTTTTAATTATATTTTTAATTTAGATATTAATACATCCTGATCAATTTTTTAAAAATTTATTTATTTTTATTAATTTATCTATTACTAGTTTTACTTGGTAGTAGAAGTTTTTAAAATCTAGTTTTTATTTTATATTTACTATCTACTAGTAGATATTATTATTGAAAATTTAATATAATAAATTTTTTTTATTAGAGTTATTTTAACTATAACTTTTAATCTTAATTAGTAAATTATTAATTTTTATAATAAAATTATTAATTATATAAATTTTTTATTTCAAAATAAATAATTTATTAATTATTTTTTTTTCTAGGTAGGGTCTTTATAGATAAATTTAAAATAATTAATAATAATATTAATCATGAACTCCGTGGTTTTATATATAATATTAATCTATAAATTAATCTTTATTTTAATGTTTTTATTAAGAAGTAAAAAAATATATTAAATTTTATTATTTAAATTACTAATAAATTTTTAGTTAATCTTAATCTTTATTTAAATATTATTAAGCTATTCTAGAAACTTACTTTTATTCTTTCTATTAAAAAATATAAAAATAAGAAGTTTAGATTTTTTTATATTTTTAGATTTTTTAAAAGGGGCTAGATAAAGCATGTAAAATATTAATAAAAATATTTAAAAAAATAAAATCTAATTATTAATAAATTTTTTAATATATTTAAAGCTAGTTTTAATCTTATTATTAGTCATATTATCTTGCTATATAATAATATATTATATTTTTATATTTTATATTAATAACTTCTAGATTTATTTTACTAGTTAATTAATAAGCTTATTCTAGAATAGATTTTTATAATTATTTAATATATTAATTATTAATTTTTTACTACTTCTAGCCATTATCTTTGTTCCAATATTATAATAAAAAGAAGAATAAATTAAAATTATAAAGAACTAAGAAGCTATAATAAATTAGATATAAAATCTAATTTAAAAAAAATTAATTCATTAAAAAAGAAAGACTATCTAGTATAAATAAAATCTAGTTATTTATTTCTTTTCTTTAATTATCTTATTATTACTTTTCTATATCTCTTATAGAGAGTTTTTTTAGGAAATCTCTATTCCATTAGTTTCTTCCAGTGTAGTCTCAGAACCAGACAGGCTGGAACATATAATGTTCTGGTTCTAAATGGCTGACTGGGCTTAGCCCTTTTCACTACTTAGATAAATTTAAAAAATTAAAAATAATAAAATATACAAAGTATATTTAGTAGTTAAAAATTTTAAATAATATATTAATAAATATTACTAGATTTATAAAATTTATTTAGTAATTACTAAATTAATAAACTTTAGATTTTCTATTATTTTTATTATTAAATTTAGATAATTTCTTTATTATATTAATATTAGTATTATATTTGTTTATATAAAACTATATAAAGTAATATTTATTTAATTATTTTAGAGCTTTAAAGAAGCTGGTAAATATAATTTATTATAAAAGATTTTATATAATTTAAAATAATTTTTATAGAAATAGTGTACTATGTTTTATAATATTCTAGTTATTAAAGATTATACTAGAATCTATATAGATTATTTAATTTTTATTAAAAAACATGTTTTTATGCTTATTTATATTAATAATATCTTAATCTTAATACCAGAGACTACCGCTGTTAAGTAAATTAAAAAGGACTTTATTATTATATTTAAAATTAGTGATAACAGTTTAGTAAAGTATTATCTTAATATTAATATTATTTATTTTATTAAAAGTATTTTTATATTATAAAACTATTATATAAAAGAAATACTTAAATATTTTAGTTTAAATATTATTAAATTATTTCTAATATTTTATAACACCAAGATCATATTTACAGTCTATAATCTAGAAAATAAGATATTTTTAATAAGATTAAAACTTATTAAAAATATATTAATTACCTGATTTAAATAATCACAGAAATATGTTTTAATATTCTTTTTATTATATATAAATTAATTTATTACTTTATTAATTTTTTTAAAAAATATTTTATTACTGTTTTACATATTTTCTAATATTTAATAAAAATATTAGATTATTATATTTTTTATATTTATTAAAGTCTTGGTTTAATCAGTTATTATAATATTAATTAAACTAATCTTTATAAATAAGATACTAAATCTATTAATAATTATATTTATATTTTTATAAGCGGCACCATATCTTAGCTTTTAAAGTAATAAACTATTATTATATTATTTTTTATTAAAGCTGAGTACGTTGCTTAAGTAATTATTATATAAAAATTATTTTAATTATAATTATATTATTATCTAAACTACATACTATTCTAGTAGATAATTAAAATATTATTATACTAATTAAAAGTCTAGAGTACTACACTTAAATTAAGTATATTGATATTAAATTCTATTTTATACAAGAACAACTAGTGTCTAGTAATATTAATCTTATTTATATAATTATTATAAAATAAACAATAAATAATTTTATTAAGTTATTTAAAAAAATAATATTTTCACGTTTCAAGAAGCTTACGAGAATAAAGAATTATATATAATTAATTTTACCATGTATATTTTATATATAATTTTTTATAAATAATTTTATATTAGTTCTTTTACAGGTCCTCAGGCCTGGAAGATATTAAATAACTAATCAAATTATCTAATCCTCAGCTTTTTCTTAACTAGAATCCATAGTTATATTTAATCAAGAATATTAAGAATTCTCCTCCAACATATTTAATATTAAATAAATCTTTATCTAAAAGACTTTTATATATTTTATTATATATACATAGATAACATGATTATCGTGTTATATACTATTAATAAATATATTAATTATCTAAAATAGCTGTTTACTAAACTTAATAATATAAATATCAAGATAGTATTAAAGAAAGTATTTATTATTTTTCTATTTATTTATCTATTTGGTTAGTGTGTTGATGTATTCTATTTATATATTTTTAAAAATAAATTTTATATTATATAGTTTTTAAAATTCCTATGGATTCTTAAAGATCTTGAATATTATATTAGCTTAACTAGTTAGTTTTATAACTATATTAATTACTACTGAGAAAATTGGTCTTTTATAATTTTAAAAAATTATAATATTAAAAAATATTTTTAAAAATAACTCACACGCCTGAGACAAATATATTACTATTATATTATATAATAATTTTATAGATATTAAATATTAAGTTTTTAATATTTTTTAGACTGATTTTGCTAACAACTAATTCCTTATCTATTTTAATTATTTATTTTAATTTTATATTAATATAAACATATCCCGCAAAGATCATGGAGCCATGTTATATTATATTATTTATAGATATAGATATAATCTTACTACTCTACTTATTTATATAAATTATTAATTTATGATTAATATTATTATATAATTATTACTAAATACTATTTTTACTAATAAATTAAATCTTTAGTTAGTCTGTATTTTATATTATATATAATAATTTAAATTACATGTTATCTACTATCGAGGTAAAATAAATATTATTATTAATATATTATTTTATCTATTATCTGATAATTATATTTCAGAATATAATGTTAATCTAGATAATAATATATATATTTTTTATTATCTTCTAGTTTGTCCATATTTAGTAGGTATATATATTATATAAATATTATTATATATGCAGGTTTGATTATCCTACTTTTTAATAAATTTAAAGATTATTTATATTATATTTATAAAGAAGACTTTCGTGCATATTATTTTTTAAAAATCTTATAATTTAATATTAAAACCACGTTCCTTATTATTTTGATGATAAAAATATTTTTTATATAAAAAAGTAATACGTGGCTCCTAATTCTAATATTTATATTTTATATATTTATAAAGATTTATAAATCTATTTATCTTGTGCCTTAGTACAAGAAATCCTTTAATTTATATATAACAAATACAAATATTAAGGACTAGATAAGTATTTTAATATTTTAAATAATATTATTATTTATAAAAAAATATAAGATACTGTAAGATTATATTACTTATTATTTTATATATTTTTTAAATAAGTCATGGAGATACATGCCTTATAAATAATTATAATTAATCTTTATATTTTTTAAATTATTTTATATTATTATACTAGATTTTATTATTATTATTTTATTTATTTCTAATTTCTCAGTACATAATCAAATCCTTATAATTATTAATAAATTTAATAAGTGTGTTGGCTTGATTCCTAGATTATTTATATAATTTATTATTTATTAGAATATTAAATTTCTTAGTTACTTATAAGATTACAACTGGGGTTTATTATATATATTTATTTTTAATTATAATATCTATTTTACTAGTGTAATATAAAAAGATATATTTTTTAAATTTAATATTTTATAGTACTATTTAATAGTATATTATTCTTAAACAGATAGTCAAACTAAATATATAACTTACATTATTAAGATTATACTATATTATACAGTTATTCAAGATTTATCATGGATATCATAATTTCTAATCATTATAAATATTTTAAATATATTATTAAATATATTAACTAAATACACATCTTTATATCTTCTATTTATTATGGATTTATATTAATCTTAATATCTATTTAAGAATTTCTTATTTAATATATAAGATTACGTTAATTTTTATTTAGATATTAAAAAAATTATAAAGTTTGCTTCCATGTATATAAAATAATATTATAATAAATATTATTAATTTATATTATTTTAATTAAGTAATTAAGTATTAATATATCTATATAAAAATTATTTATTTTTAATTACTAAAATACTTAGATATATTAAATTATTTTAATAGTATAGCAGTTTACATACTATCTTTTAATATATTAGTTATCATGTATATCGTCTCAATCTTTTAAAAATATAAAAAATCTTTAATATCTTATTCTCTACTTAATTTAAATTTTATTTTTATATTAAAAATCTTGCTAGTATTATAGATTTTTTTTTATTTATAATAATAACGTCTTCCACATGGAAGATTATTCTATTAATTTTTTAAATAATATTATCACTAATCCTAATCTTATTAATCTTGATTTATTTAAATATAGACTTAGCAAGCCTGGTCCTGTATATATTAATTATTAGAAAATCAACCGCATTATTAATATATGTTAAACTTGCTATAATTATAGACTATATTATATTTAATATTTAGTTTATTATTTTAGTTATGGACTAGATCATGACATCTAGATCTATAAAAAAGATAAAGACAATATTAATCTTATTTATAAATATAAATATAGTATTATTTTTAGTCCCAGTATTTGATATCTTGTCTGGTATTAATTTATTTATTATTTATTAATATATTTATTTATATATATTCTTTCTTACTAATTTATATGCAACAAAGATGTTGTTTTTTTTATTTATAGAAATATATAATAATATTCTTATATACCTGGTTCATTCTATTAGTAGAGATCTAAAGTCCTAGATTATATAATCTTATTTTTATTTTTCTAACTAGTTATTACTCCCACGTGCCTATTTTATTTGTATATTAGATAATATTATATAACTACACCTGCGGGCCCTCTATTTTAGATTATTAATTTATTTTATATTTATCTTCTGCTCACCTCTGCCACAATATTAAAATATTTAATAAATTAATATATATATTATATAACTATAGAATTCCTATCATATATAATAATATCTAATAAAATAATAATTATATTATTTATAAATAAATTATATTAATAATAAATAAATTATATTAATAATAATTTATAATTAGTTAATAAAATATATTAATAAATTAACTTGAAGTAAATAAACTTTATATAATAGTGTTTTATTTATATCTACTTATTGTGACGGCGTTCCTGTACGCCCGGCTCGTTCCGTTGGTAGAGGTCCGCGGTCCCGGGTCACATGACCCTACTCCCGCCTTCCTGGCCGGCCGCCCCTCCCGCGCGCCTTCCTCACCTGTACGTCAGATAGTATTATATAGCTACGCCTGCGGCCCCCCCCGCTTCAACTTAGCAACTTACTTCACATTCATCTTCTGCTCGCTTGCCACACTTATATATTCTATTAAGTAAAGATTCGTGGTATAAACTTATATAATCCTATTTTTCTATTTTTCTGGCTAGTTATTACTCCCACGCGTCTTCTTTATTTATATATTAGTATTAATATTATATAACTATATATTAGAGGAGAAGCCTTAATATTCTTGATTTAAATAGCTATAAATCCTAGCTAAGAGAGGGCTAAGAATTAAATAACTTATTAATTATCTAATATTATGCCTATAAATCTCTTATTTTAAATAATTAATTTACTTTTCTTTTATCTTCTTCTATAAACTATTATAAAGATAGTAGTATATTTATAAGATAATCTTAGACTTCTTATATTTATTTAATAATATTATTATTAATTTATTTTTATATTTATTTATTTATTTATATTTCTATTTATTATCACTGATTTCAGGTTTTCAAAGGTTTTAATATTATTAAATTATATTATTATCTGAAGCGTGCTTCTTGTATTTTAATTATCTTATATTTTATATTTTATATTATCCTATGTGATTAATTATTAAAATTTATTAAAATCTTATATTCTATATTTTTTATATTATTATTATTATTTATACTAGTATTTTTCTTTCCATGTTAAAATCTTATATGAAAATTAAGAGTTTTAGATATTATTAAAATATAATCTCTACATTACTTAACTAGTTTATTAGATTATATTATTTCATATTTTTTTAAACTCTTCTTATATTACTTATTTTAATTAAAATATATTATATTATATTGGTTTTCTTATTATTACGTTATATATTAAAGAGTTTATGTTTATAAATTTCTACTTTTATTCTCTAGATTAGGAGATTAATAGAAATATTTTTAATAAAATTATTAAAGACTTTTTATATTTATCTGATTTTTTTATTTAGTTTTTTAGATATTAGTAATAGACTTTTATATATTTAATAAATATATTATTATATCTTTAATATCTACTTAGCTAATTAAGATTTATATTAAAATTATAAAATTCTAATGTCTTTATTACTATTACTTTTAATTTTATAAATTTATTATTTATTTTTTTATTACTTCTTTCTCTTGTAAGTAAATACTAGTTTTTAATATTTTTTAATTATTTTAAATTATAATAATATTTAAATTAGTTATTCTAGAAAAAGTAATAGTCTAATAACTAATTATTATTTATATAACAAAAAGTTTTCAATCTATATGTTTTTTATAATTATATTAATTTTTTTTATTTTATTTATTTTATATTCTATTTCTTTACTTGAATATATATTAAGCCAAGTACTATATAATATAAAAATCTTTTATTTTTAAATAATCTAGTCTTTTATTTATATTTTTCTTATTTATAAATATTATATTATTTAATATTTTAATTGGATAGACTTATTTATCTAATCAACTATTTATATATAATATTATAAACATTATCTAAAATATATAATAATATTTTAATATTTTTAAAAACTAATTAGCTTTATTCTTAATTAATATATAAATACTTTTTTAGATTTTTTAGATTTCTGATTCTCTGATTTAATTAAATAATTAATATAATAATATTATTATTATAAAATAAATTAATATTTTAATTTATTATGAAGATATAAATATCTTCTTAGATTATATATGTGATATTATTTTATATAAAAATAAGATTTTAATTAAAATTAATATTATAATTTATTTTTATAGTACAGCTATATCTTGGTATAATTTTAAATTATTAAATCTTAAATATTATTTAATCAGAAAGTCTGCTTTTTTAGAAAAAAATATATTTTATAAATTAATTAAATAATTTAAACTAAATCTTGTTATTATATTAAATAAATTTAATACTATGATATATATCTTTGTTAATATTTAAACTTAGTATTCTATTTAAATATTTATATAAGATATTATTTATTTAATTTATATTATTAATATAAGTACTATCCTCTACTAAATTATATTTATATAAAATTACTTTAATATATATCTTTAGTAATATATATTTTAATTTATTAAAAATAATTATTATAATTAAAATACTAATTAAGATTTTAATAGATATAGATAAAATCAAGGTTTTAATAAATTATAAGATTAGTAAGACTGGTAATCATTCTAGAATTCATAAAATTAAAATAACTAATTATAATATAATTAACAATATTCTTATAATACTATTATTTTTTAATTTAATATTACTATAAAATACGGTAACTAGTAATAATAAAATAATAATAATTAAAATAATTAATAATATTATTAAATCTTTAATATTTATTTAACTGATTAAGATCTGTATTAGAATTTATATTAAAATTATAAAGTTTCAATATCTTTATTACTATTATTCCTGTTTTTATAGATTTATAATTTACTTTTATTATTATTATTTTTTTTAATAAGTAAATACTAGTTCTTAGTATTTTTTAATTATTTAAACTATAATAATATCCAAATTAGTTATTCTAGAAAATATAATAATAATAATCTAATAATTAATTATTATTTATATAATAAAGATTTTCTAACTTATTTATTTTTTTTAATTATAATAATTTATATTTACTTTATCTGTTTTATATTCTATTTTTTTATTTGAATTTATATTGAGTCAAGTATTATATAACATAAAGACTTGTATTTAAATATATCTTTATATTATTTCTTTATCTATAACCACTATAATACTGTTTTTTAATATTTTATTTATCCAATAAACTGTCCATGTACGATATTATAAATAATATTTTAATATCTTCAAAGATTAGCTAATTATATTATTAATAAATATATAAATTAATATTTTTTAGATTCCTCAGACTCTTGATTCTCTAATCTAGATAAGTAATTAATATAATAATATTATTAATATTAATAATTCTTTTAGGTATTAGAAGACTGATGAAATTAAATACTTTTAATTTAATATAAAAAATAATATTATTATAAAATAAATCAGTAATTTAATTTATTATAAAAATATAAATATTTTTTTAGATTATATACATGATATAATGTGAAGAGCTAAGAAGCTGTAATAAGTCAGACATAAAGCCTGGTTCAAAAAAAATCAATTCACTGAAGAAGAAAGACTATCTAGTATAGATAAAATCTAGCTATTTATTTTTTTTTAATTATCTTATAATTACTTTCTTATGTCTCTTATAAAGAGCCTTTTTAAAAAATCTTTATTTTATTAATTCCTCCTAGTATAATCTCAGAACTAAATAAATTAAAATATATAATATTTTAATTCTAAATAGTTAACTAGATTTAGTCTTTTTTAATTATATTTTTAAATAGTATAATCGTGGGCGGAATCATATAATAAAATTTTAAAAAAAATAAAAAAAATTATAAAAATAGATTATTCTTTATTCTTCATAAGTCTTTATATTATAGAAATATCATATAGGTTCCTATATTAGAATATTAAATTTTATTTATTTAATTAAAAATATTTTTTTATAATAATACTTTTTTTTAGAAATATTTTCTTCATTAATAATTTTTTTAATAATATATTCTTTAGTATTATTATTTATAATAACTATATCTAGCTACTAATCCGTTAATTTTTAGAATAATAAGGGATTAACAATAACTAAATAAAATAAATTTATATAAAAAATTAAATGAATCTTTTTAAATATATTTAATTTATAAATATAAATATTTATAATCTTAAATATAATAAATTTAATATTTTATTAATTTAATTTGTTACTTAGCCAGCTGGTAAATATATTTTTTAAATTAAATTAAATCTTATTCTGTAGTTAATAATAGAAAATAAGATTTTAATAATAATTGATATATTTTTCTTAAATTTCTTAAACTGAGGTTATTATTAAATTAATAATATTTTAAATTTCTTAGAATTTTCTAAAAATTATTTTAATCTATTTTTATAGATTTTTTATTTAATAATTTTTTAAAAAATTAATTTTAATATCTAGATTAAAGAGTTTCATGTAAAATTTATATTAAAAAAAATTTTATTTTAATTAATATTAAATTTTAGTTATTTAAAATTAATTATATTAATAATAATAATTTTTTCTAGTTATTTTATTATTAATTAATAAATTATTTTAAAAAAATCTTATTTATTATAATTTTTTGTTCAGTGGCACCATCTGTTTTAAAATAATAAATAATAAAAAAATATTTTTTAATATTTAAAATATTAGATAAGATTTTTTATAATTTACTTATAAATTATAATCCTTGGTTAGAGACAATAGATTATAATATTTTATAACAATTATAGAATATTTAAATAAATATTATTATAAAATCTTTTACCTCTATGCTTGGTATTATTTTAATAATAATTCTTTATTAATTGATTAATAATAATTATTATATTTTTATAATTTTTAGACTCCAGGAGATCCACTAGAAAATTAATAATAATATTTTATTATAAATAATTAAAAACTAGTAATAATTTTAAAAAGTTTTATTTATAATTTTATTAAATCTAGTTAATTTAATAATTATTATAATTATAATAAAATTAATAAATATTATTGCTCATATTAGGCTAGTAGTAATAATAAATAATAATTTTATATATTTAATTCTTTTCTAGATATTTAGTAATCATGTTATTATAAGGTTTTTTAAATAATTTAGATTTATAAAAACTTAGAATTAGGAATCTAAACTTACTTTTAAAATAATAAATATTTATTTAAATCTAATTAATATTTAGTAATAAAAACCTTAAGTTTTAATTTTTTTAAAAATTTAAATTTATTCTTTATTATAGTTTTCTAATATTTTTTAAGATTTTTATTAATATTTTTTATTTAGATTTAAAATTTATCTAAGATTAGTTTTTTAAATATTTTTTTATAAGTATTAAGTAGATATACTTTTTAAATAAATTTTTTTAAATAAAATTAAATAACAAGATTTTTTAATTAATAATATATTTATTTTTCTTTTTTAGTATATTTTAAAATCTTTTTAATAAAATATTTAATCTAGTATTTATTCTCCCTGGATAATAGTTAATAAAAAATTAAAATAATTTAGAAAGAATATCTAGTATATTTATTATTTAATAAATTAGTACTAGATTATAAAATATTTAAGATTTTAATAATTATTTAAAATCTTAAAATAGAAAAGAATAATTAATTTAAATTTTTATTTTTATAATATTTAAATAATAGCAAGCAACTCCTTATTATAGATTTAATAATTATATTTAATAAAAAGATTTCTCTTAAAAAAATAAGTTATAAAATATAAAATATTTTAATTATTGTATTAAAATAATATTTTTTTAGTATATTAGTTAGAAAAATTAATTTTAATTAATATTTTTTACTCAAGGTCCCAGTACGCTAGAACTAGAATAATAATAAAAATCTTTTTAAAAATTTCAAAAAATTTTTAAATTTTTAAAATCTACTTAAACTTCATGTTTTTTTATATAAATTTAATTAAAAATTTTAACTTCCTAAGTATTCTTCAGGACTTTTTAATCTTATAAAATTTAGATTTTAATAAAGATTATTTTGATTTTTTTTTATTTTAATAATAAATCTAAAGTACTTAGTAGAAGTTATTTTAAATTTATATTTTTTAATATTTATTTATAATTTTATTTTATATAATTATTCTAGAATCTTCTAGATTTAAAAATAATATTATAATAAGTTTCTATTTATAAAAATAAGAATATTATTAATATAAATAAAATAAAATTTATCCAGAAACTCTTGTAGTGTCTAATTAATATAGTATTAAAAAATATTAAAATAATTAATAAATCTAAAAAAAGTAATTAGCTATTTAAAAAATTTAAAATAAATTTAAAATATTATTTTCTACTTATTCTTTTTCTTAATCTAAATATAATAAAAAATTTAAATTATATTAAATTTAGTAAAAAAACTGTGAAGGGCTAAGAAGCTATGATGAGTCAGACATAAAGCCTAGTTTGAAAAAAATTAATTTATTAAAGAAGAAAGACTATCTAGTACAAATAAAATCTAGTTATTTATTTTTTTTTAATTATTCTATTATTATTCTCTTATATCTTTCATGGAGAGTCTTTTCAGAAAATCTTTATTCTATTAGTTTTTTTTAATATAATCTTAAAATTAGATAAACTAGAATATATAATATTCTAGTTTTAAATAATTAATTAAATTTAATTTTTTTTTAATTATTCTTCTTCTCTAAATAGTGTAATCGTGGGCGGAATTATATAATAAAATTTTAAAAAAAATAAAAAAAATTATAAAAATAAAATATTTTTTATTTTTTATAAATCTTTATATTATAAAAATATTATACAGGTTTTTATATTAAAATATTAAATTCTATTTATTTAATTAAAAATATTTTCTTATAATGATACTTTTCTTTAAAAATATTTTTTTTATTAATAATTTTCTTAACAGTGTATTTTTTAATATTATTATTTATAATAACCACGTCTAGCTGCTAATCTATTAGTTTTTAGAATAATAAAAGATTAGTAATAGCTAGATAAAGTAAATTTATATAAAAAATTAGATAAATCTTTCTAGATATATTTAATTTATAAGTATAAATATCTATAATTTTAAATATAATAAATTTTATATTTTATTAATTTAATTTTTTACTTAATCAATTAGTAAATATATTTTTTAAATTAAACTAGATCTTGTTCCATGGTTAATAACAGAGAGTACAATTTTAATAATAATTAATATATCTTTCTTAAACTTCTTAGACTGAGATTATTATTAAATTAATAATATTTTAAATTTTTTAAAATTTTTTAAGAATTATTTTAACTTACTCTTATGAGTTTTTTATTTAATAATTTTTTAAAAAATTAATTTTAATATCCAGGTCAAGAGACTTCATGTAAAATTTATATTAAAAAAAAAATTTATCTTAATTAATATTAAATTTTCATTATTTCAAATTAATCATATTAATAATAATAATTTTTTTTAATTATTTTATTGCTAGTTAATAAATTATCTAAAAAAAACTTTAATTACTATAATTTTTTATTTAATAGTACTATTTGTTTCAGGATAATAAATAATAAAAAAATATTTTTTAATATTTAAAATATTATATAAGATTTTTTATAATTTATTTATGAATTATGATTTTTAGTTAGAGATTATAGATTATAATATTTTATAATAGTTGTAGAATATTTGGATAAATATTATTATAAAATCTTTTATTTTTATACTTAGTATTATTTTAATAATAACTTTTTTTATTAGCTAGTTAGTAATAATTATAATATTTTTATAATTTTTAAACTCTAGAAGATCTATTAGAAAATTAATAATAATATTTTATTATAAGTAATTAGAAATTAATAATAATTTTAAAAGATTTTATTTATAATCTTACTAGATCTAATTAGTCTAGTAATTATTATAATTATAATAAAATTAATAAATATTATTACTTATATTAGATTAATAATAATAATAAATAATAATCTTATATATTTAATTTTTTTTAAATATCTAGTAATCACGCTATTATAGATTTCTTAAATAATCTAGATTTATAAAAACTTAAAATTAAAGATTTAAACTTATTTTTAGAATAATAAATACTCATTTAAATCTAATTAATATTTAGTAATAAAGATCTTAAATTTTAATTTTTTTAAAAATTTAGATTTATTTTTTATTATAATTTTCTAGTACTTCTTAAAGTCTTTATTAATATTTTTTATTTAAATTTAAAATTTATTTAAAATCAGTTCTCCAGGTATTTTTTTTATAGATATTAAATAAATATATTTTTTAAACAAGTCTTTTTAAATAGAATTAAATAATTAGATTTCTTAATTAATAATATATTTATTTTTCTTATTTAATATATTCTAAAGTCTTCTTAATAAAATATTTAATCTAATATTTATTTTTTCTGGATAGTAATTAATAGAGAAATTAAAATAATTTAAAAAGAATATCTAATATATCTACTGCTTAGTAAATTAATATTAGATTATAAAATATTTAAGATTCTAATAATTATTAAGAATCTTAAAATAAGAAAAAGTAATGAATTTAGATTTTTATTTTTATAATATTTTAATAATAGTAAGCAGTTTTTTATTATAGATTTAATAATTATATTTAGTAGAAAGATTCCTCTTAAAAAAATAAATTATAAAATATAAAATATTCTAGTTATTTTATTAAAATAATATTTTTTTAATATATTAATTAAAAAATTAATTTTAATTAATATTTTTTACTCAGGATTCTAGTACATTAAAATTAGAATAATAATAAAAATCTTTTTAAAAATCTTAAAAATCTTCTAGATCTTTAAAATTTATTTAAATCTTATATCTTTCTATGTAAGTCTGGTTAAAAACTTTAAATAAATTTTTTAATTCTTAAGAAACCATTGATAAAAATTAATAAATCTTAAAAAAATTTTAATTTTTTAAGTATTCTTTAGGGCTTTCTAGTCCTATAAAATCTAGATTTTAATAAAATTTATTTTAATCTTTTTTCTTATTTTAATAATAAATCTAAGATATTTAGTAGAAGTTATTTTAAATTTATATTTTTTAATATTTATTTATAGTTTTACTTTATATAATTATTCTAGAATCTTCTAGATTTAGAAATAATATTATAATAAACTCTTATCTATGAAAAAAAAATATTATTAATATAAATAAAACAGAATTTATCTAGAAACATTTATAATATTTAATTAATATATTATTAGAAGGTACTAGGATAATTAATAAATTTAAAAAAATTAATTAATTATTTAAAAAATTTAAAATAAATTTAGAATACTATTTTCTATTTATTTCTTTTTTTAATTTAAATATAGTAGAAGGCCTGAATCACATCAAGCTTAATAAAAAAACAAGTCTAGAAAATATATTAAAGAATTGTTTAAATTAATAATAAAAGATAACAGTCTTTTATTATTATTTAATTAAAAATCTAGTAATCCATATAAAATTATAAACTTTTATGAGATTTTAAAATAAATAAAATAAAAGTAACTATTAGAAAATTATTTATTTAAATAAAATCTTTTTCTAATAGATTAATTAAAATTTTTTATAATATTAAAAATTTTAAGTAATTTATCTAGTACAAGAATTTTTAAAATATTTTTTATTTTTTATTTTTTATATTTTTTATAAAATTAATAATATAGTCTACCCCTGGGTGATATAAAAATAAAATATTTATTATTATTTTATTAAAAATATTTAAATAATTTTAATAATATTTTAATAATTTCTTTTTTATATCCGCGGGATTCTTTAGCTGGTTAAATTTATAAAATATTTTATTAATATTAATAAAATTAATAAAGAAAAATTTTATTAATTTTTTTTTTTTAATTCTTTCAAGTACACCACGCGTTGGTTAAAATATATTAAAAAAAAATTATAATCTTATTCTTATTTATAATATACTCTTATTCTTATACTTTAGATATCTAGTATAAAGTTTTTAATCTAGATTATTATATTTTAATATTTTATTTATAATAATTCTAATATAATATTATACTTGTAGATTTATAATAGAATATAAAAATATATATTTTTTTATAGATTTTTATTAATATTTAAAAATATTATAATTAATTTAATTATACAGGCTAATTTTTCTTTAAATTTTTTAATATTTTAAAACTTGATTAATATATATTTTAATATATATCTAGTTATAAAATTCTTACTAATTATTTTATATAGAGAACAACTAGTGTTTATAAAAATTTTTATATAATAAATTTTATTAACTAATTCTAATATAGAAAAAGTCTAATAATTTTTAAAATCTTAAACTTTTTTTTTTAATTTTTTATAATTAATATTAACTAATGTGTGCCTCTCTAGGTAATAATTTAAAAAAATTAAATATTTTTTAG
Organism: Aspergillus sclerotiicarbonarius CBS 121057; assembly: GCA_003184635.1. NCBI lineage: Eukaryota > Fungi > Ascomycota > Eurotiomycetes > Eurotiales > Aspergillaceae > Aspergillus > Aspergillus sclerotiicarbonarius. The sequence goes on along the minus strand of KZ826368.1, from coordinate 255 downwards.
AATTTAAATAATTAAGATTATCTAAAATTACTAGATTTTTTAAACCTAGATAGTATTTTTTATAAAATTATTTTTTAATATAATCTAAAATATTTTTTTTAGCAGTCTCCTAGAGTACTTAAAAATATTATATAAATAAATTAAAATAATTAATAATATAATATTTAAAAAATTTATAATATAAATAAAGCTTGAGTTTCCAGTACTTTATTATTTTTTTTTAATATTTATTTAATCTAGTAAACAAGTCTAATA